>CM076573.1:183365157-183781824 GCA_034641835.2 Pinus albicaulis
TCTTCTCTTATCATAATATAGATGTGTTGCACCCATTATGCAAACATTAATGTTCATAATGTGTTTTTGGCTTATTGTGAATAGTCATGTTCTTTTTAAGATTTCGTGCTTGTGTGTTAGACTTAAACCCAAACAAAAATAAATCTCCATCTTACTCCCATTGCATGCAAGTGTTGGTTGTACCCATGTGGACAATAGGATGTCCCTTAATTGAATAGAATAAATCATGATTAAATATAGGGCGTACAATATGTTTGTCAAAGGGAATGGATGGTGGGATATCTCAACTAGTGATAGATGGAATATTTTAACGAGATTTTCTTCTTTGCTATGGGAAAGGATTACCTCATCTATTTTTTCATAGTTAATTTCTAGTCACACCCAAGAATATATAGACTGCATCCATCCTAAGAAACTATAATGACCCCCTGACACAAACACAAATTTTGAGGTATTTTATAACAAGAATTTGACACATGCATGGAATTCAAAGAGATAATATAGAGCATGATGTAGGTTCAAAGGTAACATACCCCCCGAGGCATAAATAAGACATGTATACAAACCTACACATGTTTATCCAGGATAAAATGAAAAGTGCATACAAACATATGCATAGTTTTAGAGGTAAGAATAGAATGTGCCTAGAAATTGAAGCGCACAATAAGACTAGTTCTTTTTATTTTCAAAAAATCTCAAGAGTTGGAGTATTTTTCAATCCATAGTTTTGACATGATGAATCCAATGTGTTCAACATATACACTAGTCATACAATTTTTTTTTTATGGATTGAAGGGCTATGTCAATTACAATACAATAGTGGAAATTTTATTGTGCACTTGTTTTACTAGATATAGTATACCCAACTATTATAGTTGTGATTGTGTGGCAGGTTTGTGAAGAGTTTGCATGTTTAAACTTTGAATGGAATGGTTTGCATACGATTTTTACTAGGTTATATATCTACAGTGTGCAATGCACCAGAACTCCAAAGAACCCAAGGGAAACCAAGTGCAAAAAAGCCAAGGATGATAGGATCGTATCAGGGATAGGGTCTTGTTTTCAAAGTAAAGCAAGCAAGGTATCAAAGTTAAGCAAGTCCAGTTATGTAATTCATAGAGGGAAGAAAAACCTTGAAAGAGGATTTCATTTAAATCAACGATTCGTTCTTTCTTCTTCTATTATCTACGCATTTATGTTTTTGTCTTGATCATTTTATATTTTTAGGTTGATAAAGATGGTGATTTGAAAGAGCTTGAAGCACTCTTAAAAACATTATTAGGCCAAGATATTAGAGCTACTAACCGAAAGAATTAGGTCCATCACCTTCAAATCCAAATGTCAACACAAATGTTATAACAATAGTTACATCATCCGTAAAAAGAGTCAACATCCAAAAATAGGAGGTCGAGGATATATTTAATTTTATTTTTTTTAACATTTTTATCAAAGCGTCGAAATACCGACGCTTTAGACGTCGGAAAAGCGACGTCTTTTTTTTTTAATACTTTTACCAATTCGTCGGAAAAGCGACGCATCGTACACGTCGAAAGTGCGACGCCTTACATTTTCGTCGGTCTTGCGATGTTTGGCACGAGACATCGGAAATTCGATAGTGCCAACATATTCATCAGTCTTGTGACGTTTGGCACCGAACGTCGGAAATGCGACGTTGTTTACATTTGTGTCGGTCTTGCGACGTTTGGCACTAAACGTCGGAAATGCGATGGTGCTAACATTTTCGTCATTCTTGCGACGTCTGGCACATAACGTCGGCATTGCGACGTTTGTTTGAAAACCTTATAAGCATTGGAAATGCGACAGTTCGGTATCGTCGGAAGACCGACAGTTGTGGCGCGTCAGAATACCGACGCTTACAAAACGTCGGAATAGCGACGATTTGGAGAACGTCGGAAGAGCGACGGAAGTGTGGAAATGTCGGAACAAGTGTCACTCTTCCAACGCTTTATTGAAGTGTCAGAATTGCGACGTAATGGCCATGTTTTTCCCCGCCTCAAACTGTCGCTCTTGCGATGCCTATGTGTCGGAATAGCGACGAATTGGCCATCGGAAATTGGGCCAAATGTGCTAGTGATGGTGATCTGAAATGTCGCGTTGCTCTTTTACTTGTCATACACTGTTGGAGACAAGTGCGGTCGGGAATTGATGGCTGCTACCAAGCTTCTCTGGAAGAGGACCCAGAAGACTTGGTTGTCCTCGATGCGTTGCGCACCCTTAGAGTCCCACAAGTTCGTATAACGAGCCCCTTCGCACATGTCTTGGGTGAGCTTAGGGAGGACTGATTCCTCAAGTGCTTCCCAGGCGACCAATGCAATGAGAAATAGCAACCATGAATAACAAAAGGCTCGTCCCTGCTCCTGGGATTCTCGGACGTTGGCCAAGAATTCATCACACAAGTATTGGGCCCAATTGAAGCAAACCCCTTTCCCGCATTGGCCTTTTAACTGAATTACATTTGTAGGGAAAGTTGCAAACTTGCATTTTTGCATCATCTTGCAGGCCAACAACATGGTACCCAACTGTGTACTAGGGTCACTAATAGATTTGATTATGAAAATTTGTTGTGCGATTTTCAACAACACACTTTGCCCCCCCCCATTTTTAACTTGTTCACTTCAAATAATGGGGACCCTTTCTATAAAATTTTGGCTAAGTGCCTTTTAAGATTTTTATTAAGTTAATTACCTCATGATTTTATTGATTTTTCATCTTCTTTAGATTTTTGTTGTGATTTCTTGGTTGAAATCGATTTTTTATAAGCTTCATGTTGACATTTGTTTCACCTCATTTGGTCAATCGGTTTGTAAATGACACTCCTTTGAAGTCTAATCATTTATGTCGTTTGGGTTAAAATATGCGTAAAATGTACAATATTCCATTTTTTTTAATTAAATTAGTTCAATAATGCATTTAGTTTAAATATCGTTAGTTATTACTAACAATTTTTATTTTTACTTGTACAGCCAAATTATAAAGCATTGGGATTTCAGTCATTTATTCCAATTTTCCAATTCTCAAATAAATTACTAATCTCGAAAAATTCAAAATGACAAAGTGGCTGTAATTTAGATAGGCAAATCATCATTTTAGATGAATTCATAATTTAATTTAACATCATTAAAATAAATAAATAAATAAATAAACTAATATTCAATATTCAATTTTAAATTAATTAAATTAATTATTATATTAAATATAATTAATTTAATTTAATTAAAATTTTATATTAAAAACAAATATATATTAAAAATAAATAAATTTAATCGCATTGAAGATTTCTAATTACATCGCATCGGAGTAATCCATCGGATGCATTTTTCAGAAGCTTCGATGACTCTCCTTTTAAAAACCCCGATGCGATGAGTTATAAACTCATTTGCTTTATATGCCGATGCGATTGAGTTCATTCTTTTTTTTGCGATGCGATGAGTTTGTTATAACTCAGCTTCCGATGTGATGAGTTCATTTAAGTATTCGCATGCGTTAGTGGTAGTGTTATTTTAAGTTAAGTGGTAGGTTAGTTAGTTTAAGTGGTAGGTTAGCATATATGAACGTTAGTGATAAGGTAGGTTAGTTTTATGAATAGTATAGTGTTAGTTGTTAGTAGTATGATGTTAGTATAAGTGGTTAGTAGTATTATTTTAAATTAAGTATAATATTTAGTTTATGTTAATGGTTAGTTTAATGTTAGTAGTAGGTGTAGTGTTATAGTAAGTTAGCAATTTAATTAGTTTTGAGTTGATTTTAACTTAGTATTCTCATACGTTAGTTAGAGTTAGGTTAGTGTAGTTTTAAATTAGCTTTAAAGTTAGCATTAGTATCTATTAGTGTTAATTTAGTTTTAGTTTAATAATTAATTTAATATTTAAATATTTAAAATAATTAATTTTAAATTAATTAAATTAATTGATATTTAAAATATAATTAATTTAATCAAATTTATTATTAATTAGATTAATTTTGTTTATAAATAGTTAATTATATTTGTTAGTTAGATTAATATTCATTAATAAATAGGTTATTAAATAATTAGTTTAGTCTATAATTAAAAATTAAATTAGAATTAATTATTAGTTAATTGTAGGCTAATTTAAGATTAGATTTTTAATTAAAATTCTGATTTTTTTAGCCTAGCAACAGAATTTCCAGATTTATATCAGATTTGACTTATCAACTTTGGAGACTCATAAATTGAGTTTTACTTGGCCAAATGAGGCCCAGGACGGCTCATTGGAAAGAGACAATCAAGGAGAACATTTCTGAGGAGGTTTTACTAACATATTTGGTCATTTATTGGGTCAAACATCAGGCATAAGATCAAGCTCTGAATTTCTAAAATAAAATCAATTTTCTGAGTTTTGTTTTCTCCATTTTCATTTGCCCAGCCTCTTCTAATTGCAGATTCATGCATCAATAATATATTTGGTTAATTAAAATCATTATGAGCATCGATAAGAAGCTCAAATTTCCTTTTTATTTATTTAAATAGAATTTGATTGGATTTGTTTTAATGTTAGAAATAATATTTTGATTTTATTGTTTCATTTTAATTTATTTTGCAATAAAAACAATAGAAGAGATATGGAGAAAAATATCTCAATCAATGAGAAAGCTCCAGCGATTAAAAATTGGAATTTTTGAGCAAATAAAATTGGATTGGGCAATTTTTTCTTCAACAAACTCTCTTCTGAAAATACTTTTGGAAAGATTATAAATTGCAAATTGCAAAATGTAAAAAGAGGTTGATCTCCTCTGCAATTCCAGACTTCTAAAAGCATTTCTGTAATAGGAATTTAGAGTTGTAGATGGGGAGGAGAGAAAAATTTCAGATCTAAACATTATTGAGGATTTTTCTTTATATCTTGAATTATGTATAATGGAAAGAGTTTGCATTTCTGCAGCTCTAATTTTGAAAGCAGAAATTCAAGTAATGTAAATTACTATTAGAGACTAGGATCAGAGAAGCAGATTCAATTAACTGGTATTTCTGGCATTTCTGTATCAAATACCAGTTTCAATTTTTATGTTAATAAAATTGTTGTTTCATTTTATTCATGTTTATGCATTTCTGTTGATATGGATAATTTGTCTCAAATTGTTATGTATCTCTGCTCTTATGAATTAAACTTTGATTTCTTAGTAATAATTACGCAGAAATCTGTCTTATAAAACTGATTTATTAAATAGTAATGTGTTGAGAATTTCTTCAACATATTATTGTTTAATTATTGGCTTGACTGAATGTGTTTTGGTACTCACAAATGTGAGCTAATTGAGTTTTTTCGTTAGCTTAACATTAATTAAAAGCCAGACATATTTAAATTCTCATTATTTAATTATCTTGCTCTTAGTTGGGTTAGATTTATATCTACCTAATTGAGATAGGATTTAGATTAGTTTCTGTTTGCTTGCATTTTAGAATAAGTTTGCATTTAGATTAAGTTCTACATTTTTTTAAGTCCTCTTTTCGAAAAGGCAAAATCTTAGTTGTGGTTTAGCTAAACCCAAATCAGCTTAAGGGTCATTCTCTTGCCCAATCAACAAGAAAAATTGATCTGATATCCCTGTCTATTGGTAGTTAAAGATACATCATAAACCAATAGCAATAGGGAAAAGGTAACTGGACCTAGTTAAACCAGTCGAAGCCAATATCATAAACGGAAAAGGAGTTGTATTAAAGTCCAGACCAGGTGGTTATCCCCCAATGTTGTTGCAGCAATTTTTGAGGCTTCAACATTTTTGGCGCTAGAATGAGGGCCTAAAACTTGTTGTCTATTGGAGTCTTTTCAATTCTAACATTTATTTTTATTACGATGGCTCCTCTTAAACTTCCAATTTGGAGTTGTATACATGGACGCGCATCTTCCAATACTCCACCCAAAGTGGTAAGATTCTTGTCTCAGGTAAAATTTAATGGTAAGAAAAATTCTTCTGCTTTTAATCATGTCTTTCAATTTATTCAAAATGTTTCAAATTATGATTTTCAAGAAATTGATGAAGGCATTTTATGCAAAATTTTTACTCTCTCATTTGCGGCAAAAGCTAGAAACTGGTGTAGAACTCTTCTGGTTGTCTCAATTCACAGCTGAGATCAATTTGTTACACTTTTCATTTGTAAATTTTACGGATACGATTATGAACAGTTATGCGATGAAAATGAATATCTATGAAGATTTGAAAATGAGTCTATTAGAGATTTTAATATTCGATTTCATTTAAATTGTTTAAGATTTAAAGTTGAAGATAAACCTACGGAAGAAGAATCACTATATTGGTTTGAATATATTTGCTCTCTTCCTCCCATTCCCAATCCATATGAAATTAGTTCAAGATTTGTTCCATCCCCTTCTAACATAAATGAGAATTCCAATATCGATGTGCAAATAAATTATGATGAAGTGGTCTCACAAAGCTTGGAAAATATTTCTATTCAAATGCAAGAAGACAATAGCAGCAATTTTGGAGAAAGAGCTGCCTTGAAATCTGAAAATTCCTCTGCATTAAATTCAGAAAATCAGATCGCAAATCAACACGTGAAAGCAGCAATCAAAGTGAATAATAAAATGCAAACTGTTGTACAAATTTCTTAATTTTCTCATGATGAACAAATGCTGAAAACAAAGCAGAAAAGCAGCCTTCTTCAAGAAAGTATGAGTATATAAAGGAATGATTTAGAATTTAAAATTTATAGTGAACAGAGCACATAAGATTTCTCAAACAGAGAAAATTTTGAATTCATTATTTCTGATTCTCATTTTTCCCTTTATCTTGATATTTTTAATGTTGGTAATTTCTCCTCTCTCGGTATTAATGATATTTCAGAAAATAAAGAGGATGATTTAAATGAATTACCAATAAGTTTTTATCAAGATAGAGACACGATTATTGATCATTCTTTTGCCATTAATGAAAATGAATTTTTTATTCCTCCTTGTTTTGATATATTGGACGAAATCAAAGGGAATTCTAAAGAATATTGTGAGGTCATTTATGATAATTATTCTGACATCAATGATGCTGATTTCTGTTCTTCTCAAGAAAATCCTCATGATAAAATTCAAATAACATTTGTGAATGAGGAACATTTCAATTTAGAAATTATTCCAACCAATCATCATTCTGGAATAGCAAATTATCTTCATGATTTCACCATTCGGGAAAACATTCCAATTGATGATTCATATCATGATCAAACTCCCATTCCTGCTCATAATCATAATTCTTTTTCTAATTCACAATTTGGAATTGGCAATTATTCAAATTCCATTATTCTCGCCAATCCTTGTGAAAAAATAAATTATTTCAAAACAATCCCAATTGTGTTGTAACATTAGTTGTACCAATAGTGATTTCACTTTATTTTTTTCACACTTATTTTGTTCAAATTTAGTTTTATTTTCTAATTTTATTTTTCAATTTTTTGGCACTTTACGCTAGCATATTGAGCATTTTAATAGTGAACACTCAATTGATGCATTGCCCTATTGGGAAATTGAAGTTTCATATTATAATCATGAACATCAAAAGATATTAATATTTCAATTTCAATCAATGCTAATGTTTTATCAAAAGCTTCTATCTTTCCAAAGGCAGTGTCAACAAGAGAATGTATTTTTACAATCTGGCCAGCAATCTAATCCAATTGATAATTTTCCATCTTATTTGACAGATTTCCATCCATTTTTCATTAACTCATTTAAAAATTGTTTGGAAAGTTTTCCTTCATGGAAGATTGTTAATAGTTTAACACTTACACATAACACTAACAATTTTTTTTCAGGCTTTTGAATTTAAAAGCTCATATCCAAAATCTGGCCTGTCATCTCCTCTTTTAAATATTTTCCAATCCTTAATAGAAACCCATCCAGGTTTTGATGATCCAATTGGAATTCAATTGGAAAATACTTTTCAAAAGAAGGAGATTGTAAATAAGCTGTTAAAAATAACTGTACATTCTACTTACAGATTTATTTTTCTTAGTATAATTAGATTTGTATTTTTATTACTAACATTTGAATTATGTATATATGAAGGAATTAAAATGAGAGAATGGTTACACTGGAAATATGACTATACCTGGTCATTTTCATGTATATGGTTAGAATAGAAGTAGAATTAATTTAGTTTGTTTGTTTTATGTAGTTAATTTATTCTTAATAGTTCTGTAGGAAAAAAAAAAAAAAAAAACAAAACAAAAAAAAAAACCGAGCAATCAACCCTTCTCATATCATATACATGTTCAAAGAAATATTTGCCTCTTATCAGAAAATTTCTAATTCTTGCTCCCATTTTTAAATCAAAATTTATTGCAGCAATATCTCTACTCTGCCTATTTTGAATAATGTCTTGACTAAATTCAATTGAGGTTGCACTTGGAACTAATCACCTCAAAGCCACTTTTCTCCATTTCGAAATATCCTTATATGATTTTCTTCTGAAATTTATTTGTTAAAGTTTTTGAAGATATAAAGCTTCATGATCTCATTATCCCATGAAATGTATGACTATCTATTATAAGCTTAACTCCAATTTAATCATTATTAGTCAATCTAACCTTTATTTTGTAATCACATGAAGTTCATATTATCTTCCTCGAAATTTGTTAAAATGATCTTAACGGTGTCCATTTTGCTGTGTACACACATTCAAATCTGTGTTGACATTTTTCTACAATTAGTGGCTTTATCCCATCCTGATCTTTAGTTTATTATCTGATGCTGCAATACGCATCATATTTATTTACTAAAGGCATTATTAAACAGTCACTGGGTGAAAATGTGAAGCTGGGTTACACTTTTTGCCCTTTTTTGAGAAATTTTTTTCATTTTTTTGGGTTCTTCAACTTTCTGCAAACTATAACAATTTTTCCGTGTAGAATTTCATTTTGCGGTAAAAATAAAAGTTGTGAGAAATTTTGTTAGCTTTCTATTACTTATTTTTTGAAATTTTTTTATGCGGATTTGGTATGTCAACTTAGCGTTTCTTTGAGTGTGTGTTTCTTAACAATCAAAGAATTCATAAGTAGTCATGTTATGTGGCAACGTTGTATTCATTGAAAATTCTTGTTTTTGAAAAAACAAAATGTGTTACAACAATCTAGACAGAGTCTACTTTGGTTTCATCATATTTACAAGGCCAATGGATGCATATCATAATTACTAGAATTTTTTGAACTGGTCTAATACGAAAAACTGCGTATTTTTTATATGTTTCGTGTGGCAACAAATTTTTTAACATACAAGTTATAAACTAAAAATCTAAAAGCTACCCATTACAGTCAACGGACCAATGTAATGCTCCATAATTTTTTAAATTTTTTTTACAATGTATTTTGGGAGATACAAAATTTTGATTTCACTGAATCACGATGACCCTCAAAAATTGTTTGCACTCATTTTATTAGAAAAATAATTAAAATTAATAAACGCTTACGAAATTCCATAAAATTTATATTTCCTGAAAGTAGATTCAATTCTGAAAATGCTTGTCTTGGTTCCGATAGTTAATTAACAAGTTTTCATGGAGTTTAATCAGTCCAAAGTTGCAGAACCGTTTTCAGAGCTTGGCTCTGCGTAATCAGTGACGCGATAGTTCGGCCGAACTATTAGCGATAGTTCGGCCGAACTATGTTTTCCGCTTACAGGCCGCTAAAACTAACGGCTTAATAGTTCGGCCGAACTTATTATCAAAAGTTCGGCCGAACTATTGTGTAATTTTCCGTCGGCCGGAATTTTTTGTGGAGCCCCTTACAAAACACATATTTCGCGGTCAATATAAATTGCCGCGAAATGATTCACAATTTTCGCACATTTCGCACTTCATTTCATCTTACAACTTGGTTTGAATTCAAAAAAATTTCTTCAAAGTTTGGGGTCAAAAAAAATTTTTAGAAGACATTTTCTGGAGGCGGCGTGATTTTTCTTGGAGGTTCAAAGTTTGAATTTAAAAAACTTTTTTGGAAGACATTTTTGGAGGCGACGTGATTTTTCTTTGAGGTATGTACGCGTTTTGTGTTGAAATAAATCTCTTGAGCTTTTTGTTCAAAAATTTTTCTTTACATTTTAAGATTTAAAGAATTTTTTTGGAAGACATTTCTTGGAGGCGGTGTGATTTTTCTTAGAGATATGTACGTGTTTTGGATTGGATTACGTATTTGTTAGAAAAGATTTTTTTAAATTAAATCTTTTGTGATATTGTTTGTAATTGAGTTATTGTCTAATTTTTTAAAGGAAATTTTTTGAACCTCATACCCTATTATCATGGGAAATCGAAGAACTTGTGTGAGAAAATATGATCGAAAAAGAAAGTCTGAGGAACGTAGAGAAGAGACGAGACAATATCGCAAAAGAAAGTTAGAAGCTCTCTCAAATATTGAAGAGGAAAATCAACCTCAAGCAGAAATTGAAGCAGGTATGTAAATGTAAATATTACATGCTCTATTGATATATATTTAAAATTTTCCTAATGTACAATGTAACGCTTAATTTTTATTTGATAAACTAGTTTGAAAAATATTTTGTTTGATGTACACAGACAGAGATATTCCTCAAAATATTGAAGAAGAAAATCAACCTCAAGTAGAAATTGAAGCAGGTATGTAAATGTAAATATTATGATCTATTGATATATTTTTAAAATTTTCCCAATGTAAAATATGAAGCTTAATTTTTATTTGATGAACTAGTTTGAAAAATATTTTGTTTAATGTAAACAGACAGAGATACTCCTCAAAATATTGAAGAAGAAAATCAACCTCAAGCATAAATTGAATCGGGTATGTAAATGTAGATATTATGATCTATTGATATATTTAAATTTTTCCTAATATTTATTGACATATTTATTAATTTAGTTATTTATTGAATATGTACTATTTTTTCGAATATGTACAGATGAAATCACTATCGATAATGAGATGTTAGAAAATGTCGACACTCGCACATATGGAGATAAAAAACCTGACTATTTTATACGATATCGTGTCGAGAAAATTTTGGAAATGTTTTTCAAAACCGAGGTGACAGTTCAAGCTCAAATGTTGAAAGGTCTCTTATCATCAAGGAAATTAAAAGAAGCGACGACACTATTGGGTATTCGAAAATCAACCAAAGATAAAAAAATGAAAGAAGACGTGATAAAAAATATGAGTAGTGCTATAGAGTCAATTAAGAGATCTAGAGATAAAAATGTTTCAAATATACGTAGAGGAATACAAATGGCAATGGTTTCACCAAGTACTCAAGAGAATCATTTGAATCTAACATCTATGGCACAAGCACTGGGAACCTCGCGAAAAACTTTGCACAAACATTGAAAATTTCGACTGCAAATAGACGTAAATGATGAACTCGCTTGTTGGAGAGCTATTTGTAGGCAACCATACAAAGATAGACTTGGAGAAGATGTTAAAAAAATAATATATGAATATTGGAAGAACAATTCGCGTGTTTCACCCACTGCTAGACATGTGATGCGAAGAAGAATAGCACGAAATCAATACGAAGAACATGAAAAACATCTCTTGGAAACCACTCAAATAGAGTTATTCAACAAGTTCAAAGAAGAGAATCGTCAAATTCAAGTTTCACTCAGTGCTTTTGTTCAACAAAACCATGGTATGTAAAACCTATCACCGTACGCGACACTTGTTGTTGCCGTTATCATGTGGAATTTGAGTTATATTATGACACATTCCTTGATTTCGGTAGAACATTATGGAATGATTCACCTCCTCCTTCCACTATCTGTGAATTCATATCTCAAATTCTATGTGAAAGAGAAAGCGATGAACTATTTTACAAAAAGAAATGTGTTGGTGGTAAAAAATGCGATGATTGTGGAAATTTGACTAAATTTCAAAACAAATATCGTATTGATTTAAATGATCAATCATTGTCCAACATGAAAGTGAAATGGAAGAGATACGAATATACCAGTACATCGATTCAAAGTGCAGATAGTGTTAAAAGAATCGAATTACGAGAAGACGAAATTTTTCTAATAGACTTTTTGAGAAAGTTTGAAGCAGAAATTTACAAATACACCATGCATTCCCATAGAGCTCGATGGCAAGACTTGAAATTCAAAAAATCTCGTGAATTTTTTCCACCAGGAACCATTTTGTCAGTGATTGATTTTGCAGAAAACTACACATTTGCTCCACAAAAAGAAATTCAGAGTGAATACTATCACACTGACCAAGTCTCCATGCTCGTTCATATTCTATATAGACATGCTGAACAAAATGTCGATCATATAGAAAGCACGAGTGAAAATCGACATATCATTAAAGAATATCATTTTTATATCAGTGACGATCGTACGCATGATACATGTTTTGTACAACATTGTTTTGAAAAAATTTATGATTCATTGAAAAATCATGGAATAACATTCAATGAACATTGGATATGGTCAGACGGATGCGCAGGTCAATTCAAATCTGCACGATCATATTTTTGGTTGTGTCGTCTTCATAAGAAAACCTCCATTAAACATTGTTGGAATTTCTTTGAGACTGGCCATGGAAAAGGAGAACATGACGGTGCAGGAGCATGCATAAAACGAGCACTTCGAAGATATCAAATGAACCACTTTGCACGCCGACTTGCAAACGCCGAAGAAGTTGTTCAATGGTGCAAAAATGCTCTAAGCCATGAGATTAACCCATCACGAGAAGTGCAAAGGTACATTCAATTTAATTTATATTGGTAATCTAATTTTAAACATTGTACATTTATCATGCAATGATTATTTTTAATTGTATTTTGATATCATATTTACAAATTCTTTTCTAATTTTCCATATAAATGTTTTTCTGGCATATTGGAATCGGAGACGTAAATAGATCAATTGGAAATGAAGTTGGAACAATAAAAGGGACTCGAAAATTGCATTCAATTCAAACAAAATTGTCCACAAATGTGTTTGCATTGGATAAAAGAAAATATTCTTGTTTTTGTGATGTTTGCATAGACAACACAAAATCCAATGACATCTGTGAAAACAAAATGTATGTGACCGATTGGAAACATACAGAGCTAAATACAAAAAGAAAAATGTTTGTTGCAATGATTGAAGAAATGGAATCAGAGGAAACTACAATATCATCCGATGGTGATCGAGTTTCTGATCTTGTTAGAGAAGGTAACTTCCTCACGAAAAATTAGGTCTTGCAGACCATTGCGACAATTTATTGCGTATGTTCGGAGATCTTCAACATTCATGTTGTAAATCTCCTCATCTGTATGATAAACAAAATTGGCACGTGCATATTCACGTGCTCTTTGTCGATTTAAGCCAAGATCGACTCCACTCAATCCGCTATGAACATTTTCAATCATAACATCTCTTGCTTCACGACTTATTTGAGAAGTCGCATCCATCTCTGATCTCAAGGTTTCGACTCGAGACGGTCGACTCACCAATGGCGGCTCAGGGCGAGGCAACTCCACATCTCGCTTTGCGCCCTTACGTTGACATAATCGACCTCTCCCCGGGCCAAAAAATTCTGAAGGAAGATAATTGTAGTCGGGTTTCATACCCTTAAAAAATTCTGCATAAAACATTTGTGCAAAATAAAGAGGAACCTCATCGTTCCATGGAAGCCTTCCAAAGGCCGCAAGATGTCGACTATACAAATATTTTGCTATGTCCGGGTGCTTGAAATACTGCACCTTCAACATCTTTCTTTTTGGCCCTTCCTTATAATTAAACATTGACTTAGCCTGGTCTCTTGAAACTTGTTTTTTTATGTCCTGCCATTTATCGGGACCTATCACTGCTTCTCTTCTCTGTCTCATCACTTCTACAAAAGAATCAGTGGTTGGCCCCAAATCTTTGTACACTTTTACCATTTCACTCAATGAATGTGTAACTATCCGTAGGCTTTTTCTACTCTCAGCAGGTAGAGTCAAATCCTGGAGATCTGTCTGCAATTTTGCATAAAGGCTTTGACACCTTTGTAAGGTGCATTCCGCCATGTTCCTTTCCCATGGTATATCAGTAATCGCAGTCGGATAAGTTGTGCTAGGTTGACAGCCTTCTTCTTCAATGTAGCGCGCTGCCCTGCGTCTTTTTTGACCACTGGCTCGAACATTTTGAGCCTCTGCATCAATATATATATAATTTCATATATTAGAAAAAACACATGTAAAAAAAGTTGTAAAAATTTAATGAAAAAATATTGAAATTGATGGCAACCTTGATGTTGTTGGTTAACATCATCTCCAACATGACCCTGCTGAGAACTAGCCCCAGAATGATGCCGCTGAGAACCAGACCCACAGCGACCCTGCTGAGAACCAGCCCCAGAATGATGCTGCTGAGAACCAGACCCACAGCGACCCTGCTGAGAACCAGCAGCCATTGATTGCTGGCCTTCGGGGGAATAAATATCACCCCCTTCCAGCACCATGTTACCTCGACCGGTTGAACCTTGGCCACACTCCATTGATGGAGTAGAAAGCCTTCTCCTCTTGCCTCCTAAAAATTAAAATATGAAACTTGTTAACAACTAATTTCACTCACAAAGTTAGTAAAAAAATCAATTCCATATGTACACACATGTATGTAGATTTAAGATTATATTTAAATACCCTGAACATCCTCCGATCCCCGAGACTCCATATGGGATTCAGTTGATCTTCGTCTTTCATCCTCCATGATGTATATCTATTGGTCAACATTCACAAAATAGATTTCAAAAAATCAATACCTCAGAGTAAAATCCAATTTGGGGATGTTTAATCCAATATGTTCTATATTTCTTACATTTCAGCCCTCCTATTTTTCTTTCCAACCAAGGTTTATAAAATAACATGAGAAGCAACATGAGACTTAGAACAATCATTTTCGTTATCTATATGGAAGGCAAGAATGATTATATCCCCTTGAGCTTAAGGGTATGTAGTTTGTCAATTTTTATCATATATTTTTTGGTAAGTGTAAATGTTTTTTTTTATCTATAGTACACGTCATGAGTTCCCCACTTTTACCTTATGTAAAGCATGATTCTATGATTACTAAAATTTGTACTTGGTTTTTTAAGAATATATCAAATAAAGTTTTTGAGAAGCAAATATGGCTTTTTCCTTAGAATTTGGCACTTTGAATTTCCTTACCCATATTTCTTGTTAATGATTATAACCCTAAAATGGCTAATATTGGTTTGTCATCATCATCTAAAAATGACTTGGCACATGAAAATTTACCATGTCCATCATCATCACTTCACACCATCTCATACATGACCACTTCTACATATTATATGCATAAATTTTTGAAATGTCATCCTCTCTACCTATCCCATGAATGGATTGTGACAACAGGTGAATAAAATACAATTTATAAGCAAAATATAGTTTCTAGCTTGTCCTCCTCCATCCGCCCCATAGCTATGATTTCTCAATTTTCCACTTCCAACTTTCTATTCTCGAAATTCATTAGCAGCTAATTTTATCGATAGCCACACCACTATACATATAATTATCATATTATACACTACTACATTAATGAACTCTAAGTTGTTTGTTATTGTAAAGTCAAATAACAAACAATGTTAATTGAGTTTAGTAGTGTATATATAACAATTTCTTTGACTTCCAAGTGTGTTGTGACTAAATAGTAGAATTAACTACCAAAATGAATTTCCAAAATAAAATGTTGGAAGAGAAAAATAGGCAATCATTAGATATGGAGTGCGTGGAGGAGGACAAACTTATACTGATCATTTCCTTATCAAATTTCCTTTATTCACCTATTGTCACAATCAATCGTGGTCTAGATAGAAGGGATGACCTACCATAAATTCAATCATATAATGTGTAGAAGGGTCATATGTAGATGGTGTGAAACGATGATTACAATCATGATAATTTTTCATCTACTAGGCCATTTTGAGATGATGATTACAAACTAGTGCTAGCCCATTAAAGGTTATAATCATTGGTGCCTAATGTGGGGTGGACAATTTAAATCAAGTTCGTATCAAAGTACAATTTAGCTCATTTTAGTCAAGGTTAGTTGGAAGAATTAGCTATTGGTTTCTACCTTCAATTTCCTCTAAAAATGAATGTGTACGTGCTTTTGAGAGATATTAGAGACATTAGAGTACCTTCAATTTCCTCTTAAAATGAATGTGTAAGTTATTTTGAGAGACATTAGAGGAATAAGGTCCAAATTTTTGATGAAAATGTCCTATGAAAGTAAAGGGTTTTAAAGGCAAGCATGTACAAGGCATAGTTGATCCAAATGTTCTTCAAGAAGGGCCTAATTATTTGGGTCTTGGTTACATGGAAAACATGGAAAATGCTCCAAAGCCAAGGAGGCTTGTGAGGTCTGTGTTCATGATGAATGGAACATGTACATAGTTTACTTTAAAGTTGTTGTCTTTTACGGATATTAAAATGAAGAACTTTTATTTAGATCCATTCCAGAGATTGACTGCAGGGGCATTTACTAGATATGTCACCTTTCATAAAAGATGAGATCCAGAGGCTACCTGGCCCTTTACAGACTCTGCCTATAGAACTTGTAGAAGTAAACACTGGAGGCATTAACAATATCAAAGAACGTTTTCATGCTCAAACATGGGAATGTGTCTCTTTCTCTAGACGCAAAAAAATAGTTCTTGAGGTAGTTAATCTTCATAAACATGTCATCAAGCAAGTCAACGTGATCATCCCTCCTTCCCTCCCTTCTAAAATAATTATGTTTTTCGGGGTCAGAAAGCCAAAATATGGAGACAATTATCACCAAATCCAACGTACGATTATGCATGATGGAGAATATCTAGCGCTTTCCCTTGTTAAACATATTAACAAGGGAAAGCGCTAGAGATTCTCCATCATGCATAATCGTACGTTGATGCTTATAGAGTGAAAAAACTAAAAGAATCAACTTGTAGGGTCATTTTAATGGGGGGTGGAGAATTCCTGGGTCTTTGCAAATTCAAAGTATGGTGTATGTTCCATGAAGCAAGATGTTGAAAGTAGAGTTATATGTTAGACACACATAAATGCAACAAATATGGAAATTTGTACATGAGCTCTATTATTTGACTTAAGAGTTAGTTGTTTGAAAAGGCATGTTTTGTCAACTTGTGTTTGGTTGATGGTTTTGTACACCAATATGTAAGAGTACATGGACATATTCACATGATCTGAATTTTTTTTTTCTTTGAAGGAGAAAAATGATGTGTTTTCAATTTGATGGTTTTGTTTGTGACAAGACGTCACAAGATTTTGCGAAGTTCCACTCTTGAGCGAGAGCCTCATGATTACAACCTATCCGTGAAAATCAAATGGGAGTGCATCCTCATTTTTAAAACAAGTAGGATTCTAAGCTACCTAGGACTCAAACCATCATTTTTAAATTTGAAATATAATGGTGTTGTTTCAATGTCTGAATCCACAACCCTAACACATGAAATCACTGATCTAATTACATCAGTTGTTTCTCCTAAATCTAGCATATAGTTGTGTAATAATATTTTATTTATTAGTAGGAATATATGAAAATGTTTATGAATTACATTTTTATTCCCTTGATTCATCTCTTATAACTCTATAGGATAATCCTCAAAAGTAGGGTCATCTAGACTTCATCAAATTTAAGAACTTCATAACCTCATATCTTTATTTCATATTTGCATAACTTCCACAAATGGGATAGAAACAAGATATTTTCCAAGTGTTGAAGTAAACCAACATTAATTTCATTGTACACTCTTTATATAGGTATGGTTGAATGTTGTACATCTAGTACATAGATTAATTTGTTGTTTTCATTGTTTACTCTTAAAAATTATTTGAAGTGGGAGCGAAGAGTTGGTTTCTTTCTAGGTTGGCTTACATTTCCTTTAATATGTGATCCATGCCTTTCTCTAATTCATATTTTTATCTCTTCTATTAATTATATGTTATTCTTTCTATGTATTGTTCTAGTACAAGGGGGTGAAATAATTTCTTATCATTTTCTAAGTGGTGAGGTCGTTTGAATCTCCAATAGTTGTGTTGGTGTGGTGGGAACCATGCTAGGAGTTGGGCATTCCATTGATATGGTCAAGGTACTTAGTGTATGAGGAGCATCCAAAATTAGGTGGATTGGGATCTTGATGAGGGGGATATGTCACTTGATGCATGCAGTGATGATGGTATTTGATGAGTAAAGGACACATATAGATGAGATGAGTGTCTTTAACATAGAGCACTCAAGGGCATGCCAAATACTAATTAACCGAGTTCGTGACATAATAAATGGTGGAAGAGGAATCATCAACATATGAGGTTGGTGTAAGGTCTGGCACAAATTTTCATTCAAATCTACAAGCCAACGTAAATATTTCAAAAGCAATCACAAAGAAAATTATCCTAGATGAATTATCCTAGGATACACATTCAGCTTTTCTATGTTTGTGTTTCCATAATATTTGAAGTGTTCCATTGCTTTGTTAATTAATTTCAAGATTCTATAGGAAGTTTATCATAAATTTTAGTCGAATATGTTTTGTAATAGATGACACCATCAAGAAGTAAAATCAAGCTTTTAGGTGGACAATAACAACTAAAAAAAGTTTTAATTTGTTGAAAAGGAAGATCATTGTGAAGACTATATTATCTCTTCATATTTCAATAAGGTGTTTCAAGTCAAATGTGATTGTAATGAAAATTCAATATGGGTTGTTCTTAGCTAAGATGAGAAACCAATGGCCTACTTTAGTGAGAAGTAGAACAAAGAGATGAAGAATTACTCTACATATGACAAGGAGTTCTATGAAGTCATCTAAGCTCTAACTAAATTAAGGCATTATCTTATTCCTAAGGAACATTTCTTATATTCTGATAATCATGCCTTGCAATGTAATTTACCAAACAAGACAAATGAAATCAAAATCATGCTAAGTGGGTATATTATATTAATAAATTTACATTTTTTTTGAAACATATTAATGGAATTACTAATAAAATTTCCAATGATTTGAGAAGAAGATGCATACTTTTTCAAAAGTTTCAAGTGAAATTCTTAGGATCTGATCATATCAAGAAGCTATACAAAGATGATGCATATTTTCATGAGTTTTACAAGGCATGTCAAAATCTAATAAGCAAGGATTGAAGTCCTTGGATGGAATATATGCTTCAAGAAGAGATGTTTTTTAAGGGCTACCAATTATGCATATAAAAATTTTCATTGATAGACAATTTACTACACGAAAAGCATAATGGAGGATTGGAAGGGAATTTTGGAAGTGACAAAACATTTTCTCAACTCAGTGTTGATTATTTTTGGCCAATAATGAGGACAAATGATGAGAAGTTTTTAAAGAGATGTAAAATATACCAAAATTCAAATGGAAAGCATCCAACCACCGAGTTATATCAGCCATTACCTATACCTGATAGATCATTGGATGTAGTAAGTATTGATTTCTTTTAGGATTTCCTAGAAATAAAAAAGGAAATGATTGCATATTTTGCATAATTGAAAAATGTTCAAATATGGAACATTTTATACCTCATAACAAAATAAATGAATCAACACACATTTCAAATCTACTTTTTAAGGAGGTATTAATACTCCATGGTCTTCCTAAAAGTATATTTTCTGACAAGGACACAAAGCTTGTTGGAGACTTTTGGCAGACATTGTGGAAAAAGATGGGAATTAAGCTTTGTTTGATCTCATCCTATCATCCTAAATTGGATGGAAAAACCAAATTCATCAATATTAGTTTGGGAAACATATTGTGAAGCTTGAAAAGTGAGCACCCACATCAATGGGATCAAGTCCTTATGTAGGAAGAATTCACTTATAATGATTCTCGAAATTGAAGTAGTTGGTTCTATCGATTTTAAATTTTTTGAGTGTACCCATGAAATTTTTTTGAACTCGTATATTTGGGAAACTAAGAAGCATTAATGAGGAATAATTCACTACAACCATACAATCTTTGAATGAAAAAGTTAAGGGACTTCTATAGGAAAACACTCAGAGGTATATGAGAAAGGTAGAATTAAAGAGAAAGAGGTTACTTTTGAAGAATGAAATATAATATTACTACATCTACATAATGAAATATTTCCCAAGAAATAATATAAGAAAATAAAACTGAAAAATATCACAACATGCAAAATTTTGAGGAAGCTCTTAAAAATTAAAAATTAAAAAATTAAAAATGTTTTTTTTTAATTACATAACTTATATAATAATCAAAATTAATATTGAATAAAAAACCAAGTCATATAATAATACATGAGATACATATTTTTCACTGAGCCGCGGCTGCTTCCACTGAGATAGCATATTTAAGCCGCGGCTGCTTCCACTGAGATATCATATCTAAGCCGCGGCTGCTTCCACTGAAGTATATCTAAGCCGCGGCTGCTTCCACTGAGATAGCATTTGAAAGATTGACACTAATTCAACATCTATATGAAGAAAAAAATTTAAAAACACATCAATACATAAGCAGAGATGGCTAATAGACTTTTTTTCAAAATATTATTTTGTATGCAATCATACAATTCCAATGTAATAAAATACAATAAAAAACATGCAAAAAGCTCTCCATGCAGAAAGCCCTCACAACTGCTGGAGTTTAAATGCTAAAAAAAAACACACAGTATTTCGAAAATTCGGCCGTAGAAAACCGCTCCTTTTTGTTTGCAAATGAATAGCACGCTACAGAAAACAACTATGCGCTCTCAACAAGTTAAAAGTTACTGTGATGGAGTGAATGGAGCATACTAACACACTTCATTGTGAGTGTGCTTGGCAGGAAACTTGAGAAGGTTCAAGTTTTTTACGGTAAGTCTACAATGAAGTTTTATGGGCAAATTTCAGTTTAAGGCGGAAGGGAAATTTCCTTTTAGAGAATAACATACTAAAAACCTAACAGGAAAGTTTTTTTGGCAGACGAACATACCTGCAGATTTTAACGATGGCGCCCAGCAGCAGCTCGACCCGTCGCGGCAATCACACACAGCAGCAGCTCGACCCGTCGCGGCAATCACACACAGATTTTACCGATGGCACCCAGCAGCAGCCCGACCTATCCGGCAATCACACACAGTAGCACCTCCACCCGTCGCGGTAATCACACCCAGCAGATAATACAAACACAACAAATACAAACACAGCTCGACCCGTCGCGGATAATACAACCACAGCAGAAAAATCGCGCGCCAAACACAGCAAATACAAACACAGCTCGACCCGTCGCGGATAATACAAACACAGCAGAAAAATCGCGCGCGGATAATACAAACACAGCAGAAAAGTCGCGCGCGGATAATACAAACACAGCAGAAAAATCGCGCGTGGATAATGAAATCTGTAACCCGACAAATTTCGCGGGCGATTTATTTATAAAACAATAGTTCGGCCGAACTCCTATTGCCGGTTTTCCAAACCTCCGGCAAAAATTCTGTTTGCTTCGCCGTTACTGTGCCGTCAATCTAAACGGACTCAACAGTTCGGCCGAACTATTTAATAAAGTTCGGCCGAACTATTATTTAGTTCGGCCGAACTATTGCCGAAAAAAAATTTCTGCGCCCGATTCTCACAAAAGTGTAACCCAGCTTCACGTTTCCGCCCCACTATAACAATACAGATTTTTCTCAAGTTAATTCGGAATGAGCAGAGGAAATAAATTGCTGTTGCAATTCAAAGGAAAGCCTATTTTCATATTTATTTCTCGTGACTTTTATGAGTTTCAGATTTCTTGAACAGGAATAAACAGATTCTATTTGGGCTGATTGCACACTCCGATTTAGAATAAATAATGAGATGAGTTTGAACAAAGTTAGAATTTTGATAAATCGAAGGAAAAATTCGAAGATTCATGAGGTAAGTTTATAGACAATTTCCTTCCAGGTACGCATTTACAAGTTCATTTTCATCTATTAATAGTTTATTTTTTCCTTAGTTATTTTTAATTCTCGTTCTGTTTTATTTGCAGGTTTTCATTTATTTTCAAAACTTGAAGTAAGCAGCAAACCCATTTCAAATTTGCAACAGGTTCAGGGAAATTTTATTTTGTGATTCATTAGAATCTGAGCATTCTTTAATTTTACTTTCATTCATTAGAAAACCCAATTGAAATTTAAAAAATAGTATCGCAAGATTCCTGTCTGAAACATTTCAACTTGATTTTCATATTTCTGATGCAAGATCTCCGATGTGTTACCTCATTTGAAAAATCGCATATCGCATTGGGATGAATTCAAAAGTTTGTTTTTCATCTCAAAAGTTCTGATGCGACAGATCGGATCGCAAACATGCATATCGCATTTAACATAAGGTTGATTCATTCATTTAAAAAGTTCTGATGCGACGAACCCAATCAAGCAATCGCAAATCAGGGAAATCGCATTCTAATTATTCATTTGCAAAAAATCCGATGCGATAAAGTTCAAAACGCAATCGCAAATTATTAAATTCATTATTCAAGGGTTAATTTTAAAAGACCTCCGATGCGATAAGTCCAATCGCAAATCGCAAATCGGGAGGAAAAATAAATACATCCTTGTGCGCTCATTTTAAAAGTTGCGATGCGATAATTCATCACCAGTTGCTCTTCGCTCATCACCGATTATTATAAGCATCGCATCGCTGCTATTGCAAGAATAAAATTGGCATTTCCAACATGACTATTTTCCAAAATTTTGATATGCCGATATCGATATCGCTCATCGCATTTTTTATGCTCATATCATAATGTCGAAAGCCACGTCATCCATCACATTGTCGATATCGCAATCGCTTCATCGCATTTTTATTCATGGTCATGTCACTATTCTGAATCTGCGATACGCAACGTGCAATGCTCAAATTACAAAATCGCGAGATGCGGTGTGCGATGTGAAATTTGCGACATGACTGTCCACGATCCTAAATATAAAATTTCTTCAATGATATGATCGCTCCATCTCATCGCACATATTATTTTCGCATGATCTCATATCAGCAATTCACTACTGCAACCCCCGATGCGATAAACTTCAACGCATGCAATACAAATCGTCTGATAAGGCATTGTGTTAATTTAAAGCAATTTTGGGTAACCACTATGATACTAAAGCAATTGATGACGAATTTGCAACATATTCAAATCATTTTGATTTCTCATATATCTCAGTTTTAAATAATTCCATAATTAAATATGAAATTCAAGACCTCTCTATTTTAAATTTCATTATCTTAAATTTGGTCTTAAAACTGAACAATTTATAAAATCATGGAATTTGTATAAAACTTATAATATTTTGATAACATTCATCACTGCAAATTCTCAATCTCATTTCTGATGCATTTGTTTTAATTTCAACTCCCTTGAACACAAAGCATTATGTTTTTAGATTTTATTGCTTGCTTTACTTTAAATAAAATAAATAATGATTTTGAGTTATAGGATTTTGGTTAGTTTGTCTTCTCCATATTTTTAATTTCAACTAAAAGAAGAAGTCAACTAGTATTGGAGAAATTGATACCTTCAGGTAAGATCAAATGCAATTATCCAATGGTAAGATTCATGTAACCACTTCTATAAATTTCCATTTCATTACTTTAGTTTCATTTTTGTTTTTGAAATTATGTCAATATAAAAATCTGTTTCGCAACTCTTCATAAAAGCTTTCAATCATCTGCCAAATCATATTTTAGAAGCTCTATGCTCTTTTCCTGGTTTTATTTTCAAGAAGCAGCGATAGTCTTCGTTGAAACAACTACACTAGGAAGTTTCTGAACCTTTAATATGTTTCTTTAAAGCATTCATTTTATTAGAAAATGATTAAGATAATGCTTTGAAACAAGAAGATTGACATCAGACATAAATTTTTCAATGTGGCTGAATTTTATCATCACTGCTATCTGAAGCCTAAAACATTTACAACCCTGCAAGGTATAAGTTTTCTGGATCTCGACATAAGAAGAAATGATTACATGATTATTTTCTTTTACTTCATGTTGTTAAGACATTGGTATAAACATTCTTGTTAGAGTTTGTATTTCAAAAATTGGATTTTCCTTTCCACTTTTAAATTTCTTCATTTTTATTTTGTTTGCTGATATCTTTTCTCACTTTAGCTTAAGAATTATTTTTCTTTGGTTTTCAGTTTTGATTTTGGTGACTTTGACATGATTTATATGGAAGGTCTTCTTGTTACCTAACAATGGTTGGCATACATAGGAAAAATAGTTAATAGTCTCCTATTAGCTTTTTCTTAAATCTCTTAGCAAAATTTATTTTTCTTATTATAAAGGTAGACATACTTAAGGAAGAGATTACAAAACAAGAGAAGTTGACGAAGTATCATGAAATCTGAGAATTTTGTTTTTCATCAAAATTGTAATTATTTTGATATTTCAATATTATTAAGATCTTTCAAAATTCTATTATCATTCAAGAAAAGTTATTTTTAACCAAGTAAAGACACTTTACAGCAAAGCACTTTTAACTCTAAAATTGTCATTCTGAACTCTTAAGGAGTTAATGATTCTCCCTATTTAAAAGAGTTTTATTTTTCTAGAGTGTAATCTAAAAATATATTTAAAACTTAAAAGATAAGAGGTCTCATCACGAGCCTGCTTACCATGATCATAGGGAAAAAATAGGCTGACATTACCAACACTGCTAAACAAACCAAGGTAATGGCTTATAATTGCAAACAATTGTAAGACAAGGGGTCTCATCACGAGCCAGCTTGTTCAGTCCAATTATAACCAGTGAATGGCATTGTCAACTATCTGGCTACCAAACCAGGACAATGGATTTTAAAAATTTGAAAAAAAAAAAACAAAAAAAACAAAAACCAAAAAAAAAAAACATATATAAATGGATTTATCTCTAGGTCAATAATTCTTAAATAAATGGGATTCTGAATCATTGATGATTAAAAGGTAACCCTGTCGAGACTATAGATGTTTGCTGGCAACAGTGGCTCTACTTGTGACAAATGAGTACATTTTAAAAGCTACGTTGTAAAGTGACCCCTGCTTTATCTCTACAACTAATTAAGGACTGATATAGAGTTATGAAATATTTTAATTTATGAGGAATTTCAAGAAAATTACAGTAAGATGATTATTTCTTTTATTCAGATTAAAGAACCTAGTCAAGCATTCCAAAAATAATTTTCTCTTCTTTAATTATTTTTACTTTAATTTTGAGAAAATCTCATTCATATCAAACAAAGATAACTGTTTCTTCCAGTGAATTGCCAATTGTTGTACGGTACAACAACCCCCCCCCCCCCAAAAAAAAATTTTAACTTGTTCACTTCAAATAATGGGGACCCTTTCTATAAAATTTTGGCTAAGTGCCTTTTAAGATTTTTATTAAAGTAATTACCTCATGATTTTATTGATTTTTCATCTTCTTTAGATTTTTGTTGTGATTGCTTGGTTGAAATCAATTTTTTATAAACTTCTTGTTGATGCTTGTTTCACCTCATTTGGTCAACCGATTTGTAAACGACACTCCTCTGAAGTCTAATCATTTATGTCGTCTGGGTTAAAAAATGCGTAAAATGTACAATATTCCTTTTTTTTAATTAAATTAGTTCAATAATGCATTTAGTTTAAATATTAACCCCTAGTTAGTTATTACTAACAATTTTTATTTTTACTTATACAGCCAAATTATAAAACATCGGGATTTCAGTCATTTATTCCAATTTTCCAATTCTCAAATAAATTACTAATCTCAAAAAATTCAAAATGACAAAGTGGCTGTAATTTAGATAGGCAAATCATCATTTTAGATAAATTCATAATTTAATTTAACATCATTAAAATGAAACCAAAAAAAAAAAAACTAATATTCAATATTCAATTTTAAATTAATTAAATTAATTATTATATTAAATATAATTAATTAAATTAGATTAAAATTTTATATTAAAAACAAATATATATTTAAAAAAATAAAAAATAAAATAAAATAAAAAATTTAATCGCATTGAAGATTTCTAATTACATCGCATCGGATGCATTTTTCAGAAACTCCGATGACTCTCATTTTAAAAACCCCGATGTGATGAGTTATAAACTCATTTGCTTTATATGCCGATGTGATGAGTTTTGCCTATGCGTTTAAGTTCATTTGTGTTTTTCCGATGCGATGAGTTTGTTATAACTCATCTTCTGATGCGATGAGTTCACTTAAGTATTCGCATACATTAGTGGTAGTGTTATTTTAAGTTAAGTGGTAGGTTAGCATATATGAACGTTAGTGATAAGGTAGGTTAGTTTTATGAATAGTATAGTGTTAGTTGTTAGTAGTATGATGTTAGTATAAGTGGTAAGTAGTATTATTTTAAATTAAGTATAATATTTAGTTAACGTTAATGGTTAGTTTAATGTTAGTAGTAGGTGTAGTGTTATAGTAAGTTAGCAATATAATTAGTTTTGAGTTGATTTTAACTTAGTATTCTCATACATTATTTTGAGTTAGGTTAATGTAGTTTTAAACTAGTTTTAAAGTTAGCATTAGTATATATTAGTGTTAATTTAGTTTTTGTTTAATAATTAATTTAATATTTAAATATTTAAAATAATTAATTTTGAATTAATTAAATTAATTAATATTTAAAATATAATTAATTTAATTTAATTTATTATTAATCAGATTAATTTGTTTATAAATAGTTAATTATATTTGTTAGTTAGATTAATATTCATTAATAAATAGATTATTAAATAATTAGTTTAGTCTATAATTAAAAATTAAATTAGAATTAATTATTAATTAACTGTAGGCTAATTTAGGATTAGATTTTTAATTAAAATTCTGATTTTTAGCCTAGCAACAGAATTTCCAGATTTATATCAGATTTGACTTATCAACTTTGGAGGCTCATAAATTGAGTTTTACTTGGCCAAATGAGGCCCAGGACGGCTCATTGGAAAGAGAAAACCAATGAGAACATTTTTGAAGAGGTTTCACTAACAGATCTGGTCATTTATTGGGTCAAAAATCAGACAGAAGATCAAGCTCCGCATTTCTAAAATAAAATCAATTTTCTGAGTTTTGTTTTCTTCATTTTCATTTTCCCAGCCTCTTCTAATTGCATATTCATGCATCAATAATATCCTTGGTTAATTAAAATCATTATGAGCATCAATAAGAAGCTCAAATTTCTTTTATATTTATTTAAATAGAATTTGATTGGATTTGTTTTAATGTTAGAAATAATATTTTGATTTTATTGTTTCATTTTAATTTCTTTTGCAGGAAAAACAATAGAAGAGATATGGAGAAAAATATTTCAATCAATGAGAAAGCTCTAGCAATTAAAGATTGGAATTTTTGAGCAAATAAAATTGGATTGGGCAGATTTTTCTTCAACAAACTCTCTTCTCAAAATATTTTTGGAAAGATTATAAATTGCAGATTGCAAAATGTAAAAAAAGGCTGCTCTCCTCTGCAATTCCAGACTTCTAAAAGCATTTCTGTAATAGGAATTTAGAGTTGTAGATGGGGAGGAGAGAAAATTTCAGATCTGAACATTATTGAGGATTTTTCTTTATATCTTGAATTATGTATAATGGACAGAGTTTGCATTTCTGCAGCTCTAGTTTTGAAAGCAAAAATTCAAGTAATGTAAAGTACTGTTAGAGACTAGGATCAGAGAAGCAGATTTAATTAACTGGTATTTTTGGCATTTCTGTATCAAATACTAGTTTCAATTTTTATGTTAATAAAATTGTTGTTTCATTTTATTCATGTTTATGCATTTCTATTGATATGGATAATTTGTCTCAAATTTTTATGTATATATGCTCTTATGAATTAAACTCTGATTTCTGAATAATCATTACTCAGAAATCTGTCTTATAAAACTAATTTATTAAATAGTAATGTGTTGAGAATTTCTTCCACATATTATTGTTTAATTATTGGCTTGACTGATTTGATAATCGATATCATTTTTGTGAATTTATTCCAGAGTGTTGTTGATTTATTATTTCAGTTAAATGGTCTCAATAGAATGTGTTTTAGTACTAAAAAATGTGAGCTAATTGAATTTTTTCGTTAGCTTAACATTAATTAAAAGCCAGACATATTTAAATTCTCATTATTTAATTATCTTGCTCTTAGTTGGGTTAGATTTATATCTACCTAATTGAGATAGGATTTAGATTAGTTTATTTTTGCTTGCATTATAGAATAAGTTTGTATTTAGATTAAGTTCTACATTTTTTTAAGTCCTCTTCCCGAAAAGGAAAAATCTTAGTTGTGGTTTAGCTGAACCCAAATCAGCTTAAGGGTCATTCTCTTGCCCGATCAGCAAGAAAAATTGATCTGATATCCTTGTCTATTGGTATTTAAATATACATCATAAACCAATAGCGATAGGGAAAAGGTAACTGGACCTAGTTAAACCAGTCAGAGCCACTATCATAAATGGAAAAGGAGTTGTATTAAGGTCCGGACCGGGTGGTTATCCCCCAATGTTGTTGCAGTGATTTTCGAGGCTTCAACAGAAGCCTCATTTCGCTCCACATGGTAGGTTTTGCGCACGTAGTTAGCAGTCTCCCCCTCATACTTCTTGCCAACGTGCTCCAGGGGGTTTGGTCCTTTCATGGGAAGGCCAGTAATTCGATGGATGAGTGCAGCATCGATGGGGATCTGATCCTGGATCCACAGGCAGCCACCATGAACCAGGGTGAGAAATTGACGTGCCAGATGGTCTGTGATGTTGTAGTGGCCGAAGTGCAGCATCCTTAGCAGGTTCAAGATCCCAAACCCGCCAGTCCACACACCCAGTGCATGGGGACAATCTTTATCCCATCGTCTTCCTGAACTGTGTCAAGGTATTACTCGGGTGCTAACTCAGGGAAGGCCTTCAAATTGGCCAAGTAATGATCATGAAATTTTATCTCGTGGAGCCTTCCAAAGGGTTACCAATGACGGGGACCTCTCCCAGGGTCAGCAGCATCTGCAAGTAGGTGATCAGGCCATCGAGGTTCTTCGACGTGCATGTCGAGGGCCTGTGCGGCCGAACAAAGGGTGGTAACCAATTGATTGGCGCGGCGACCTGGGCCTCTTTCTGAGCAGATTGTGCCTAGGGCGTTGTTCGCGATGATTTTACATTTCTTGGGGAAGTGTGGGGCTTCACCCCAACCCATTTCGCAAGTTTTCCTGAACCTTGAACCTTTTCCTTTCCTTTCTTCTTGGTTGGGCTCGGCGTGGAGATAATCTCTTCAGCTTCAGACTCAATCTCCACGACTTCCTCGGTTTCTTGTTTTTTCGAGGTCACTGGTTTTGAGGGTTCAACAGGATTAGTGGCCGTCATTTTGGCGTGAAAGACAAACTTAGGATGGCTGATGTCCGAGGGGGAGGCGCGCTCATACATCAACAAAACATAAAAGATAGAATCGTACAGAGCACAAACTTGTCACGGACAAACACGCCAAGTACAAGCTATTCAAGTGATACGGAACCCTTGTCTGAGCTATCCTCCTCGTTTTATAGCCTTTGAGATTGACCAATGGTAGGGTAAACTTCACTTGGGACTTACCATTAAGTAAATGGTAAAAAATCTCCAAACATTGCCTCATTAAATGCTGACTGCCCGCTCCTGTTAACGGCAAATTTTTCTTTTTACCTAATTTTATTGTTGCAACAGCTAGTTTTTGCACCTCCTGTGCGCCCATCACAGCCCTGCACTCCCAGCGGACCTCCTACGCTCTGAACATTCTCCTGCACCTCCCGCGCATCCCTCCAGTCATCGAATTCGGTGGCCACGCCCTGCACATATCAAGGTACCTTCCGTTCTTACCTTCCTTGGTGGACGTAGCCCATTTTATACAGCTACTCCGGCCATATAGTCATTTGATCTGATACGGTTTTAGTTGGCTGCCATTGACATAGTCGGGTAGCATATCGTCGTGCAGGGTGGTTAATCGAACAACTCTGCCATCCGTGATTTCTTTAACGGCATAGGGCCCTAGCCAATGCTATAGGAACTTCACAGGGTGTTTCGCAAACTGGCTATCATACAGTAGCACTAGTTCACCCTCCATAAAGGTCTTTTGTCAAATATTTCGATCATGCCATGTCTTATCTCGAGCCTTCTGAACCTGTTGATGGAAATTAGCAATGAAGCGATCTTCCTCCAAAGCCACAAGCTGCGCTAACCGCTCCTCCATGATATCAGGCTCTGCCATATTCATAAAGGTTGCAATGTGCATGCTAGGAACAATGTATTCCATGGGCATAATGGCTTCCTTGCCATAAACCATCTGAAACGGTGTTTTCCCTGTCAACTTCTTACAGGTGGTTCGGCAGGTCCAAAGAACAGATGGGATGTTCATGTCCCAGTCGCTTCGATCGGCATTTCACACCTTGGTTAGTGCGTGCTCCAAGACTTTATTAAAGCTTCGATCCATTTGCCTGAGGATGATACAGAGTGCTTTTCGCATGATGGATCCGAAATTCTTCCATCAAGGCCTGTATGGTTTCATTGACAAAGTGCATACCTCTATCGCTCATAAGGATTTTCGGACATCCAAATATGGTTAGGATCTGCTCAAAGATGAAGTGCGTAGCGGTATTTGCAGTGCAATCCTTTACCACTTGTGCTTCGGCCCACCTAGTTACATAATCAGTAGTAGTTATAATGTAATGCGCACCTGTCTTCTTCTCGAGGGGGTTGATAGGTCCTACAAAATTGATGGCCCATTTTTTAGGACCCCTCAAGTAAACACACATATATCCTATTTCTAAACCTGACCAATCCATTTTCTATAAGACAATACTCCACATCTTGTGTTCTTGCACCTGTACCTGTACGTATACCACTACTTGTACCTGTACTTTGTTGCAATCTGTGCCTAAGCTATATATATCTGACATCCTGCTTACCTGCCTGCAAGATCCTATCCTATAGATATGTCCCATAAGAACTCATAATTGCTATATGATTCATGTGTATCCACCTGCTAAGAGCATCTGCAACCCTATTCTCTTTACCTTTGATATACTTGATCTCGAAGTCAAACTCACTGATCATGGCCAACCATCTAGCTTTCCTATAATTCAGATTCAGTTGGTCAAATAGATACCTCAAACCACTATGATCACTCATCAATACAAATTGTCTACCCAAAATATAGTGCCTCCACATCTTCAATGCATGAATGATTGCAGCCAACTCAAGATCATATTTCAGATAGTTATGCTCATGCTCATTTAGTTTCTGTTACTCATAACATACCACCTATCCTTCTTGCACGAGGACTCCACCAAGTCCTATCTTACAAGCATCTATACATACCAAAAACTCTTTATCTGAATCTACGATCTTTAACAATGGAGCATGTGTCAACAACTGCTTCAATTGCTAAAAACTGGTCACACATTCTTCTATCCGTTCAAAATTCTAACCTTTCCTTTGCAATGATGTAATATGATAAGCAATATGTGAGAAGTTCATGATGAACCTCCTATAAGAACCTACCAACCCCATGAAGGACCTTACCTCATCCACATTTCTAGGAGACACCCTCTCCATGATAGCCCTTATCTTTTATGGATCTACTACTATGCCTTCCTTGGAGACAACATGTCCCAAGTAATGTATCTATGTCTGAAAGAAACTACATTTGCTAAGCTTAGCATACAAATGATGCTCTCTCAATAATCTCAATACTGCTGCTAAGTGTTCGACATGCTCTTCTTCATTTTTAGAATATAACAATATATCATCAATGAAAATAATAACAAACTTGTCGAGATAAGGATGCAACACATTATTCATCAAGCACATAAAGGTAGCTAGATCATTAGACAAACCAAATGGAACTACAACAAACTCATAATGTCCATACCTGGTTCAAAGTTGTCTTCTAAATGTCATCTTCCTTAATGCATACCTGATGATATCTGGATCTCAGATCAATATTCGAGAACATCATTGCTCCCTTCAACTTATCAAACAAGTCATTAATACTCGGCAATGAATACTTGTTCTTCATGGTCACCTTGTTAAACTTATTGTAATCAATGCATAATCCGAGAGTACCATCCTTCTTCTTCACAAACACTACTGACACACCCCATGGTGATGCACTCGCTTTTTTGTACCTGTAGCCAACTGCACTAACCAACACTCTACATGCACTTCTTTATTCAAACCACACTTATCCACCAAGTTAGGGTTAACATAGCTATAATTAGATCCAAGGTCAATAAAATTAGAAACAAATTTATCACAAAGGTTGTCTTCCATCTTGATAATAGACGCTTGATGGTATGCCTACCTGTTATCCAGCGCTGCATAGATACGAGGAATGCTCTGTCCAACATCCCCAATAGTCTGTGCCTCTTGTGCACTATACACTAGAGGCCTACGACCTTGATTCTGTGGACAATATCTCTTGAGATGTTCTTTTCCACATGCCCAACACTCCAATTGTCCCGTACCATCACCTCTATGTTGTTGTTGTGATCCATGTCCCTGTTTAGCTACATTGAACTTCTTGTATGGTGCCACATTTTCTTTCTCTTCTGCATTCTGAGGCATTTTTCTTTTGGGCTTCCATTTACCTTTACCTTTGTCTTTCCCTTTCCTTCCTTGCTAAGACTCATTCTTACGCTTTTAATGCTCGTAGCAATGCTTAAGCCTCCCAATAAATTATTCAAGTGACTGAGGCTCATCATACTGATCTCCAAATGCTAATGGAAATCCACTAACAAATCATTGAACTTTAGCCTTTTCATCTTTAATATACGATACATACCTCAATAGCTCCAGGAACTTAGTCGTGTACTTCTCATATGTCATCGATCCTGTCTTTAGCTCATAGAATTCTTTGGCCTTACTATCATAGTACCTTTATGACAATTACTTCTTCCTGAAAAGCTTCTTGAACTCATGCCAACTCAAGTCTTTTGTCCTGAAGTCTCTGACCTGCTTCACATCTTCCCACCTTGTATCTAATTTACCTCTCAAGTTGAAGATAACTACTATGCCCTTCAATTATCTGTGTAAAATTTTTCATCCCAAGTATCCAAGCTTCTGCCTCTTCTGGCTTCTTCAAATCTCCATCAAAAGTAGGTGGCTTTGCTTTATTAAACTCCTCTGGAAAGTATCCCCTATCACTCCTCCTGTAAGGATGATAACAATGAAGATCATAATTCCTATCATAACCAAAACTATAGTAGTACATGTGTCCATCACCTCTCCTATCTGGAGTATCAAACATCCTACCATATCTCACTGTGTCATATTTATCCAATGTGTGACCACCATGAGACCTACTGCCATATGCCCCATTAGTTCAGTCCTCCTACCCATGGTTGATCGGAAGTGGCCCCTATAACTGTAATTCTGACAAACTCTAAAGGATTAGTGCATTAAATTCTTCTTATTTCTCTTGTGCCTACATGATTATGCCATTTTCTGCCTTACAACTCCTTATTTCTACCTTCAAACTGTGCAATGTGTCTGCCAGGTCAAAAGAGTTCCCAACACCACATTGCTCATCTGATTCATACGGAGAATCTCTATATTCCACAGTCTTGCTATTCATCTTGATCTCTTTTCCTGCAAGGAATCTTATGTCAGCTAAACCAAATCATAAACAAACCAACACACCTTAGCATAATTCAGGGAGGATATCTCATTTCTAATATCAACCAAATCAATATAATACATGTATAAAGACAATCATAACAACATATAAATGTATAACATATAGACATATCAACATATAGACATCATCCTAACCAGAGTTTAGTCATCAATGCATGACCATATCAACCATGACCTCATGAATGATGACAACAACCATATCAATGTACACTGAAAACATGTAAGCATGAAGAACATGTAACCAATCATACACTCATAACAACGCATTCCACTACAACACCCTTACTTTCACACGACAACATCACTACAACAATGACCAACACCATGCATATACAACAAGCATATAGACCACACAGATGAGTAACACATGTGCAACCGACACGAATGCATGACCAACACACACTACCCATCCAGTCCAAGGGTGAACCATGCTCTAAGACCACTCTGTAACATCCTCCTCCCATATCTACCCAAGTAACCTGCTAACCGGGGTAAAAATTTGATGAGAGGCTACTATGATATGATTCAACCTCCAAGGTCACCTTAAGGAAGTGGAACGGACACCGCACAACTACACAGATCTTCTGCACCTGCTACCAGACACCCAGGAGCCAACCCAACCTTCCAGGAGGCTAGCCCCCGAGACAAACTAGCCTTTTCATGCATCAATCCCCTAGTCGTTCACTTGACATGGGAAAGAGTGCGACTGGAAACCTCAATTCGCACGCACAACATGGGTATGCATGCGACTGGGGACTTTTCCCAGTAGTTTTGAGCCTGCGACCTTGATTTTTTTGCCACTTTTTCAAGCCCATAACTCCATGTCACTTTCAGAACTGAAAGATAATAGTGGAATAACGATGTAAATGCAAACATTTGAACAAGGACTTGGCTAGGCCCCTACTAGCCATAACAGGTATTCCGTCAAACATATCACAAATATGTAAGCTACAGATTTAAAAAACATATCTTAGCATAGGGGTCTCATACTTATCTGAGAATCTCTATGAAGCATTGTTCCCTTACACCATTAGCTTCATTATCATCTATTAGGTCATGTATTAATTTCTCATTAATTTACAAATCAAAACATGATGAGAGCCATACATTTTCAATGTCATAAGATACATCCATAACCAACATATAAACAATAGAAATACTAAGGATACAACAACCATAAATTCTACATATAATCCAATACATTTAAATATAAATTACCAAGGAAAGGAACTCTTGTTCATGAATGCAAAATCAAACCCGGTATGGGACTACCACGTTCCACCCGACCATAGATAGGCTGAGCCAAATCTCTCTCAGCCAATCACCCCTGTGCCATATTCCAATCATGAATGTGGGTCTCAAACCAAAAGAACCAACCGGGGCTTCCCGAGGCTAAACCACCTCACCCTCATGAAAATAAACTGACTTTACCGCAATCCTCATTAGATCACTAGGCCAAAAAAATAAATAGGTAATAAGAGGCTTTCCCATGATCTCCACCAGATCACGAGGCCAAAACAAGCATGGATGCCACCAGATTTATCCACCTACACCGTGAGGAATTTGCCTCTCTCCTTGTCTCTAGGCTTTACCTCAATCCACACCGGATCACTAGGCCCTAATCGAGACTCCACCATCCAGGCTTTATCGTATATCCCACCCTGAGATTCCTAGGCCTGATGGAGATCACCCACCTCTAGGATTTACCATATATCCTGTCATACACTGGTCGAGGATTCCTAGACCCACCGAGGCAACACAAAATCCGACTTTACTGCAACCCATAGTTCGGTTCAGGGGTTACTAGGCCATGTGTTCTTTCATTCAGAAATCCACCTACTTAGCTTTGAATCCATCCGAAAGTCCAACTCAACTAAAACATGAGAACCCCATCACACCATGGCTATCTGGAAATGGCAAGGCTAGGCTGAAAAACATCATCACACTTGGAAAAACCCATGATAGTGAGAAAAAGAGAACCAAGAACACACATGCAACACCATGCATGCCAAATCTAGCAAGGAAACCACACATGAAAATCGATACCTGTAAAGAATCTCGTTTTAGTTGCTTGATCCTGCTCTTCCTTACTTGACCTCTACTTCCTCTTTGCCTTCTCCGCCTTTCTTGATCCAATGCTGAAATGCTCCAAGGAAACTCTAAGTTGTGAAAATTTTTGAATGATACTTATGCATAAATCTTACAGTTAGATATGGTTATGCTCCTCCTACTTAATTAAGCTATTAAGCTAAAAATTCAGATTAATATCGAAGCAAAACACATAACAGACTTTCACCAATTCAAATCTAGAAAAAGTACATGCACACATAGACAAAGTGATACAATGATTTTATGAACAATAGTCTCCGGAAAAACCCAATGCGAGAAAACCAGTCTCTGGTTGCTGGAGGGTTTTATTATTAAGAGTATTTCTGAATACAGCAAATCTAGGTTCCAGATCTGGAAAACCTGACAGAGAAAATATAGATCTGCAACTCACAGGTTGTTTTGAAGCCAAAATATTGACTAATCCACACCCTAAAATGGGATTTACAAGACTCATCCAAATCTAGGCCCCAGAAACCCCAGCGTTGCCCCTGAAGCCCCTGCGTTAGCCTCTGCAGCCTCTACGTCCCTCTGCGCTGGCCCGGAAAGGGCCGCATAACCCTAGACTGGGTGACATAGTCCCTACCCTACCCCCTGAGGGTCTTTGCGTAACCCCTAAGGGTCTCCAACTGCCTAACGTTGCCCTAGGAGTGACTGCGCAACACCTTTGTATCTGAAGCTACCTCTGCGCTACGCAACTGCTGCCCTCTTTGTTGTTGCTGCTCCTGCTTCTCTACGCTGCCTCTAGAAGCTGCTCTATGTCTCTTGATGATTGTAGACACTGGGATCAGACCATCCCCTTAGTCTAAACTCCCCTCTCTATAGTTGAAACACTTATGATAATTCTTAGCAAACCCTGCCCTAGAATCTTAGCTTAGCTTCAGTGCTCTGCCTTAGTGTGTTTTTAAAAATGACCCCAAGCCTTTCCTTTATAATTTTCTCATTGGGAAAGCAACGGCCATGATTAGATCTTGAATCAATGGCTAATATTAAAAGAAAGCTTGATCTATGTGACTTAAGACAATTTCATCACAGGTTTAATTTAATTAACTTTAATTATTTAATTTTCCTAAGTTTAGACGTAGGAAATACATTAAAATACTTAATTAATTAAATATCTCCCAAACCAGATGAAATTTCCCAAATCTCTTTTTGGGTCTTCTAGATCATGTGTACTCTAGTCCCTCCACAAATTTCTGGGTCTTCTAGATCAGACCATCCTGAATCAATCTTCTGTGGAATCTTACGGCGACTTGAAACTTGTGATGAATTATCACTTGAGTGGATTGCACTGACATTAGTATTCTTCAAAACATCAGCTTGTTGTGTTTGTTCTGAATACGTAGCTTGTTCGAGTTGTCTACTTTCATGATTCGGATGTCGATAAGGAAGTCTAGTGATTTGATTTTCCCTTATCTCATTTATGTCATCTCCTTCATTTATTTGAAGTGCCCAATTTCCTTTAGCTATGGACGTTGAATAACTAGCTTTTGGATCTTCACTTGAATCTTTTGTTACTGGAGCTGCAACTCGTGAGTACATCTTTACTTCAACTAGTTTATTTTCTTTTTGAGTTGTGATATTTACTAGATCAATGTTCGTTTGTTCTTCAACTTGAACTTCTACATTTGAAGGTTTTGATGGTTCCTTTTCGACAAGTTGTTGCACCTTGTTTTCTAATGATTTCTTGTCCTTCTTCAACTTCTTAATTTGCGTTAGTAATTTTTCGTTGTGGTCCTTGAGGCGAGCAACTTCTTCATTTTTTTCAACAGTGATTTTGTCAATTTCCTTTTGCATATTTTAGATCGCCTTTTTACTTTCTTGAAGAATTACTTTTGAGATTTCTTGTATGTCTTCAGGCGTCACTGAATTAGGCTTCATAGTAACATCCTGTAGCATTATTTTTTTCTTTTTGTGGGAAAATATCAAAAACTTATTTTTTTGTATTTAGGATAAAGGATCCTAGAGTTTCCAACCATGGTGAACCCAACACAATGTCACTATCGTTAAAAAATAAGGATTTCATGGTGAATTGCGAGATAAAAGTATAATCCTCAATACTTGGTTGTAGATTATTTATGTCGTATTGTTTGTCGCTTGTGTCAACAAAGTTTGTTTCAATTATATTTGATTCAGGAATCACTAATTGGTTAACACATTTAGGACTAACATAATTACTCGCTTCAGTAGGACTGATGGAGATTCTAATATCTCTTCCTGTGAGTGATCCCTTAATTTTAAATAGTGTATCAACACATTTAAAGTTTTTAGGAAACCTTTCATTACTCGTCTCCATTTTTTCTTCCTTCATTATTTTTGAATTCCTCCAAAAATTAACTCTCTTTGTGTTCGTCGATGCACTTAGAGTTTTTAAAGGTAATTCCTTGAATTTCCTCCTTTAAAGTGTACTTTTATACTTGAAATCTCTTTTAAATTTATTTATTTATTTATTTATTTTTTAAATCTTCCCTCCCCTTTTTTTATATATAATTTTTTTTTAAACCTTAAATCATTTCAAATACTCTATAATAAAGAACCTTCCAATATATAATATAATAATATATTTTTCTTTTCTTAAATTTTTAGTGAATATGTATGCAAAAGTCTCCTCACAAATTTTGGAAGTAATTTCCCTTAACTTTTTATTAATGCTTCAAATACTTTTCGTATAATTCACTTTTTCCCTTTATGAAAAAAGGATTTTATTTTATTTTATTTTATTTATTCTATTTATTTATTTTTAACTCACACCCCTTTTAATTATATGAAATTAACTTGCTTTAATAAAAAAGTCACACATGCATGTATATGGGTTTTTCTCTTTATAAACCTTTAATAATTCCTTAACAATTGATAGCCTTCTTTTCATTCAAGTGTGCGACCATTCACATTGGAACAACACATCAGTGTAATTTTTAATTGGTAGAGGTTGCAATAGTATGAAATTTAATTTTTTACACAACACCAAATCAATTCCTTGTCGAAAAGTAATATGAATTCAATAGGCTCTATATGATGTTGCAGAGATAGAGGAAACCGACTGTGGTGACTAGTTCAACGGAGATAGAAGAACTCATTGTGAATTCAGTAACACATGTTTTTGCAGGTAGAGACGTGTTGTATAGCTAGGGGAATGGTGACGACAATGGCTAAACTGTGTTACTTAACGCAGACAATTCTGGTGGGAGGTTGTGGTAGCGAGACGAAAGTCTACGACAGCAGGACGAAAGTAAGTGGCTCTAGTAGCAGGTGTTACACTTTATTTTTTCACCATGACATTTGATTATCTATATAGGTTCATCGCTACCTATATTATTCTCCCTTAGAAGTAAAAAACCCTAATGTTCCTAAACCAAGTTTTGGAATTGGAGAAAAGCTCATTAAAAACCTTAAAAGTCTAACTCCACACTTTTCCTAGCTCTTTCCTGCGAATCCACAGATATTTGTTCTATAGCCTGCGGCACATCCTGCACATTTTGTTTATAAAACCTGCGGACCCCCGTAAATAGTCAAATAAAGGAAAAAGTAAGTTCTAGAAGTCTAGCTAGACGAATATTCTCCCAACTGGAAGCTTCTAGAGGCGCGATGAGTTCGAGGTTTATCCCTCCACTCATGGAGCTCCATCCCTCCACTCATGGAGCTTATCCCTTGGTCTATAGAGCTCAAATCCCTTAATGAGAGGAATCCATCCCCCTCTTCATGGAACTGAAACCACCTCCATTCCCTATAAATTGAGCTCATGTTTCAGTCTCAAGGGTAGACTTAGATTGTATAAGGTAATTACTGAAGAAATTCCCAAGAGAGCATACTCTCTACACTAGTCATTATTGGTATGAGAATGATCACACACTCATGTCCATAACTTCATACTAGTTCAAAGACAGGAAGGCTTGTTAATCTAAAGGAGGAACAATTGTTTAGGACCCCGGGAGGAACTTGTACGACATCAAGGCATCAGGTTGTAAAGTTACTCTTTCATTCAAGACAATACATATGGATCTGCTTTTCTCATTGAGTTGTTCTTATGTCTATTTGAATAATTCAATACTTATATTCCTTGATCACTAAGTTAGATTAGTTATTCTCAATTATTATATGTTGCAGGTGCTTTTAATTCTTTTGTCTATCTTTGATTGCAGGTTCTACTTATTGAAGAAGCCTCTTTGGAGCGACTGGATAAAAGACTGCACCGAACGTCGAATTTCAAGGTAGGAGCATGTCCTCTTTATTTGTTTATAATAATTCTGAATCACATATAATCTAGAGAAAACTATTTACAAATGGATGTTTGTTTCTAGATATCATAAGGATACTAGGGAGATCGCTCTTGTTCACAAGAGGGATTAATCTGCATAACATAATGGAGACTTCGCTGGGGAATAAAACGTAGTTTCCTTTTATTTTTATTTTTTAGTTTGGATTTTAGAGTCTTCTGATTTTGACTTATCTGAGAGTGGGTTGGGTAGATAACTTTAAGAATCCCTGAAAAGAAAAGATAAATATTTATTTTTTCTGTACTTTTCCTTGCCTCGCAGTTTTCATCTGAAAACAGTGCGGCAACCTCTACAATTTGTAGTTCAAAACACTGCGGTACCACTCTGTTCTCCATTAGAACCTGCAGACCTTTGGAAAATTTTTGAAAAAATAAATATTCTCTTTTTAGGAGCCAGATCACATGATTCTTTGTGTTTGCCCTAGTCTATCTTAGTTGTCAAATATTGTGCGTGAATTTCGTTTTAGTCAAATCTTATGTGTGAATTTCGTTTCAACAACTTTTGCGTCAGTCTCCGTTAAGTTAATTGGGTGTTTTGAGTCTCTTTTTTGAGAAACTCTTAATTTGATTTCCTTTTGTCATTACTTTGAGGTTTGTCTCAGTCTCTTAACAATTTTGCATCTTTTTTCTTTTGTTTTTGCAAAAAAAATTCCCCCTCATTGCCGGGGGGTGGCTAAATTGGGTCTGAGTGTTAATCGCCTTTGAGTGTTTTTATTTTTTGACCTTTGGAATTCTCACCCAATTTTCTTTACTTACACTTGATTGGTTCTTTAGATTACATTGGAATCATCTTGTGTCTGAGAATTCTCTTGCATAGATCACATTTGCATATAATTAGAATTCTCATTTTCAGAATATGAACAAAAAATGTACATAGATTACATTTGCATACTTTTAAAGTGAATTGTGCATGGATTACACCTGCATAGTTTACATTCTGGAAAAATCAATCGTAGATTTAAATCAGTTTCTTTGATTTGAATTTACATGTTTTATGTTTTTTTTTTAAACACAAAAAATAAAATAAAAATTAGAATTGATTAGCATTAGTTTTTCTTGATAAAATTAGTGCATTAGAGAATTTGTTATATTTTCTCTTATTTATTAATTTTTGCATTGTTGGAAGTGAATGGAAACTCTCTCCTTACTTTAGTGAGGATTCATCGAATTGAAAATATTAAATTATCATATTCGATTGCATTCAGTTTTGGGTCGGGTTATAGCACCATTGGTTTCATATCCATTTACCCTTTGAGTAATAACAGCCAAATAACACAGCGCTAAATAAAATTCATCTAGAAATTTTTACATTTTCTTGGGCTCTTTCCACCAATCTAGCTTAGGCTAGTGCTTTGGAATAGGTTGTAGTTAACTTTCCAAAGCAACTAAACAAACAATATTATCTTGCGGTAAGGAAAAATTACAGTTGTTGCAATTGTGCTCTTGGAAACTCTTCTAAAAAGAGTCAAGCACGAGATCATGTCGGACCCAGTGAGGTAATCGTACCTATCTTATTGGCAAAGATAGAATATGTACACGTAATACAAACGGTAAACCTCAGATTAACCATTGTCGAGGAGCCTGGGGTCACTTGTTGGCAAACCTCGGATTTACCATGTCGAGGAGCCTTCAAGGGGATTAAGCTTGCTACTCTGCCCTTGCGTGTATATTGGATTGTAGACTGTTCCCCCAAGTGCATTTGTCTCCGTTGGTGACCTTAGTGGCCATAATATTCAGGATTTTTCCCAAGGTGACAGTGGAGGGAAGGTCCCACTGTACGTGGAGCAGACGTTGACTAGACTCACTTGGACTTTCCGGAGGGTACTCTTCACTTCAAGATGGTATAGTGGAGATACTTGCACCAGACTATTTCATTAAGCAGGTTGTCAGGGTAACTATTTCGACCACTAGTTTTTCACATTGATCTCTGCGACGTTGGATTTCATCACCAACTAGTAATTTCGTTGTGAAAACACATTGTTTGTGTGTGGTTTGACTCCTAGATTTGATAGCATGTGTTCATTTGTTCTTTTCTACTGAAGTTGAATCTAATGGAAACTATTCCGAAATTTACCAACCAAGGAACCCCTTTTCAACTTCGTTGGCCTTGAATTCTCAAATTGTTCCACCCCAACCAAATGCTTCACCTCGACAGAGTTCACCATCTCAACATCACCAACCTCATGTTAACCCTTTACCTTCTTCACCCAACATGCCTTCCTCCATTTCTTCTTTTTCGCTTGGTAAAAACCTTGATGCTAGTAACCAGGTGGCTAAGACAAAGAAGAAAGGGAAGAAGAAGAAGAAGCAAGATAAGAAAGAAGTTAACCAACCAACCATGGTTGTAAGTGTTAGTAGTGTTGAGGAAACCTCCACCATGAATCGTAAACCAAAATTCCCTTGCAAGCTTTGTAAGGGTGACCACTTCCTTATCAATTGTCCTAGTATTCCTAAGGTCTTGGAATTATGGTCATAAAAATCCTATCAACTTATTGTTGATCCATCAAACAATGATTGTCAAGTTCCTGGGAAAAAGGGTAAAGTTAGGTTTCCTTGTAGGTTATGTAAAGGGAGTCATCAAACTCACATTTTCCCTCACATGGATGAAGCCTCAAAATGGTTGGAAAACCTTACTGTTCCACAACAACAATTTCCAACTAGTTACTGTAAACTTTCTCCCAACCTATCGTCAATTGACGAAGTGATTGATCTAATTCCAAGTACATTCAATCCCACTCTTCCATTGGAGAGTGAAACTCGTATCACTCAGTTTGATAATTCAATAGTTGATCAAGTGGTCGAATTGATTTCACATTCGGTCGATCCCACTCTCCCTGAAGAGAGTGAACTTCATACCACTCAGGTTCTTCTTGTTACATCAGATTCTTCTACGCCAGGGGGCATTTCACCTGTTTCCACAGAACCCCCTCCAAGTACTGGGGTTTTTTTCCTTTGATTGGAATGGACTTGTATAACCTCGTCTTCCTTCTCCCATCCCTTTCCAAATCATTGTGAAGGCTTGTGGTAATAATGATGTCGCACAAATATAGAGAAGGTGCTTCTGTTAGTATTTTATCCTCAACTGCTTGGCAAGCTTTGGGTTCTCCTCAGCTTGTGCTTGTTACACAAAATCTGTCAGCTTTTAACAAAACCATTAGTGAACCTTTAGGGATCCTTCCTAAGTTTCATATTACCTTGGAAGGTAAAATGGTCTGTATTGATCTTATGGTAGTCCAAGACCCCTTGGATTTCAATTTTCTCCTTGGGCGAGACTATGTATATGCAATGAAAGCTATCGTATCGACACTCTTTCGCGTGATGTCTTTCCCTCGCAATGGAAACATTGTGACTGTTGACCAACTTTCATTCGTTAGTCTTGATTCGACTACCAACAATCTGACACCCCTCAATTTTCCTTATCCAGAAGTGGTATCTACCCCTCCACGGGATAATTATGTGACAACTAGTCCCATGTTTTTAGTTACTGATGCAAGCGAGCCTCTCACTGTTTTCTTGACTTCCTTTGACTTAGATCCAGTAATTGACATGGCAAACCTTATGGGATTATTTGAACGTGATGTTCTTATCCCTATTGAGTCCCTTGACATGTGTTCCTTAAAGAGAAATGTTCTTCCATCCGATGAAGACCTCTTGGAAGCCATTATCGTGGAGTGACCCTTGACATGTGTTACTTCCAGTTGGAAGCCATGACAAGGTTTCATGAGGATAGTACTGTGTCAACCTCGTTAAAAAATGAAACAGGCCCTTATGAGGAGAGTTCCTTTTACTGTGTCAACCTCATTAAAAAAATGAAACAGGGTCCCATGAGGAGAGTTCTTATTATTGTGTCAACCTCATTAAAAAAAGAAACAGGTTTCCATGAGGATAGTTCTTTTCCTGCGGCAACCTCGTTTAAAAATGAAATAGGTCGCCATGAGGATAGTTCCTTTTACTGTGTCAACCTCGTTAAAAAATGAATCAGGCAATGAGCATAGTTCTTTTCCTGTGTTAAACTCATTAAAAAATGAAACAAATCCTCTCCTAATTGAGTCGAGTCTTTGATTAGATCTCGTAAGTGTCAATTCAAGTCTTTCATCTGATCTCGTAAATGAACCTTCATTCCATCCACCTATTAGTAACCACTAGTCCACTTAGGTGAATGAAATGAAGCTTGGGGGGCATATGCTCTTGCAGGTTATGTTTGGGGGGCATTGAAACTTTTATCACGCATGATTTTTTACTTTGTTTCAAGCTTGTGTAAAAATGAAACAAACCACTCTGAAGCACAATTTTCCTATGTTTCAAGCTTGTGTAAAAATGAAACTACTCTCAAGCATAATTTTTCCTATGTTTCAAGCTTGTATAAAAATGAAAACTATGTTGAGTCCATTTCAGTTATTATTTTTAAGACTCTTTAAACTCATGAAAATCTGGAGATTATTTTTCTATCTTTCATTCTCGTAAAACCCATGAAAATGCCGAGTTCTTTTCGTCTTTTCCTGCTTGTAAATTAAATTGAAAGTCGGCCAGCTGAGTATACTTTTATCACTTTTTCAGGCTCCTGAAAATTACGAGAAATCGAAACCCTGGAGTTCTCTTTTAAGCCCTTTTCAGACTCTCTAAACATGAAAATATCACTGAGTACTTGACTATTCGAACTCGTTAAAGGAAATGAACAGTCGTCCCTTCAGTATAAGTTTACCCTTTTCCGAACTGAAATGGACTATTTACGAAAAAGGTATACGTTGACTAATCATGGTCATTAAAGTTATCTCCTACATTATTTTATCCTTTTTCGGGCTTGAGAGACTAAATTTACGAAAAAAGTACAACCATAGAGTTTACTTATGTTTTTCTTCTGACTCCCTAAAACTGAAAAAACGTCGAGTTTCTCCTATACTGGACTTGTTAAAATTTTAACAACAAAGGACCTGTCGATTACAAACAGGAACGAACCACTCATTCTTAGGGTTCGATTTTAATACTAAGATGGACTCATCCAAAGGATGAGCTTACACAACAAGCAAATGTTATCCTCCTCAATATTATCAAAAATAAAGAGGTACTTTCCAGTAATGGTGGGGGAAAAGAGAAAAAGAATCCAGTTGTCACCCTTGTTTTAAAAGCAATATACCACTCTTGAACACGACACATTTGTCACACTTGTACCTGGGTTGGGAAAATCCTTTGTCTAACAGTTAATCAAACCACATTAAAAGTCTTCAACCGGTTTCTGGGTATTAGCTTTAGGTCAATTGTTACCAAACCATATGCAGTGTCGTTATGTGTTCAAGAGGCAATTCAAATAAACCATTCATTGCAAACATTTGTCTCCATTCACGTTGACCATCCCTGAGTCAGTCCTTGCAAATATTTCTTCAAAAATTGATCTAATGGTTTCGTGTCGTGAGCTTTCCTGTGATGGGTCGTTTTCTATCGACGACAACTCATCACCTAGAAAGTTGATCTAGAATCCTATCAATACCTTGGGATCTGCATGCCCTAATGGCAGGTTTCTCGCCTTCGACGACAGGTTGCATCATTAACCTTCGATCGAATGATTCTGTGAAGTGTTTGATTGCAAATCATTCATTCACACTTCATGGATTGTATTGAGTACTTTGAGAGCCATTGCCATTATTGGTGGTTTCTCTCACACTTGTTAACAGTTCACATCATTGACTGGTAATCAAGTGGTTTCTACCATGTTCGACTTTGACACAATCAATCGCATGGATAGAATCGTACTAGTTCGGGAAGCAAAAATCAAGACCCTGGATCTAGTTTCCACCATCTAGGCTGCAAGGAGTTTTATTATTCATGATTTAGTGGACTACTTATGACAGATGGCTGTGTCCATACTATGTCTACTATTGATGTAATTTTAAAATCATTTATGTACCAGAACATTTAGTTAGTTTTGATCTGAGTATGGGAATGCCTACCTCAGAGATGATATATATATATATATATATATATATATATATATATATATATATATATATATATATATATATATATATATATATATATACATGCTTGCATTGAATGTTTTTACAGGTTTTTGACCGGTGTATTCGCAATCCAATCCTCAAAATGATAAAGCACTTCACTCTTTAGAACTACCTCAAACTTCGCACTTTAAGGGGCAAATTGTTCCACTTTATTTTGTCACCATGACATTTCACTATCTATATAGGTTCATCACTACCTATATTATGCTCCCTTAGGAGTCAAAAACCCTAATGTTCTTAAACCAAGTCTTGGAATTGGAGAAAGGCTCATTAAATGTTGGGTGTGGAGCCTGATTATCTTGTTTATTTTGTATCACAACGTTGGACCCCTGTACCTTAATGTGGCGGCAACGCCACCCGTAATTAAACGTTGCCTGGGGGGTTCAGGGGGGGGCGACTGTGACTTTATGGAGCCCCCCCTGGCGGGGGGTTTCAGGGGTAGCGCCCCCGAAGCTAAAAACAGATGTAAAATTGCCTTGTAAAAGTATAGTAATTTCTAGTCAATCTGGGCCATTCATTAGGCGGATGATTTGACGGTAGAAGTTATGTTTAGTTTAGGGTTTTTTTCCCTAGAAGGCAACCCCTCGCTTTGTATGAGGGTATTGTATTGCGGCTATGTATTGTATGTGTATTCTCAGAGCGAGAAACAGATAAGGAGACTGTGAGAAAGAACGAAGGATATTACAACGGATCTGATGTAGGTTGTGTCTATTCGTTTTGCTGGATAATAGAAAGGAAAGACTAGCTGTTCGGGGTGGACGTAGCCCAAACTGGGTGAACCATGTATATCTGTGTCCCTCTGGTTTTATGTGTTTTGTGTGCTTGTGTTTTTCCGCATATTTTATGCGTTGCATTGCTCTGTAATATATAATTTTCTAACTACTGGTATCAGAGTCAAAGGTCTATTTGGCTGATAAACTCGCAGGAAAGAAGGGTTCCTGGTTCGAGTGGGAGCAATGGCGGAAGATGGTAAGTTTAGGGTCGAGAAATTTAACGGCCAAAACTTCTCGCTGTGGAAGATGCAGATGGAAGATTATATGTATCAGAAAGATCTGTACCTACCATTGAGCGGAAAAACAAAGAAGTTGACGGCTATGACAGACGCAGAATGGGATATTCTCGATAGAAAGGCACTCGGAATAGTACGTTGTGCCTCGCGACATCGGTAGCCTTCAATATTTCGAAGGAAACAATAACAAAGGGTTTGATTAAGGTGTTGGAAAAATTATATGAAAAACCCTCGGCCTCAAACAAGGTATTTCTCATGAAACGTTTTTTTATTATGAAGATGTCGAAAGGTGGATCTGTTGTAGACCATTTAAATGATTTTAATACAGTTACCAGTCAGTTAATTTTTGTTGGGGTAAACTTTGATGATGAAGTTAGGGCTCTTTTATTTCTGTGCTCATTTCCAGAAAGTTGGAACGGTTTAGTTATGGCCATTAGTAACTCTATCTCTGGATCTAGTACTTTAAAGTTTGATGATGTTGTCGGTGCTATCCTTAGCAAGGAAATGCGACGGAAAAGCTCCGGTGAGACATCGGGTAATGCTTTGAGTGCAGAGTCTAGGGGAAGAAGAATGGAAAGAGGAAAGAGCTCGGGATATCGTAGTAAATCAAGGAAAGGCAGATCCAAGTCCAGATCGGGGATAGTGTGCTGGAATTGCGGAAAGAAAGGACACCTAAAGAAAGACTGTAGATCTCGGAAGGAAAAAGAAGGAGACACACAACAAGAAAACAATCATGAAGCAAATGTGACAGGTGATGTGTTACAAGATGCTTTGATTCTTTCTTTCGAAAATGTTACTGATTCTTGGGTTGTAGATTCAGGGGCCTCATTCCATGCCACACCTGATAAGAAATATTTTCATGACTATGTTCAAGGAGATTTTGGACAAGTCCGTTTGGGTGATTATAAACCCATGTAAAATTATTGGAATGGGTAAGGTTCTTGTAAAACAACAGAATTGAAACCAATGGCTATTAAAGGAGGTAAGGCATGTTCCAGATCTGAAGAAAAATCTGATTTCAACATAGCAGTTAGGTAGTGAAGGTTATGTGACAACTTTCACAGATAAAACTTGGAAGGTCACCAAAGGAGCGTTGGTAATAGCAAAAGGCGAAAAGGTTGGTACATTGTATTTATGCAATGGTATTTCTAACTATATTAATGTTTTAACTTCCAAAGGAGCAGATGCAGCATTATGGCATCATAGGCTCGGACACATGAGTGAGAAGGGGATGACGATTCTTCACTCAAGAAATTTGTTGTCGGGTTTGAAGAATGTTGATTTGGATTTTTGTGAGAATTGCATTTATGGAAAAAAGAAGAGAGTCAGATTTCTTAGATTTCTTAGAGTTGGGAAAGAAAAGAAGAGCAAAAAATTAGAGCTTGTGCATATAGATGTATGGGGACCTGCTCAGGTATCATCTCTTGGCGGCTCTCGTTATTATGTTACTTTTATTGATGATGCAACTAGAAAGACTTGGATTTATTGTATTCAGAATAAATCTGATGTATTTGATACTTTCAAGAAATGGAAAGCTTTAGTTCAGATTGAGACAAGAAAGAAGTTGAAGTGTCTCAGATCAGACAATAGAGGTGAATATTGCAGCAAAGAGTTTGATAGGTACTGTTCAGAGCATGGAATTCGTAGAGAGAAGACAGTTCCAAGAACACGACAAGAATATGGTGTGTCAGAAAGGATGAACAGAACAATCATGGAGCGTGCAAGGTGCATGAGATTTCATGCAAGACTGCCTTTACAATTTTGGGCAGATGCTGTAGATACTGCTATTTATCTAATAAACAGAGGGCCTTCAAGTTCCTTGGATGGTGGTATTCCAGAAGAAGCATGGACAGGTAAAAAGGTAAACTGCGCTTTTTTAAAACCTTTTGGTTATGAGGCCTTTATCCATATTAATAAAGAAAACAGAACAAAGCTTGAGGTAAAATCAAAGAAATGTACCTTTATTGGATATGGTGTTAATGATTTTGGTTATCGCTTATATGATTATGAAAATCACAAAATCATTAGGAGTAGAGATGTAATATTCAATGAAAAGGTCTTGTATAAAAATCAGTTGCAGGAAAAGAAACAAGAAAAAGAAAACAAAGAATACACAGTTCTTAATGAGATCATAGAAAAAGTAAAGGTGCCCAAAAATAATAATAATCAACATCCACAACAACAATAACCACCACTACAGCAACAGGTACCTCAAACACCTGAAAGTGGTGTTAGAAGATCTACTAGGATAAGTAGACCCCCTGAATGATACTCTCCTTCATTATATTATTTATTGTTGACTGATTCTGGTGAATCTAAATGTTATGAAGAAGCAATGTAGGTTGAAAGCAGGAAGAAGTGGGAGTTAGCCATGGAAGAAAAGATGGACTCCTTAATGCATAACCAAACTTGGGACTTAGTCAGGTTGCTTGCAGGTAAAACTACATTGCAGAATAAATGGGTTTACAGGCCGAAGGAAGAAGATGGAGGAAAACAGAGGTACAAAGCTAGACTTGTGGTGAAGGGGTTTGCACAGAAGAAGGGTATTGATTTTGATGAAATATTTTCTCCTGTTGTTAAGATGACTTCAATCAGAACTATTTTAAGTCTTGTAGCAGCAGAAGATTTCCCTTGAATAGTTAGATGTAAAAACAACATTTCTCCATGGATATTTGGAGGAAGAGATCTATATGGAGCAAACAGAAGGATATGAGGTCAAAGGGAAAGAAAAATTAGTATGCAGGTTAAAGAAGAGCTTGTATGGCTTAAAACAGGCTCCAAGACAATGGTATCTAAAATTTGACAAGTTCATGTCTAAACAAGGTTATACTAGATGTCACTCTAATCATTGTGTTTACTTGAAAAAGCAAAATGATGGCAGCTATATTATATTGTTATTGTATGTAGATGACATGCTTGTTGCAGGGTCTAACATGTAGGAAATAAATGTGCTTAAAAGAAAATTGGAAAATTCATTTGCAATGAAGGATTTGGGAGCTGCAAAACAAATCCCTGATATGAGAATAACTAGAGACAGGAAAAATTGCAAATTAACACTCTCTCGGAATGAGTTCATACAAAAGGTGTTGAAAAGATTTAATGTGTAGAATGCAAAACCAGTTAGTAAACCTTTTGCTAGCCATTTCAAACTTAGTAAGGAGATGTGCCCCAAGACCCAAGAAGAAATGGACTATATGTCTAAAGTTCCATATGCATCAACAGTTGGAAGTTTAATGTATGCAATGAGTACGCAGACGTGTGCATGCAGTGGGAGTTGTAAGCAGGTACATGAATAATCCAGGAAAAGAACATTGGATGGTAGTGAAATGGATTCTCAGATATTTGAGAGGTACCACAAATCAAGCATTATGCTTTGGTGGTTTAAACATTGCTCTACAGGGATATGTTGATGCAGATATGGCAGGTGACAAAGATAACAGGAGGAGCATTACAGGGTATGTATTTACTGTAGGTGGAACCACTGTCAGTTGGGTTTAAAAAATCCAAAGTGTTATTGCACTTTCAACAACATAAGCAGAGTATGTTGCTGCTACAGAGGCTAGTGAGGAAATGATTTGGTTACAAAGGTTTATGGATGAATTGGGTAAGAAGCATGATATGGGCACATTATACAGTGATATCCAAAGTGTCATTCATCTTGCAAAGAACTCAACATTTCATTCTAGGACTAAACACATACAGCTCAAATACCATTTCATACGGTCAATATTGGAAGATGGACAGTTGAAGCTGGAAAAGATACACGCTAGCTAGAATCCTACAGATATGCTAACAAAAGTTGTAACCAGGGAGAAACTAAGATTATGCTCAGTTTCAATTGGTCTTCAAGAATGACAATGAAGATGAGAAACAACTAGGTCCAAAGAGGAGTCATTGTCCAGCAAATGAAGCAGCGGTAGAGTTGCTACAATTAGTATCCAAGTGGGAGATTGTTGGGTGTGGAGCTTGATTATCTTGTTTATTTTGTATCACAGCGTTGGACCCCTGTACCTTAATGTGGCGGCAACGCCATCCATAATTAAATGTTGCCTGGGGGGTCAAGGGCGGGGGGGGGGGGGGGGGCGGCTATGACTTTATGGAGCCCCCCCTTGGTGGGGGGTTTTGGGGGCAGCGCCCCCGAAGCTAAAAATAGATGTAAAATTGCCTTGTAAAAGTATACTAATTTCTAGTCAATCTGGGTCGTTCATTAGGCGGATGATATGACGGTAGAAGTTATGTTTAGTTTAGGGTTTTTTGCCCTATAAGGCAACCCCTCGCTTTGTATGAGGGTATTGTATTGCGGCTGTGTATTGTATGTGTATTCTCAGAGCAAGAAACATATAGGGAGACTGTGAGAGAGAACAAAGGATATTACAGCAGATCTGCTGTAGGTTGTGTTTCTTCATTTTGCTGGATAATAGAAAGGAAGGACTAGCTGTTCGAGGTGGACGTAGCCCAAACTGGGTGAACCACATATATCTGTGTCTCTCTGGTTTTATGTGTTTTGTGTGCTTGTGTTTTTTCCGCATATTTTATGTGTTGCATTGCTCTATAATATATAATTTTCTAACATTAAAACCCTTAAAAGTCTAACTCTGCACTTTTCCTAGCTCTTTCCTGCGGATCCGCAAATATTTGTTCTATAGCCTGCGGCACATCCCGCACGTTCTGCTTATAAAACCTGCAAACCCCCATAAACAGTCAAATAAAGGAAAAAGTAAGTTCTAGAAGTCCAACTAGATGAATATTCTCCCAACTGAAAGCTTCTAGAGGCGTGATTAGTTCGAGCTTTATCCCTCCACTCATGGAGCTTATCCCTTGGCCTATGGAGCTCAAATCCGTTCATGAGAGGAATCCATCCCCCTTTTCATGGAACTGAAACCACCTCCATTTCCCTATAAATTGAGCTCATGTTTTAGTCTCAAGGGTAGACTTAGCTAGTATAAGGTAATTGCTGAAGAAATTCCCAAGGGAGAATACTCTTTACACTAGTCATTATTGGTATGAGAATGATCACACACTCATGTCCATAACTTCATACTAGTTCAAAGAGAGGAAGACTTGTCAATCTGAAGGAGGAACGATTGTTCAAGACCTTGGGAGGAACTTGTACGACATCAAGGCATCATGTTGTAAAGTTACTCTTTCATTTAAGATAGTGCATATGGATCTCCTTTTCTCATTGAGTTGCTCTTATGTCTATTTGAATAATTCAATACTTAGATTCCTTGATCACTAAGTTAGATGAGTCATTCTCAATTATTATATGTTGCAGGTGCTTTTAATTCTTTTGTTTGTCTTTGATTGCAGGTTCTACTTACTGAATAAGCCTCTTTGGAGCGATTGGATAAAAGACTGCACCGAAGGTCGAATTTCAAGATAGGAGCATGTCCTCTTTCTTTGTTTATAATAATTCTGAATCGCATATAATCTAGAGAAAACGATTTACAAATGGATGTTTGTTTCTAGCAATTCGTAGGATACTAGGGAGATCGCTCTTGTTCGCAAGAGGGATTCATCTGCATAACAGCAGGGAAACAGTGTGCAGCGGAACTACTTGAGGTCAGCGAAGGCACAAGAATTGGTTGTTGTGAGGATGGCGTCGGTAATGACGGTTGGGGGAAAAAATGGGTGTGACGGAACTACGGCGGGTTCTAACATGTCAGCAACTATGGATAATGGCAGTTGAAGGTGGCGGCTGGTGCGGAGGACTGGCAGCAGCAGGGGTCGGGACAGGATGGAACAAGAGGAAGGCAAGGGCTGAGGAGTTCGTTGGCAATGGAAAACGATCTTGATGGGTCAACAAATGCAGTAGACAGGCAGAGTATTGGTGGTCACGGGCCACACAGTGTGTTAGAAGCTCTCGATAGAATGACTAAGAGAATTGTACTACAGATCGACGAGAAAAGAGCTGTATTGGATTGTTGCGTATGTAGCTAGATTCAGTTGCCTCTGCGGACACGTAAGGGGAATCAACTGGCCCATCAGGCGTCAGTGGCTAACCAACCGGTCGAGCAAGGTAAGTTAGTTAGCTTGTGTGTGTGTGTGTGTGTATGTGTGTGTGTATATATATATATATATATATATATATATATATATATATATATATATATATATATATATATATATATATTTTAAATTATATTGTTTTATAACCTTTTTTTTTATTATATTGATGTATACACTCTTCTTCCTTCCTTATTTTTTTCTTATCACCCCTTTTTTTTTTTTGTAAATATAGATATTTTTAATTTTTTAATTTTTATTTATTTTATTTGTATTTTTTAAATTTTGACTTCTTTTTATTTATTTATTTATTTTTTCTTTAAAAAAATGGCCTAGGGCCTATTAACGAAAATGGAGACACTCCACAAGCTTGTATCGAAATGCTTCAACGACAACGAAGTTGACAAATTTCAATGGTCAAGGACCGGGATTGGAGAGCGTAGCTCTGTGCAGCGGTTAAGTGGCCGAAGGCTCAAACTGCTCTGATACCAAATGAAATGAACAAAGTTCCTTCTCAAGCTAAATACTCTAGAAGACTTGGAATATCAGAATATCCATTGAGGATACAACTATTATATTAAATAGTATGAAGAATGAATTGATTGATGAATGTTACAAATGAGGCCTAGGCAGGTGCCTCTTCATGAAATGTCATGTCTCATTTAGACATGCCCCTTCAACCTAATTAATAATTAACTAAATAATCATTATTTACATTATTTTATTCATTACACTCAAATTGATTTGCATGTTTCTTTGGCTAGAAACTCTCTGAGAAGCTGATCTCCTCCCGCCCTTTGTCACTAGTGCTTAGAATAAAATTTTGAAAACTTCAGAAATTTAACCCCACCAGCACCTTCTGAAGTTCTGCAGCTCTGCTTTATATATATATAATTTTCTTTTTAATTATATTGTTTTATAAATTTTTTCTTATTATATTGTTTTATACACTCTTCTTCCTTCCTATTTTTTTTCTTATCACCCTTTGTTTTTGTAAATATAGTTTTTTTTTTTTTTTAATTATTTTTATTTATTTATTTATTTTTTTCTTAAAAAAAATGGCCAAGGGCCTATTAACGAAAATGGAGACACTCCACAAGCTTGTAGCGAAACGCTTCAACGACAACGAAGTTGACGAATTTCAATGGTTAAGGATCTGGATCGGAGAGCGTGGCTCTGTGCAGCGGTTAAGTGACCGAAGGCTCAAACTGCTCTGATACCAAATGAAATGAGCAAAGTTCCTTCTCAAGCTAAATACTCCAGAAGACTTGGAATATCAGAATATCCATTGAGGATGCAACTATTATATTAAATAGTATGAAGAATGAATTGATTGATGAATGTTACAAATGAGGCCTAGGCAAGTGCCTCTTCACGAAATGTCATGTCTCATTTAGACATGCCCCTTCAACCTAATTACTAATTAACTAAATAATCATTATTTACATTATTTTATTCATTACACTCAGATCGATCTGCATGTTTCTTTGGCTAGAAACTCTCTGAGAAGCTGATCTCCTCCTGCCCTTTGTCACTAGTGCTTAGGCTAAAATTCCGAAAACTTCAGAAATTTAATCCCACCAGCACCTTCTGAAGTTCTGCAGCTCTGCTTCAGGCACTTCTGCATATGACAACTTCAGATCTGCGTCACACTGACTGGCTTCAGAAAATCCCAGCGTTGCCTCTGCGCAGCAAGTGCGTGGGCCTGCTGGGAGACAACGTAAGACTACGTCACCCTGCCCTCTCTGAAACAATGTTGTCCCTTCAAATCTGCCCTTCTGTTGCTACTGCTGCACTTCCTGCTGCTTTTTGTAGCAAGATCCTTCAGTCTTCTGCTGGTGACCCTCCTGGATCTGCAATTGCTTTGATACCATGTGAAAATTTATGAATGTTACTTATGCATAAATCTTACTGTTACATCTGGTTATGCTCCTCCTACTTAATTAAGTTATTAAGCTGAAAATTCATATTAATATCGAAACAAAACACATAATAGACTTTCACCAATTCAGTTCTAGAAAAAGTACATGCACACATAAATAAGGTGACACAGTGATTTTTTGGACAATAGTCCCTGGAAAAAACCAATGCGGGAAAACCAGTCTCTGGCTGCTGGAGGTTTTTATTATTAAGAGTATTTCTGAATACAACAAATATGGGTTCTAGATCTAGAAAAACCGATAGATAAAATATAGATCAGCAACTCACTGACTGTTCTGAAGCCAAAATATTGACTGATTCACACCCTCAAATGGGATTTATAGGAATCAGCCAAATCTAGGCCCTAAAAACCCTAGCGCTGCCCCTGAAGCCCCTGCGTCAGCCTCTGCAGCCTTTGCGTCCCTCTGCTCTAGCCTGGAAAGGGCTGTGTAACCCCAGACTGGGTGATGCAATCCCTACGCTGCCCCTGAGGGTCTCCAGCTACCTAACGCTGCCCCGAGAGTGACCGCACAACACCTGCAGAGTTGAAGTTGCCTCTGCGTTGCACAGTTGCTGCCCTCTTTGTTGCTGCTGCTCCTGCTTCTTTGTGTTGCCTCTGGAAATTTCTCTCTATCTCTTGCTGATTCTAGACATTGGGATTAGACCATCCCCTTTGTCTAAACTCCCCTCTCTATAACTGAAACACTTATGAGAATTCTTAGCAAACCCTACCCTAGAATCTCAACTTAGCTTCAATGCTCTGCCTCTATGTGTCTTTACAAATGACCTTGAGCCTTTCCTTTATACTTTTATTGTTGGGAAACCAACATCCATGATTAGATCTTGAATCAATGGCTAAGATTAAAATAAAGCTTGATCCGTATGACTTAAGACAATTTCATCACATGTTTAATTTAATTAATTTTAATTATTTAATTTTCCTAAGTTTAGACTTAGGAAATACATTAAAATAATTAATTAATTAAATATCTCCCAAATCAAATGAAATTTCCCAAATCCCTTTCCGGGTCTTGTAGATCATGTGTACTCTAGTCCCTCCACAAATTTTGGGAGCTAGAGCACATCCGATGCTACCCCCACTACACAAAATCTCAACACAAGTGTCCAAGAGTGAGAGAGAGAGAGAGAGTAGAGAGAGAGCTCCAAAAATGAACTGACAAAATGTTACCAACTGATCCTCAAAAGCCTTTTTATCAATGAGGCCTCTATTTTCTTCATTTTCCATCATTTTCCTTCATTTCACCTTCACTTTCTCCTAATTTCCATTATTTTCATAAATAATTGTTAATTAATGCCACTTTGCCTTTTCAAAGCCTTTGCCGTTGCCTTTGCCAATTTTCTTAGCCATAATAAACCAAATGAACACCCACACTAGGATGTTTTGCCCAAGATTCAACTTGGAATAAGTGTCCCATGATCGTGGTTATTATTTTACTTTTATTTACTTTTATTACATAGAATTTTCACAAGGACTGTTACATGACCTTCATATCAAGGAGTGACTTAATAACCATTTAGTAACCACTTAATTGATATTGCCGAGCCAGTTTAAATTGTATTTTTAATTTTGAATATATAAATAAACTTATTCTTAATCAACCAACAAATTTTGAACAAAACTTCAAAAAAGCCGAAATATAAAACAACTAAATCAACTTCCCTCTCAGCCTAAGGGCTAGAGTTAGGTTGTTGGGACTAGGCCAACCCACAAATCAACGTCACTCTCAACCTAAGGACTAGAGTGAGGTTGCCGATACTAGACTAACCCACAAGTATACCATTTAAGAATTCATAAGGTTAAGTTAATACAACAATATTCATAAGGCTCAAAGCCATTACAACAATAATTATAGGCATCATAGCTCATCATGTTAATAGCGAGGATTTAAACTTGGGTAAGGAAGACAATAACCATTCCACCCAATCACCTAAAATAACCCCACTTAAGTAAAACAACTAAATTACATTATTTCAAATATTTTTATTTTTTTAAATCTAATATATAATTTATAATCAAATGTATTTTTATACACTAAATTATCCTTTAACTGCCATATCATCATTATAAATATGTACTTTCATAATACTGATATTATTTTTATTTTTATTTTTTATTTTTTTAACTCTAATTCCTCTTCACAAGTCATTCCTTTAAAGTTAAGATGGGTTTTGGTTAACAACAAAGCATAATCGCTGCAAAAATTTCCTATTATTTACAAAGGAAAAGGGATGTTCTCATATTGAGATTCAAAACTAACAATCAATAGGATTAATGGTTCTATTTTATGTATAGATATTTATTTGAAGCCTATTATTGAGGAATTTTCTTGTATTATCATTTCTTTTTCATATTTCTCATGTTCTCACATTTACAAGGAAAGGAACCAAGAAGTAGACAATCTATCTAAAGTTGGTGCCTATTCGAAGAAGGTTCATTGGATCATAGAGGAAGTGATCAATGGTCACTTAGAAGTGTCTTGATGATGCAAGCAACAAACGCTATTGTTGAGACCAACAACGTCCAATATATAACTTTTGTTTCTTTTCTTTTTGCAACATCATAATGATCATCATCATTCAATTGTCTTCATCTTTTTGTGAGAAACACTTCAAAATTATTATGAACTTTTATGTTATCTTCTCTAATGATTTTTCAAAAACATATATTTTTGAGATCCTTTCAAATTGTTTAAATATATATAATATTGATATATTTTGCCTTGATAATATAGTGTATGAAATTCTATATCTTTGTATTAGTTTTTGAAAATATTGTTTCAACTATATTTTTATCTCCTAATAGTTACTAGAGTACACTTCAATATATATACAAAATGTAATTTTCTTTCATTTCGATGTAAATAAAAAATATATAAATTCAAATTTATTTTATACACTAAATTATCCTTTTAACTACCGCATCATTGTTATTATAAATATGTAATTTCACAATGCTGATATTGTTGCTTTGCGTGAAAACACTACATTGCTACTTAAATGACAAGATCAACCAATCAACGTCATTAAGGAGCACGGCCAATAAAAATCTCATTTAACTCCAAAATTGCAGTCATTAAAACCAATAAAAAATAAATTCCAAATCGTTCACCTAACCCCATCAATCAACCAGAGTTTACATGTCCGAACTTCAAAGTCCGGTCTAGCTTGGACTTCAAACTATGGTCTACACCATGCCTAATCGTCACTCGTTTCCACTAACCGAACGGAAATCCGAAGGGAGCCACCCAGCCAGATCCAATTTGGAATCCGCGTCTCAAGGCCGAGGACCGGACCATAGCAGGTTCGGAACAGAAGCTGGACATTCCCACAAATTCACTTCTGTCATTTCCCGACATTTCGTCGTTGGAATATGTTGGAGCTGGATTTTATCCGTGAAGAAGAGATCTGTGTTCGAATCGCATCGGGTGTAATATTGATTTTGTTTTGTTGAGCCTTAACGAGCGTGTTGTACAAAGTCGAAGGCGCTCGGGCAATTTGTTTTGCCGTGATTACCACTGTGGGAGCGACGCCTGGACGAATTTGGTGGAGAAACGTTTAGATTTGAAAGTCAAGGCTTTCCTTTCCTAAGGATCAGTGTAATTTGAGAGAGAATGGCTTAAACCGTGGCATGGAATGCGGTAAGATTGCCAAAACTACTACGATTTTGTGAGTTTGTGAATGCTTTTGCTTGAAAATATGTTAAAATTGGAAACTTTCTAGCTTATTTTGGCCCAGTATACGGTAAGATGCTCGAGCCGCTGTTATTGTTGAGGCCGCGATGGTTTTGTTCAGTTTTTCTGCGTTCCGCAGTTGTTATTCAGGGCATTTTTGGTTCTTTTGGTTCTTTTTGTCCGAGGTGTTGCTATATTTAGAGGAGTATGCCCGGAGGTAACTCAAACTGCTTTGATTTTTGGGACAAGCTGTTTCTAATTAAAATTTTGGATGCATTTAACAACAGGGAAAGAGAGGCTTCTAAATTTAAACGAGGAGTTATTATCGTTGTCACGATATGCGGGGAGGTACAGCGAACTGGTCCTTTTTTTGGCGAAAACTGAAATTTTCTGTTAAGTTCTTTGGGAAAGAACTTATTTTCATCGACAACAGAGTTGTCAAAAGATTTTAGTCAACAAAACTGAGATTTTGAGGACATTCAACCGCTCTTATGAAACTTTTAACTAAATGAACTCGAAGCTGCGGAACCTTTAACACAAAAACAAACGAATTAGTCAACAAAACTGAGATTTTGAGGACATTCAACCGCTCTTATGAAACTTTTAATTAAATGAACTCGAAGCTGCGGAACCTTTAACACAAAAACAAACGAACTATGGTCCGGTTGGATTGGAATTCGAATCCTCGAAGGAAAATTTGTTGTTTTGCCGTTATGCTTCTTTCTTCCGCATTGAGGTCCGGAATGATTAAGAATGGAATACTATTGTTGGAATGACTGTGAATCGCTAGATCGAAACCCTCTTACCGCCCTACATATCTGTTATGCGTGTAATTATGCGATCTTTAGTCGCTCTTTCTCTTCCAGCCGGTATGAGCTGAGAGGCATTCGTGTTGAGTAGTTTTCGAAAAATGAACTCCCTTTATATAATAGCTGTTTCAAAGGATTAAATATATGCTTATGCTTCTTTTGGATCTCTGATTGCTAGCAGTGTTTGCTTATTCAAGTCAGGAACCCCAAAAAACTTTTTGCAAGAAATTTTGATTTGTGTGGATCAGTCTGACAAATGCACAAAAGAAAGATTTTCAACTGTACAGATCAAGCCTAAGGTTATGATTGCAAAACTGCACTCAACACAGTGGCTTTTAATTACTTCCAATACTTGAATCAAGCGTAATGCCGTACCCATACGGAGTACTGAAGAACTTGTTGCCAGAAATTTTGATTTATCTGAATCAGTCTCCCAAGAACACTGATGCTGTGAAAACACAATTTCAACTATAAAGATCACAGGCTTAAGATTATAATCGCAAAATTGCACTCAACACTTTTTTTCATTATTTCCAACACTTGTATCAAGCTTCAGGTGGTACCGATATCTGGCTATGTGAGAATCTTACAAACGTTTTAATGTAATATTGAAATAAATGATGTTAGCTATGCTAGCGACTTATTTGTGGGTAGTACAGCGAGATTTGTAGACTGAACTTCTGAAATATCCATTGCAGTGAATTATATGAAAAAGTTTTATCACAATTGGCTATGATTGGCTACCCATGTGTTAAGCTAACATAGATTTCTAGGTGAAATCTTGAAACTTACTTGACAACAAAATCTGACCTGGCAGGGTTATCTTGAAATCGTTTGAATCTTCCTTGCATGTTTTCCAGAGTTTTAAATGGTCATTTGTTGGGTACTCAAAAGGCATAGGACATGTTGAGTGTAGGCATTTTTTTGTTCTTTTATTTGACATTGCAGATCTACCTGAAGGCTGAAACAATAACCTTAGCATTACTTGAGCATAAATAACAGCAATCAATTTTAGCCTATTTAATCCCTTTAATGAAGCTGCTCGACGTGTCCCTAAAGATCCATTAGAGCCTAGTATGTTAGGCTAATTTTATTTTAAAAGTATACACTAGCAGCTTGCCATTCTTGGCTAAATTTCAGTAAATATGAGGGGTAATTGCAAGATCATTAAAATCCTTTGAAATTCAACATGGCTGGTTATATAATTGGAGAGTTAATTTCAGTGGCCAGATTAATTAAGATAGGTTTTAGTAGCTAGTGGTAGATGGGACTCTGTAAAGAGTTCTGATGGTAACCCTTTCTAGAAAATTGTACTTACCATCTAAGAAATTAAACTTGTTCTGAATGTCAAGTTGTTGCCACCCAATGCAGCCTTTTTCTTGACCTTCACTTATATGTGAGAATAAGAAAGGGGAATTGACAGTACTCAGAACCTGACAAAGAACAATATACATAAACTGGGGATGTGTAGTCTCACTACTTCTAGTATGGAGAAAACATACACTTGTAATCATTGAACTTGTTTCAGTTCACAGGCCAGTGTAACATGGCATTTTGTTTGAGTGCACATTTGTAATATCTACTGTAATCAGTTATGTTGTTATTCAGCAATATAGTTAAGATTCTGCAATTGCTCAAAAATCTATCAGAGATTTCAAATAAGAAAACCAACAGTGGTTAATATTTCTGGTGTTTAGTCCACCTTAACTATGGAGAGCATTCACTTTTAGCTACATGATTTACAGATCTAAATTTTTTATGCTGTGCAGTTATGTGCTTTTATCATGTTTTGACATGTGATTTTGCAGGACTTCTCAGATCGGTTGTGTGAGCTAGAGCCTATCACTTATTAAGGCTGCAAGTTAAACGTCTTAAATTACATAATCATGTCACAGAACTGGGAAGCTGATAAAATGTATGTAGAATGTTTTCCATGCTATATTTGTGGTATGAGAATCATCAGTGAGATTTATTGGAGCCATTTCAATTGATCTTCTCATTGGCAGACTTTCTGTTGTGATTGTAGGCTGGATGTATACATTTATGATTACCTTGTAAAGAGGAACTTGCAGATGTCTGCAAAAGCTTTTCAGACAGAAGGGAAAGTTTCCCCTGAACCAGTTGGTACGATAAGTGTGTGGCCTGTTCACATTTTCTATTCGCCTGGCTTATGCAGTTAAACTATTCCTTTGTTAGTTTAAGGTGGATTCCCATAGTTTTCTATGATCAACTAAAACGGTAACAGTGCTCATACTGACTTGTTTTATATGATTTACGGACTAGTAGATAAACATAGCATTCAATGGGAACTCACCATAAATAGTACTGGATTCTAACTGTATGTCTGTCTTCAACTATGTGATTTTGGGAGTCTATTGTGTATATTTTTCAGCCATAGATGCTCCAGGAGGTTTTTTATTTGAGTGGTGGTCAGTATTTTGGGATATATTCATTGCCAGGACTAATGAGAAGCACTCAGAAGTGGCTGCCACATACATAGATGTAAGTTACAATGCTCTGTGGACTACCACCAGACAACATAGCTTCCTTTCTGGAGTATAATTTGGGATATTGTGTTTGAGATTTTGTTTCAAGGGCATTAACTGTTAACATATTGTCAGAGTTCCAAGAAGACTTCGATTACATAATATGATTGCGGAGAAGGTTGAATCTGTGTAGCAGATGGAAGTTGAACATGTTGAAATAATATAACTTAGAGTATATATAGTTTGCAAGGCTGCTATTGTATCTAATGCATATCTATGATATGCAATCACAGACACAACTTCAGAAAGCACGAGAGCGGGAGCAGCAGCAGCAGCAGCAGCAACAGCAACAGCAGCAGCAACAACAACAACAACAGCAGCAACAACAACAACAACATCAACAACAGCAACAGCAGCAGCAACAACAGCAGCAACAGCAGCAGCAGCAGCAACATCTGCAACATCAGCAATTGCAGATGCAACAACAGCTTCAAATGCTACAGAGGCATGCACAGCAGCAGCAACAACGCAGAGATGGGGGCCATCTTTTGAATGGCACTTCCAATGGGTTGGTGAGTAATGATTCCCTAATACGTCAGAACCAAGGGGCTGCAAATGCCATGGCAACAAAGCTATATGAGGAACGTCTAAAGCTCCCACATCAACGAGATCCCATGGATGATGCATCCATGAAGGTACTTGGGTAGTGAATGAGCCCCAGATGGTGTTGCATTTTCTGGTTTTCTTTGGAGACATAAATCTATGAAAAAATGCACATCTTGTTATGCCAGCACACCTTGGCTTGTTTCTGTTATTGCTGATGGTATTTCCCCAGAATTTTACATCTTATGTCTTTGTTTTTAGCAGAGGTTTGGAGATAATCCAGGCCAGCTATTGGATGCAAACCAGACATCCATGCTAAAGTCAGTGCCTCCCCACGGGCAGCCTTCGGGGTATTTTTTATTTTTATTTTTTTTGAAACATATATCTATTATCTACACCAGTTTTGTTCTCTCTCTCTCTCTCACACACACACACCTGTGTGTGTGTGTGTTTGCATGTGCATGCATCTTTTATAATTTCTGTTTTATTTGTTACTTTACCTTCTTTCCTTAATGTAGTTCATGCCTTATGCACCTTGAAGAGAATTATCAGTAACATTTGCCAGAAAAGGATGGTTCAGCTTTTCTTATTATCCCTTATTTTACATACAGGCAAGTTTTACACAATACAACTGGCAACATTTCAACTGCTTTGCATCAGGTACAAGTTCTTAATTGACGACTCCTTGTGATGTTGCAGCTGATCAAGGTGTCTCAATTGCATATACTTATGTTGTTTATTTTGTAAAACATTGGTTCTGTAGCGAAAATTTTAACTTCAAAATGGTATATAATGCTACAGGATAACAAGAGTGACATGAGTGCAGTTCTGAATCAAAGATCAACTGCATCCGACCCTTCATTGTTTGGAGTTCCTGGGGCTGGGATTTCAAAGCCAAGTTTGTTGAGCCCAGGTTTGGTAATTTGTCTTCAGTTAGGGACTAGTTGTATGTGCAATTTATAATGTTGAAATCAGTGAAGTATGAATTGATATTTTTTCATTTAAAGATACCATGTAATACTCGACACTTTTGGAATTGTTAGGTGTGAATCAAGGACAAAATTCATTGCCTTTAAAGGGATGGCCACTGACTGTAAGTGTCTTCTTAATTAGGAAAATTTGCAATCATATTATTGTGCTACATCTCGCTTTCACCATTTTTCTTGTATTTTTCCTATCTGGCATTTGTGATCTTTTAGTTTATGGTAAGTTTGTTTTGAAAACTCATACTTCAGCTTGAAAATTGTTCCAAGTAATTTTTTGTTATAGAGAGTTAAACCTATAATTTTTTTCACGGTTCACAATATTTAGCATTGCAGTAGTAGAAGATTTTAAGAAGTCAGCATTGTGGCAAATGTGGGCATGATATTTAAATAAAACATATCTAACATTGTGGGCTTATATATCCGATGGAAGTCTGGGGAGTGTGCAAATGTGCAGGAGGGGTTGAACTAAACATTGCTCTTTAGGAGATATAAGCGGACATGGTATGGGTGGGCATAGTGTTGTAATTCTAAAACTTGGAATGAAAGGCACCTTTAGTTGAATGTACATTCATATATTATGTAGTCCAAATAGTAAAATTATTCAAGTTTTAGTGTGTATGTGCCAATATATCTGATTTTTAAGTTATAACTTGTGTGCGTGTCTGTGTGTTATAACTTGTGTGCGTGTTTGTGTGATGAGTACTCCTGTATCCCAAGTGGATTGACACATGGTGCATAATTGGATTAAGACAAAAAGAAACCATTATTTTTTGTTGAGGTGTTCTAAATTGTGCCAGTGGAACAATACTCCATTTACACAGGGATACAAAGCCAAATTTTTCTCATAGATTTGCAAAGAGGTTGATTAAAGCAACGTTCAATACCGAGAGGCTGGGTTACCAAAGTTGTGAGAAGCTCAAACTTGTTCTAAAGTGCATTTGGATGGTTTTGAGGGATGTTGTGAATGTTTAAGATAAATATTTACTTGCAGTAACAAGGAATATTCATGTCTGTGGAAAGACCAATGCATACATATGTGTGTCAAAATGGTAAAGATTAAATTTTGACTTCTAATGTAATAGTGTTTTTTCTTGCACTGCTAGTTTAATTTTCCCATTTTCCTTGATAATTCATTGCAGCTGATGAATTATTGGTGTCAATAAATTGCACTAAACAGAATCTCAAAACCTAATCATTTCATGGGTTACAGGTTTTTTAGGAGAGAAGTGAATAATAAATTAGATTGGTGGTTGAATTATGGTGTAAAGGAAATCCTCTACTGAATTGAGGAAAATTTAATATGTAAGTTAAAGATAACACAAGGAAGAGAAATATGTACAAATAAAAAGAACTTGCTTATACAAACAACATTTACTGGCGAGTCGAGAGAATTAAATGTTTATGGATTAAGGAAACCACTTATACTGTGTATAGGATGCAGATATGGTTCAGGTTGATGATTATAGGTTTTGGACACAAGGTTACTAAAGCCATAGTCCACCATCTGTGTGACAACATTGGAATCCAGAGAGTGGCAATAATCGGGCAAAGTTCATCCATGTCCAAGGATTTGTTTGGAGTATATATATTAAATTTGTCATTAACTATTTTTTAAATTCATCTTTGAAGTTGAGTAAATTTATCCAAAGAGAAGGGGCTGTTATTTGCAAGGAGAGGACTTGGTTGGAAATATAGGCACACTGGCTTCTCAATGAAGCATTATTATTAGGTTTGCTACACTGAAATTGTTGTTTGCCAATAAAGATTCCAGACTAACTGGAGGTTTGTGTGGAAGCATTTGAGATAAACAGTAGATATGAAAAGGTGTACATGCTTTCTTCTGAGCAGAACATTAATCTGCATGGATTAATGCAGCTGAGTCAGGCTTTTCAATCCTTGGTGACTTAGAAGACAAGTCTCCATCACATTCTTCAGGTACATCACTGAGTCCACAACTTTTGGATGTCTATTATGGAGGTTTTGATCTAGATGATTGGCCAATAAAGTTGTCTATGTAGGAGGATTATATTGGAGATATTTTGTGATCAATTAGGGGTCAAAGTGAAGTTCACTTCCAGAAGGTGTTTCCCATACATTGATGATTAATTTTTGTGATCATAGGCTACTCCATACGACAGGTGCGGCATGCTATTTTTTCAAGATTGTTTCTCAGTCCTTGTATACACTCCAGAAGATAAGAACCAAAGTTAGTTCTGCAGTTAATTGGAGATATTTTGTGATCAATTAGGGGTTAAAGTAAATTTCACTTTCAGAAGGTGTCTCCCATGCATTGATGATTAGTTTTTGTGATCATAGATGTTAAATTTAGATAACCATGGTATGTTCTATGCTTAAATGCAATTTATTTCAATCTTCTTAAAGGCCCAATTCAGATTTAGCAATCACATAAATTTGAAAGTAAAATGTTGATAGAACATAATTATTAATAATAGATCAACAGAAGACAAGCCAAAAAGTATAACAGAATTTGTAATTCTTCTTGTCCAACAAATATAGAGATAAATGTTTGTTACAGCAGTCAACATGATGCCCTAGCCAGCAAAGACTTGAGTTGGCCAAACCAACATCTCCAACAACCAAATCAGCCTTTCTCCAAGTGTCACACACACCCCTCAAAGACAGCTCCAAAAAGTCAACGCAAGTAAACAGCAGATGGTCAACACAGAAGTCAATGCTGTGGTAAAAGCTGCAGTCAACGGACAGCAGTCAAAGTCAACACTCATCCTTGATTTTTGTGCCCTCAAATGCGGCCTCCAGAAATCGGAATTTCTGTGCTGAAATCGAAGTCAAAGCACAAGTGTTGACCCAAAGTCAGCACTGGTCAATGCTGACCAGAAAGCCCTAAAACAGTCTGCAGCTTCTTCAGGTTCAGATTCACACGTGTGAGGGATAGAAGACTCTCTAGGCTGTACAAACCAATCAGATCACAAGAAGAATGTGTGATGAGATGATGATGAAATGAGCATCATCTCTCTCCTATTTATATCCATCAGTGAGGGTGTGTGACACATCTGTTGAGGCTTGTGAGCCTACATTACAAATGTGGCCGACCTTGTCAATTTGCACATGTGTGGAAAAATAAAATCAAAATATAAGTTCTGCTCATCCAACATGATGATCTTTAGATCAATCTTGCACTTCGCCGAAAGAGGAATCCAACAAAAATATAATCATCATCATATGAGTAGTGCAACATGGAGTTTGGACCTAGTTGTCCAAAATTTACACTCCCTCTCAACTAGGGAGAACTCAATTTGTCCACCTGTGCCATCCAATCATAAGTACCATTGTGTAATATCATCATCATCATCATCCTGTAATCCTGTGTCATCCTGCTGTAACATGCTTTGTTGACTCTGAGGGCAAACAAACAAGAGTGAGTCACAAAGACATCACACTCCGCTGACCCAAAGTCAGTTTAGAGGTTAAAACCTCAATTGGACTCAAGAGAGTCACATACTAACCCAAAATTAGTTTAATGACCCGAAGTTAGTTTAGAGGTAAGAACCTCATCAGATTTGATCCCAGATAAGGTGTTGGACACATCCCCATCCTAGACATAGAGAGTACGACAATCTCCGATGCGTCCATCGGTCTTGCTATTGTCTCTATCCACATTTCCCACCTCATCGTCCAAATGAGAGGGACTTCCCATGAGTTCGAAACTCCATGGGTAGGATGCATGTGGGGCATAGATCAAAGGGAGGGTGAACCAGTTCAACATTATAACGGTGGGGCAGAAGCACAACAAGGTTCGGCAAGCCTAGCCCTGTGTGTCTTATAGCTCCAAGAAGCTATCCCCAAGCCCCCTAGAGCACCTAGAGCTCATTGTCTAACTCAAGCAGGGCCCTCACAATACGGTTCGTCCACGATTCCAAGCTTCTCACGGAAGGTTAAAAATTTGACCTTCCCTAGGGGCTTCATGAGAATATCCACGACTTGCTCATCAGTCCCAATGTGATCAAGCCCTACGACGCTTCGCTGTACCATATCCCGGATAAAGTAGTACCTAATATCAATATGCTTGGATTGATTGTGGAACACGGGATTCTCAGAAAGACAAATCTCACTCTGGTTATCGCAAAGGATAACGGTGGTATCTAGCACATGTCCAAACAACTCACTGAAGAGCTTTCTCAACCAAACAACTTCACAACAGGCGATATTCGCTGCAATGTATTCGGCCTTAGCGGTCTTCAAAGCAACTGATTTCTGCTTCCTACTCATCCAAGATATCGAAGCAGAACCCAAGGTGAAGCAACATCCAGATGTGCTCTTACGATCCACCACACTACTAGCCCAATCGACATCGGTATATCCATGGAGTCTCAAACTCTCGACAGTGTATCTTAGCCCATGGTTGATTGTGCCCTGAAGATATCTCAATAGATGCTTGGCACCAATCCAGTGAATGTGATGAGGCTCAACCATATGTTGACTCAAAGTGTTCACTGCAAAACATACATCCGCATGAGAGTTCACTAAGAACATCAGGGCCCCTGCGAGTTGTCGATACTTGGTGGGATTTCCCAGCTCGGGCCCAGCAGCGCTTCCACACAACTTCTTAAAGTTGAGTTCCCTCGGTGTCGACACAGACTTATAGTCCACCATTCCAAATCTCTCCAGCAGCTTCACAATATATTTTCCTTGAGAAAGGAAAATCTCACCTAGCTTTTGCCAGACCTCCAAACCTAAGAAATAGTGCATCAGTCTTAGGTCCTTCATTTCGAACTCGAAAGCTAGCTCCCTCTTACATTGATGAATGTGAGGGTCAACACCTGTCAGGAAGAGATCGTCCACATAGAGAACCAGAATGAGAGGCCTTTCTTTATCAACCGTAAAATAAAGGTTTGGATCAACATCACTTCGAGTAAAGCCCAACTTCATCAAGTAGCTATCGATCCTCTCATACCAAGCCCCAGGGGCTTGCTTCAACCCATAGAGGGCTTTCTTCAACCTGCATACATATGAGTCTCTATCTTGGACTTCGAACCTCAGAGGTTGCTCCACATCAACCTCTTCCTTGATTGAACCATGTAGAAAGGCAGTGTTCACATCCATCTGATGGAGACTCCATCCTTGTGTTGCAGCAAGGGCAATGATAGATCAGATGGTGCTATAGCGGGCGACAGGTGCGAATATATCATCATAATCTATGCCTTCTTTTTGAGAGAAGCCTCGGGCAACAAATCTTGCCTTGTACTTTTCAACACTTCCATCGGCTCCATGCTTGATCTTGAAGAGCCATTTCGAGGTGACAACAGATTTGTCCTCCGGTCTTGGGACCACTTCCCAAACATCATTCTTCATGATAGATATATATTCTTCGTGCAGAGCATCCTTCCAAACTTGATACTTTACGGCTTCTTCAAATGATCCAGGCTCAGATTGTACAATAGAACTCATGGCTGCTAGGTACCCTTGGTACCTATTTGGCTTCTTACTTTCACAGAATGTCCCCCCTTGGGGCAATATGTCTCTCAGCATCTTCGAGAGTGTCCCTAAGCCATGAGGGTCTCCTTTTATTGGAAGTAGGTGGATCAATAGGATCCATTAGTCCTTCAATATCGGGCATAGGTTCATCCTTCGGTTCTTCCTGCCTTCCAGCTTCTTCTTCTTCTTCTTTGTCTTCCTTTGAAGTAGAAAGATTTCTTACTTTCTTGAGGGCAACATCTTCATTGAAGGTAACATTATGGCATATATCCACTTCTCTTTGACCAGACACATAGATTATATATGCCTTTGAGGTTTCACTGTAGCCCACAAACATTCCCTTCTTCCCAGAAGCATCCAACTTGCTTCTCTTTTCTTTCGGTATGTGAAAATAAATAGAACTTCCAAAAAACTCTAAGGTGGAGACATCAAGCTTCTTACCAAAGAAGACTTCTTCGGGAGTTTTGGAGTCCAATGCGGAATGCGGGCATCTATTTTGAACATACACAACAGTGTTCGCAGCTTCTCCCCATAGAAACTACGGAAGACCTTGGTGATATAGCATGGCACGGGCAACTTCCACAATGGCTCTATTCTTTCTTTCAGCAACACCATTTTGTTCGGGAGTTGTGGTCTCCCTCTTAATGCCAGCTTCCCTGCAAAAGTCATTGAATTCATTTGACTCATACTTGGTCCCATTATCAGTCTTCAAAATTTTGATTTTCTTCTCGGTTTGATTTTTAACCAAGGCCTTGAAGGTACAAAACCATTTGAATGCTTCGTCCTTCTTCTTCAAGAAATATATCTAAGTTTTGCGGGAGAAGTCATCTATAAAAGTCATGTAATGGGAACATCCTCCCAAGGATGTTACGGGCAACATACCGGATAGATCATAATGTATCAATTGCAAGATATCTGATGTCTTTGTGACACTTGAGAGAATGGTCCCCTTGTATGCTTCCCTTCGGCACAACCCTGACATATACCTTCATGATCATCTTTAAACTCGGCCATCCCTGTCACCACCTTCCTTGCTTCGGGAAGGGCTTTGTAATGAAGGTGTGCAAACCTCCGGTGCCATAGCTCGGTTTGAAGAGTTGTGTCACATGACATGGCTCCCAATGGACTTCCTCCAACTTAATAGATTGTATCAACTCTAAAACCAATAGTAAGAGATCTTCTCTGAAGTTCTTCCAAATGCGTACCTTTCCATCAATGAATACCACCTTGAATCCTTTGTCTTCCATTGTTGAAATGGACACAAGGTTCTTTTTCAAATCAGGTACGTACAACACATCTTGTAAGCGGAGGACTTGACCTTGAGATAAATGAAGGGTCACAATCCCTGTGCCTTTCACGGGATAGGTGGCATTGTCTCCAAGGATAATTTCCAAATTAGTATCCTTCTCAATCAAATCAGAGAGGGCTTCTTTATATCCAGTGAGGTGCCTTGAAGCACCACTATCAATCAATGTTACCAGACTCAGAATCGACAATAAATCGGTGAGTTAAAAGAGCGAAGAGCTTGAATCGGATTGAGAAAAAATTGGGAAAAAATCGGCAAATTCATAAATAAATATATACACATATATTGAATTAAAAAAACAATTTTCATTGATATTCAATAAAGCCATGTCCAAACAATGCATAATGTTAATAGATGTCCAAAATATCATGAATGAAAAAGTATCTCATAGATGTTATGAGTCCAAACATGATCCAGATTCCAAAGTATTGAGTCTTGACTCCTGACTCCTAACTAGTGATTGCATAGAGGTTTAGAACCAGAAGCATCTGCTTCTAGAAGTTTATAGAATATTGCATACTAATCAGTGAAAATTCAGTAACTAAGTGTCTAAGTCTCCAAGAGTGAGAACTAGAAGCGATTCCTCCAACTCCTTCGCTTGCTTGACTCTCAAAGTTCAAAAACAATTTTCATTGATATTCAATAAAGCCATGTCCAAACAATGCATAATGTTAATAGATGTCCAAAATATCATGAATGAAAAAGTATCTCATAGATGTTATGAGTCCAAACATGATCCAGATTCCAAAGTATTGAGTCTTGACTCCTAAATCCTAACTAGTGATTGCATAGAGGTTTAGAACCAGAAGCATCTGCTTCTAAAAGTTTATAGAATATTGCATACTAATCAGTAAAAATTCAGTAACTAAGTGTCTAAGTCTCCAAGAGTGAGAACTAGAAGCGATTCCTCCAACTCCTTCGCTTGCTTGACTCTCAAAGTTCTCCAAGTCATGTAGGCTTAAAAGAGGAGCCTCCTCTAATTGGACCCAATCTGATGCATTTGTAGTTTGCAGATCTATTTCTTCAAGGTCGAAAGGTGAATGATCCAAACCTGTCATTATCATGAGACATTGAGACAATGAAGTGTGAATGAAAGTTTGAAGTTTGAACTTTAAACTTTAAAGTGCAAATCAGATTATGAAAGTTCGAAACCTTCAAATTCAAGCTCTCACCTAGTATTTGCTTGTTGTGAAGTCATAGATTGTAATGAACAAATACAAGGTCATTTAAGTGTTTTTGTGTCAATCGGTTGCGCTTCTTAGAATGTATTTTCTCAAACATGCTCCAGTTGCACTCACAACCTGAAGCACTGCATGATTGGTTTAAGATTCTAATGGCGAATCTCTTCAAATGTGGCATATCACTACCAAAGTTTTGCCACCAAAGACCTAGCAAGTGGCAAGTGTTCGTGTCACGTGAGTAGTAAGTTACTAAGTACTAAATACTAAATAGTAAAAACTTAAAAAGACAATTTTTTTTATTAAAACATTAACATACAAAATAAAGTTTAAACAAATTTAATGAATTGATGAAGCCTTCAAGCCTCAAAGGGGTGCCTGGCAACATCTTAGACCTTTCTTGTATAGCACTGGTATAGGAAAATAATTTAGTTGGTGCTCTATAATCTTGTTGTTGGGAAAAGACACGACTTTGAAAATCTGGATCAGAGAAGCATCTTTCAATGCATGTCATAAGTCCTTTGCCAACCTCCCCATCCTCATTAAATTTGCTCTTATCATAAAAACACTGTGGGTTTAAGAAGTACCCAACAACATGTAAGGGAGAATGCAATTGCCTTTCCCAACGTGCATCAATAATGTCCCAAAGAGGTAGATACTTTGCCCCATCATCCCCATATCTTCTTTTGATGGCCTCCTTTGTGAGATCCATCGCCTTTTGTAACCCATAGTGGGTTTGTCACCATCAACCATCCTGAAAGTTCAAGGCTCAAGCTTTCAAATTTAAAGAAATATGGAACTTTGAAAATAAGAAAAGCTTGAAACGAAATTTAAAAAATGAAAAAGTTAAAAGACTTGGAGTACCTGAGAACTCTAACAAGGGACTCCGTCACAGCAATAATCTCTTTAGCATCTTTCCAGAAACTTTCATTAAACACAAGTGCAACAATTTCAATGCTTTCAAGAGCCTTGGAATGTTTAGATGCCATCCACTCAGGTCCCAATAACATCCTCTTCAGATCTATCTTTTGCTCAACCACAGATTGCAAAGATATGAAATTTGTTGCAAATCTAGTCACCGTAGGTCGAACAATTTCTTTACCTTCAGTGTATTTTCTCATGGTGTTTAGGACAATAGTGTGGTTGTACAAGTATTTGGTTATGGATTTTGCCTTCTCCACAACCTCATGTATCCAATGAAGCTTACCAATGTTCTCAAGCATTAAATCTATGCAATGGGCAACACAAGAGGTCCAAAAAATAGTGGGATGCCTAATCTCAAAAAGTCTACTAGCAGCCATATAATTAGCTGCATTTTCGGTGACAATTTGTACAACATGTTCTTCTCCCACTTCTTGAACGACTTCCTCCATCATTTCACAAATAAGTTGGGCAGTCTTAACCTTTTCCGAGGCATCCACTGATTTGAGAAACATTGTGCCTGCTGGACAATATACAAGGACATTTATGAAAGTTCTATTCCTCTGATCTGTCCATCCATCACTCATGATGATGCACCCTGTTTCTACCCCTGATGAACAAAACTCAGTTAGCACAAGCATGACATCTTCAACACTCTCTAACAACAAATATGTCCTAAGGCTCTCTGATGAAGGGGCTTTGAATCTTGGGCGTGCAACATCGACTGCATCAATCATAGCTTGCCAATAAGGACTTTTGCATCAATCGTAGCTTGCCAATAAGGACTTCTGGCATAGTGGAAAGGTATGTCAGAATAGAACCAAAAGTTAGCAATGGCCTTCCTTGCCTGACTATGGATTTTTTTTTTCCAACCAGTGGCATCCAAGATAGGTTGGGAACCAGGTTTTGTGCGGGGAGCAAAAAAAGTGTTCATGTTTCCAACCCCAGTGTTGAATGCAGGAGGATTCATCTGGCCTTGAGTTTGAATTGGACTTGGAGGCATGTGTGGGAAATTTGGGAATGGCATTGAGGACTCAACAAAAGGAGATGAAAAGGGGGTATTGGAAGAAGAAACATCAGCTCCAAGAGTTCCTATTTCTTGTTTTTGCTTTGCTCTCTTAGCATTTTGTTGACTCAACATGTCAAGGGCCAAGTTTGCTTGGTGTTTGACATTATCGTCAACCTTGTTGCAGAGACCTATATCATGCCCGGGTATCTGTGCAAGGTGGTACTTGAATCTATAAATTCCTCCACTACATTTCGCTTTGCAAAATTTCGAAATGAGCTTAGGGTTTCCAGGAATCTTGTCACAATAAGTCCAAGCAAAATCCTTCTCCCTCGGCATTGTTGTGGTTCTCGCAAAATAAAAAGACAAAAAAATAAAAAATGCATATATTTATTATTCTGGAATTTGAATCTCTGATATAAATTAAAATTAAAATTTTAAATGATGATTGTAGAATAATGAGCATAATTTAAAATTTTAAGTTTATTGTTTGTAACTCTGTTGCTATCAAATGGAGCAAGTTAATAATAATATTGAAAGGCTTGAGTCTTGTTTCCGATGACTTTGCCAAAATAATTAGTTACTATGTCAATCAGAATCCCATTACTGTTACCGATGCCAAACTAATTTCGATGACTTTGCCAAAATAATTACTATGTCAATCGAAAGGCTTGAGCCTTGTTTCCGATGCACGCCGCACGATATACTCGTAGAGTCGTACTGTTATGGAGTTCCAAGATCATCCGAGAGAATAGCAAATTTATACAGTATTATAAGTGACCGGATAGATGGGAATCGATGACGGATATATTCATAAATTACTCGGTAACATATATTAAAAAAACATATATTGACATATACGCTGAGTCTTGACTTACAATTGAAACTTGAAATAGTCCCGACTCCAATGATCAATGTGAAGCGGCGGCAATGACTTCGGGTGACAATGATTAATCCCCACAGCGGCGACGATGGAAGGGCGGATGAAAGTTGAAACCAGAAGAGGGATAAAAACCCCACATCGCCACGTCGAAAAAAAAACCCCACAATGTAGTGGTGGTCGAATGGGCAATAACAAATAAAGAACACAACGCAAAACCTAAAAATTACATGCCGAGTGAATTAGGCGAACTCGTAAAAGTTGCAATAATCACAAAGTCGCGAGTCAAACTCGCGTTGACCACGAGTCAAACTTGGTCAACGCGAGTTTGACTCGCGCAGAGGCAACTCAGATCGTTTGGCTGCCGAGCAGAGTATGAGTCGCGACTAATCGGGAAAGTCGCCGATTCCTGTTTCACTGCTATCAATCAACCAGACATCCAGGGTGTCGGGAGGAGATGCAGCAGAGAGGGCAGATACAAGAATATATTCATTTTTCTTATTATCAACAACATTGGACTCATAATACTTGGAATTCCTTGACCTCTTGAAAGATTGGCCATTTCCATTTCAATCAAAGGGAGCCTTCCTCTTTCCTTTGAACCAGTTGTTCCTTTGATTGCCATTCCCCCTGAAGTTGTTGTTGTCATCATCCCTAGGAGAGTCCCTTCTATTGGGGCACTCTCTTGCATAGTGACCAAGCTTGTTACAAGTGTAACATCTTCCATTTCTTCCTTTGGGCCCCGCTCTTCCATGGTTTTGATTGCTCGGACCACCATGGTTCTTCTTCTTTGCATGAGCGGTAAAGGCAGTAGGGTCACCTCCATTCCCATTTGAGGGATGGTCTCTTTCCATCATTCTTGTCTCCTCTTGAGTGCATCTTGTCAACAATTCATAAAAATCAGGAATCACATTATTATTTAGAATAGTAATGTTGAATACATACCATTCCCGGGGGAGTCCTTCAAGAGCAATGAGAACAAGCTCTCGATCAGCTACCTCTTCTCCAATGGCTAGGAGATCATTCCCGATTTCTGTGAGCCTCATAAAATATGATTGAATGGATTCATCTTTGCCCTTCCTGATATCCTTCAACTTGTTCTTGAAGAAAGGAACTTGATTAATATTGCTAGCCCTGAACATGCTAACCAACTTATCATATATCTCTTTAGATATGCCCAACTCGGAGATATAAGCAACCAAGTGCTTATGTATAGAATCCCTGATAATCGTCTTCACCTTGACTTCCCCTCTTCTGTATTTTGTCTTTGTGGCAGCCGGTGCATTCGATGGAGGCTCATGAATCTTCCCCTGCACATAATCCATGACATCTTGATCTTCTAATACCAAATCCAAAGACATCTTCCAAGCATGATAATCAGACATCTTCCAGGGACATAATCCATGACATCTTGATCTTCTAATACCAAATCCAAAGACATCTTCCAAGCATGATAATCAGACATCTTCCAGGGACATAAGAGCATTCCCCCTTACATGCTGTTGGGTACTTCTTAAACCCACAGTATTTTTATGACAAGAGCAAATTTAATGAGGATGGAAACCCCTTATCTTGGGCTTTGTCTTCACCTCAGCTCTGAAACCATGTTAAATTTAGATAACCATGGTATGTTTTATGCTTAAATGCAATTTACTTCAATCTTCTTAAAGGCCTAATTCAGATTTAGCAATCGCATAAACTTGAAAGTAAAATGCTAATAGAACATAATAATAGATCAACAGAAGACAAGCCAAAAAATATAACAGAAATTGTAATTCTTCTTGTCTAGCAAATATAGAGATAAATGTTTGTTACAACATTCAACATGATGCCCTAGCCAGCAAAGACTTGAGTTGGCCAAACCAACTTCTCCAACAACCAAATCAACCTTTCTCCAAGTGTCACACACCCTCCTCAAATACAGCTCCAAAAAGTCAACAGCAGATGGTCAACACAGAAGTCAACGCTGCGGTCAAAGCTGCAGTAAATGGACATCAGTCAAAGTCAATGTTGACTTTGACTGATGTCCTCCACTGCCTCTAACCAATCAGGGGCCGATTCCATGACATGCCTCTCATCCTCAACCCTCCATGCAACAGTGGTGTCAATCCCATCCAATGAGATGGCCTCCACATCAGGTGCAATGTTATCAGAACTGAACCAATGACCAAACTTAGGAAACGTCGGTCCTAACCCGCCGAAATGCTAAAACGACCGCCCTGGAGACGACATGGATCCATATCAGTCTCGTTTCAATTTTTTGGAAGCACGATTCTTTTTTTTTTTTATTTAATTTTTTTTTTTTTTGGTTCTTTTCTTTATATTTTTATATTTTTTTGTTTTTAAATTTTTTTTTTTTTTAATTTGGTTTGGTTGTTTGGCTGGGGTAATGGATCCTTGGTGTTTTTTGAGTTTTTTAAAACATTATTGAAATTTCGGATCCATATCACGGAAATCGTGATATGGATCCGGAAATTGTGATACGAATCACGATTTTCTGGAAACGAATCGATTTTTGAAACCCTTCAAGCTGGAAATGGTGGGTAACTTGGCATTGGGAATGGGCAAATCGTCGATGGAAAAAGCATTTAACGTTTTGAATGTGACGAAAGTTAAAACCTAACCTGTCACGATTTAACATTTTCATTTTCCATTGGAGCTGCTACATAAAACGTTGGATCCTGGAGGGTAAGTTTGTTGGAGCCTGGAGGCTTGGAGTTTGTTGGACAACCACTCGGGAGTTGGAGTTGACACCGTCTGGACAGTGGACAGTCGAGCAATGAACGTCGAGACTGGAATTTGGAACCCGCTATCCGCTGGATAGTCAAGCGACGACTCACAAGACAGTGGAGTTTGGACAGTCGAGCGACGAGATTGGAAGTTGGACACCGTCTGGATCATGTATATCCTTTCCTTTCAGGCTATAGTTTCTTTCAAACTTTTTAATGATAGATTCTCAACCAAGGGATGTTGAGCGTCAATTAGTTTTTAGCTCTTATCTTTGTGTGTGTTGAACTGGTATATAATGTTGTTGTTCAACTTCGTGTGCTTCCTCCATTTATCTATCATTTGACATTCCTTTAAATGCATTTTTGTCTCTTTCCTATCAGCTGGGCAATTCTCCTTTGCTACATACTACTCCCAGAACCACTTTTTACATTGCAAATTCCATTTATTCTTTCTTCTTTTCAGCCCTTTGGCAGAATTTTGTTGGACCCCAAATCCTGATGACTGCCCATGGCTGCTCCTCTTTGCCTATACAAAATCGACCTTCATTTTTTTTCTAACTCTAAGATATGGTCTTGTTTTAGCGAACAAAATATCGTATGGAATGCTGAATTTTTCTCTCAAGATACCTCTTATCAACTGTTTTGTACTCTCCATCTTATTCCATCTATCTTTGGTCATGCTTGGTTCCCATACCTCACAACCATATAGGATTTCAGGGGTTTTCAACTTATCATTTGCTTGGAAGAGAGCATATCATGCCCCAACCACATTCTTCTAACATTCTACACCTATTATGGAGTAAGAAGGTTGCTTTCCATCCTCCATGAAACTTCTTCATTCTACAGATGTCTCAACTCAGTATTTCATTGAATTCTGTTAATTTTAGATAACAATGGTATGTTCTATGCTTTTGAGCAATTTACTTCAACCTTTTCTTATTAGCCCAATATCAATTTCCAGATTAGCAATCCCATTAGCATTGACAATAAATGCTGGTAGAACATAAACAATATGTTAAACAATGCACAGTAAAACACACACAAAGGGAAAGATAAGCATTGATTGCATTCTATTAACCATAGATGTGCATTGATAATACATTGATGTGACTCTTGGATTCCACATTCCAAGGTCACTTGGATTCCTTTTGTCCATTCGCCTTCCACACCTCCTACCCATAGAGGATTAGGTGTCCAACATTCCCGCCCTTAATCCGAAGGGGTATGTGTGAGTCCAAGAAGAGAGTTGTAATACAAATATGCAAAGTATGCATGGCATCACTTAGGCTGAATGAGCTCTCTGAAATGTTGGCATAAAGAGGTGGTTTAAGGATGACCATCAACATTGGAATGCTTGGTGCAGTTCCCGGAACTCTTCCAAATATGGCAAGAAGCTGAGGTCTTCTGCTAGAGGAAGTGTCCCTCATATTTTTAAGAGGGAGACCTTCAACCTAGAAGAAGGGAGGTCTACAACCTGTGATGGTTCAAGGATGACCACCAACTCTGGAATGCTTGATGCATTTCCTGGAACTCTTCCAAAATGGCAAGAAGTTGAAGTCTTCTGTTAGATGAAGTGTTTTGAATTCTTTGAAGAGGAAGAATATCAACCTCACATAGATGGTTTAAGGCTGTCCACCAACCAAAGGCATGCTTATGGGCATCCGTGTCTCTGGCTACAACTCTGAATCTAGAATGACAGGTTGTGGCTCAGGCTCGCTTGAACTGCGTATCTCTGGCTACAACTCTGAATCTGGAATGACAGGCTGTGGCTCAGGCTCGCTTGATGTGGCTTCGAAGCTTGTAGATGACCACCATTTTCCCCCCTGTCAGGTACAAGGTGAGATGATGGTGAAAACTCAACTACAAGATTGTTCAATATTCTAGAACAAGTTCTGACATATGACTTAAACATCTTCTTGGCTGTTGATGCCCATTGCCAAGAAGCGATCCCTCCAAGATGAATCTTTGTTCTTGAAGGAGGCTTGTTTCTGAAGCATCTGTGTAAAGAATGAGTGTGCCGACCACCGTGCTTGCATGGGTGAAGATCGAAACAATGATCTTTCATATGGCCAACTCGATCACAGTGTTGGCATTTCACAATCCGTTTTTGCTGTTGTGGAAGAGGAGCAGGATCTGGAACAACTAAAGGTGAACTGTCATACAGAAATCCGACACTTTGAAATTTTATGGGCTTGGAGTAGTCCGGAATATGAAAGGACAACTCCTTGTCATATCCAAGACCTGTTTTGTGCTTGTTATGGACAAGCTCTTCCCAAGGTCTGATGATGGGCTTGGGAAGTGCATATTGAATTTCGACACCTGCATGCAAATTTGCTCTTGTACTGGGCTCAATGATCTGAATAGTTTCTTGTTGCTGATGAGAGGTTGTCTTCATGTTCTGAACAGAAACAAGTGCAGAATGACAACTGTTTTGCTGAAGCTCATCTCGTTGAAGCTCTGACTGAAGCTGCAAAAATTCAATCTTTTCATGTGCATTTTGCAGACAATTTTGGATGTCAGTGAGAGCAACTTTGTTGACTTTTATTGTATTATCCATTATAGAGAGTATCAGGGTATTAAGTAACTCTAATATTTTTTCAACTTCGACCATTTTCTCCAATTCAAGTATATGGAGAAGCAAAGTAGCTAAAAATGTGATTCTTAGAGCAAGAAAACAAATGTCTTTTTACAACTTCTGGACAATATAAGCGCATGCAACTATAGTTTCCCTGGGTCAAATGATGAACACTACCTTTGACAATTTTGTTCCAAGTTCGTATGGTCACTTACGGAAGTGTAGGAAGGCTTTGAATCAACAAACACATGAGATAGTAGCTATAAAAAATGAAGAGGAAATATTATATCTGGGAAGTCTATGCAGAAGATGAACCATCCCAACATTATCAAGCTAAAGGAGGTCTCTCATGGCTTGAGATTGCAGAAATGCGATAAATACGGGGTCTTGAAGAACGACATTGGATTTTCTTTGCTCAGGCACGATGATGCATAGGGCAGCAAAATGGAAGGCCGAGAAGAATAAGGTTAAGGTTGTCTTCAGGTTGCAATTGCATGCCACACAGGTGCCACAGCCAGGATGGGACAAGTTGTTTGTATCTTTAATACATGTTGAGACTGGAAAGGTTACTGCTAAGACAACAAAAGTTTTTGTTCGTAATGGGAGTTGCAAATGGTCTGACCCTATATATGAAACAACAAGACTTCTTCAAGATGCCAAAACCAAAAAAAATGATGAAATTCTATTCAATCTTGTTGTTTCAATGGTCTCCTCTCAGCATGGCATCCTTGGAGAGGCTAGCATCAACTTAGCAGATTTTGCAGAAGTTGTAAAGCCAGCATCTGTCTCTCTTCCCCTCAAAGCTGCAATTTTGGTACTACTTTCCATGTTACAGTCCAACCACTTACTACAAAGACAGGGTTTAGAGACTTTGAGCAACAAAGAGAGATTACTGAAAGAGGTTTTCGTATACCATAGACTGTTGACGACGAACCTCATAGAAATGCATTAGCTACTGAAGAGAATGTAGATGGCCATGATGTCAAGGGCACATCCCGTGCCACCTCAGAAATACACTTGAGTTTTGATGGTCTAGACCCTCATCCAATCAACCAAGTACTGAAGCAAATGGAAACTATAGACGCTGTGTTGTCGATGATGTTCTATCACCTTCAGGTCCAAGACAAGAGGTGCCTGTGAAAAGAAATAATTTCTTGCACTCTTATCGTGAAGGCGGGTGCCTTAAAATGTAGTGCGTCCGCAAAAACGACGACGATTTTCCTCTCTTCCAAGCATTGAATCCCGAGGTCAAAATCAATCAAGATGAGCCATAATTTGCAAGGGACTAGAGCTGGAGAGGCCAATGTATGAGGGTCGTGGGGAGGTGAAGGACCGTCGAGCAGTGCCATGGGGAGGTGAAGCCATGCAACAGTGTTGTGGGGATGTCAACACTCAAGTAGAGGGGACGGGGAGAGCGTTGTATTGGTGTTTGGCAGCGCGAAGAGGGAGCAGCGTATGGAAACACAACGTTGGAAGGAGCGGGGAGTCCAAGAGTCAGGGTAGTGTAAACTCTTGGAGCGTATTACAATGGGCAACACTAGTATTACAGTGTATGCATGGAGTAGGGAGTCGACATACCACCTGTTCACGCACAATGGTATGACACAGATACGTGCTCGTGGGATCAACAGCCGGTGGAGGACTGTGGAGGGGCCGGTGACGGAGGTCAAGCATGCAGATGGTAGTTGCGTGCAACGCAGGAGTGGGAAAGCCTTGGCTCTAGCAGAGCCACCATGGCCGTTGTTGTTCCAGAAGCTTCAAGTCAGTCCGCAGGTGAACAGGGCGAAGAGTTATGCGAAACCAATGATATAGAAGTCCAAGACTAATTTTAGACCTTTTCTTGGGTCACCAAAACCATGAAGCGAGCTTACAAACTTCATCACCTCCACTGTGGAGAGCATATGTGACAGTCGATGGTGCGATGGATAATATTCTTTAGTGGCCACTGATGGAGAACTTGATAGTTCAAAGAAAGCACAAAAAATGATTTAGCTCTAGGTGGTGCGATATTTTTGGTCTCTCGATAGCGCATATGGAGAATCTGAAGAATCTAACAGCCAGAGACAGAGTTTTAATGACTGTACAATTTGCTGACAATTTCAGAAAACATTTGAATCTGTAGACTTGACAGGGATGGCAGGACTGGGTGGTGTGTCAAGTGCGCAGAGAGTGCTGAGGAGATTCCAGGCGAAAATATATTGCATATGACAGTAATTTAATGCATGTATTTAGGGCTGCTCTCAATGGTGTATAAAGAGTTGAGCGAAAACGTTACTGACAGAGGAAATTTAAACGGCAGGGACTAGTCTCTCTTATTATGGTAACTGCACCCCACAGCCAACACCGACCAACTTTCATGGACGTCAGGGCTGATAGACAAAAAATATAGGAGTTATTAAATGTCACTGATGAGCAAAAAACTAGAGTGGCCACACAACCAGTGGCTTAGATTGGAGCAGGGCTAGATTTCGCCCGCTCTGATACCATTTTAAACAATGCACGGTAAAACACACACAAAGGGAATGATAAGCATTGATTGCATTCTATTAACCATAGATGTGCATTTATAATACATTGATGTGACTCTTGGATTCCACATTCCAAGGTCACTTGGACTCCTTTTGTTCATTCGCCTTTCACACCTACCTGTTGACCACACTTTGTCAACGACCCCATAGCAGTACACCCCCATTTTTTCAAATGGGATTCATCATGTTCGACGTGTTCACGCCATTCAAATTTCATCATCAGTCAACAGTTTTATAAATGATGTAAACCCATTCTGCATGTTTATGATGTAAATGATCTAAGTAAGACCACTATGTATGTAACAACCTAGGTAAGCCTAGTATTTTGGTGATGATTTTTATCCTAGGAGTTTTTTTGTCTCACTGATTCATTTGTGTTTCTCGACACAAGTGATCGGCAGAGTTTTCCCCTCCAGCCTCACCCCAAAGCTAGGGTGGATTTTGTCATCAAGATACTAAATGAGTCCTAGTGTTTTCTATCGAGTCTTTGTAAAAGTAGTTTGGGAATAATCATAGCTAATTGGCTAGATTATTTTATTACAAGCTACTTGGTCTACTAGATCATGTTTTGAGTAGCAGAATTGGATAGCTATTTCAGGGTCTATCGCGAATGGGTATTCCCCCTTTATGTGTCTAAATGTATTTATCTTATGTAAAGAGGGTTGGAAAAAATAATTAAAGCCCCTCTCAATCAATTAATTAAATTTTCTGGTCAATTTAAATTAAAAATCCTAAGCCAGAAATTTAATTAATTTTAAGTCCTAGGTGAGTTAAATTCTTCATAGGCAAAATTCGTGGGTCCTTGAAAAATAAATTTTTAAAGGTCCTAGGCCAAGGGAATATTGAGAATTTCAAGAAATTTTGGACCCTTGGGCCTTTGTGGTTAAGTTAAAGTCAAAATTTCGAGGTAATTAACTTAAAAATATTATTTTTGAGTTAATTAAAATGGAATTAAATGATAAATTCGAATTTCCTCAAAATTATAATTTCGACAGTCCAGATTAAAAGATAATTAAATCTTTTTCGATGGTCGAGATTGTTTTGACATGGATCAACCGAACTAGCTATTGGGTCTTTGTATGTCATTGACGTCCGATCTTTGGATTGTGCACTTGTTCTCAGAAGCTCTTGCAATTTTTTTGATCAATAAAGCATAAAGACTTTGGAGTTACAAACTTTGGTGTTCTTTTTCCGGATCTATGTGGTGATATTGTCTCTAAACTTTGCTACTTTTATTGGCATTTGATGGTTGATGGCCTTTATGGATTGATCTGCATACATATATCCTGTGCAGTTTTCTGGGTTTTTTTAAATTGCATTTTGATTTGACAAAAATATCAGTTATCTATATTTTTGAAAGGTTTCATGGCTATTTTTTAAATCTCTATCATTCTAAAATTCAGATCTAAGTGTGCAGAGATCATTATTCAAGATTTGAGCGTTTGGGGAAATCTTTAGTTAAATTAGCCGACTCTCAGATTTCAGAAAATCTGAAAAATCCCATTGTTTTCTAATTTCTAAGGTTATCTTACGAAATATTTCTTGTAGGGTCTTTCTAGAGCTTGTGCCTAAATAAAAAAATTTATCTTAATTTTTTTGAATTTAAAATTAGATCTGGCTAGTAAGAGCCTTAGATCTTCAGATCTGCGAGCGAAGTCAGACTTATGCTCCTAAGATCTGACAGATCTGCAACTCTTATGCATAGATCTGTAAATATATTTTATAGATCTGTAATTTACATATGTAGATCTGAAGTTTTGTAACATAATTTTGAATTCTAACATTTGGGTTTTTAGGATTTTCGCTATTTTTGTACATATTGGGTATTGGGTTTCTTTTTTCACTTGTGCAAGGATTAGATCTAAAAAATCAGCTAAGGAAATCTTCAGATTTGAAAAATCAGCCAAGGAAATCTTCAGATTTGAGCCAGATCTAGACCCTGGAGGGCAAGATCTGAGCTCAATATTTGTTTGCAGGAATAGATCTGAGAAATCAACCAAGGAAATTTTCAGATCTGAGCCAGATCTAGACCTTGGAGGGCAAGATCTAGACTTTTGAGGCTATTTTTATAGGATTTTGGTCTCCAAAATTCTAATTTTCAAGCGGCAACATTATCCAATAATTTCAAAAATTTTCAACGGTGGGATCTTCAAAGCCTTGGGCTAAGGGTTTGATCTCTAAACCTTTATTTTCTGCAAATTTTATTACAGCAAGTAAATCACAAATAATTAGGCCCTAAAAACACATTTTATATGGTTAAAATTGTTTAGAATTGCAAAATCTTCATTTTCAGAATTTTTGGCCATTTGAGCATCTTTAATTTTGCTTAGATCCGACTTTAAAGCTCGTTAGAAATTACTGTATAATTGTGAAAAATCAGATCTGAACATTTCTGATACATATCCTAAATAAGGTCTAAAAAATTTGAATTTTCAATTTTTTTGGTAAAACTTACTATTTTTAGACATAGTGGGTGTTGTGGATCATCTGCATATCCTTTTCTATTTTGTTTGAAAATTGAAAATATAAAAAAAAAATCTAAAATTCTGAAAAGTATATGCTATGGTATAATGTTTTTATACTATAGCATAAAAAAAAAAAAAACATTTCTGAAGTTCATTGCAAATTAAGTTTATTATTAAACTTTATTTGGATGTATATTATGATTTGGTTTTTAAGCGTCGAGCAAGTCCCCGAGCGGAAGTAGCGAAGTGTTGAAGATTGTACCCGGATGATCAAATGCGGAGGCGCAAAGAGCTCGGGCATTATTGAATCATGTGCCCCCGCAGTTGACTTGTTTGACTGCGGGGTAAGTCACGATCGACGTTGTGGATTCACTACGGGGGGTCCAGCCGAGGGTTGTTGCCGTACTCCAACAGCATCCGCGATGACGTCATGAAGCCACATGGACGACAACTATAATCCACGAGAAGCCTTTTCAACGATTTTTATTTACACGTCAGTTCAGGTATTTAATATGCGTTTGCGCAGCTGTTAAATTGGTCCTTATTTCATTTTCAAGTCTTTTGCAAGCTTTCTCCCTTTGAGCCGTGTCATCGTCACCTTTTCATTCCCCATTACCCAACGGTTAACTCCTATTGTCTATTCAGCCATGGCCAAGCGAGTTTCTCTACCTGGTGCGACTAGCCACATCTCCCTCATGGACAATGAGCAAGATATCCAAGACACCGTGTCTTCCGTGAACCACCCCCTCCTTTATCATCAAGTAACCCTAAATGCTGAAAATTCCCCAGTCTTTTCTGCCATGAGGAAATCTGGTGTCCTGTCTGCATGTGTCCCAAAAGCTCATTTCTTTCCTGAATTTATCTGTTGGCTGGTTTCTTCGATGTATCCTGGTAAGTACTTTATAATGAATTCGCAGGGGGAGAATGTGCTATAGGTGTCGACGTAGCTAATTCGTCAAGCATTTTGTTTCCTCGAAGACGAATCACCACTTCAATTCTCAGAAAGCTCATTGGCAAGTTATTTTGAAAACCTTTCAGGGGAAGAATTTAATCAGTGTATGTTTTATTTGAGACCGAATTCAAAAGAATTTCAACCAGAAGCTGAAGAATTCAATTTGGAGATTTTTGATGCTGAGAGTAGACCAGTCCTGAGCTGCATTGCAGAAATTTTGGGCAAAGATAGTGATCATACAATTGATAAATTAGTATTAGGAATGTACGCAATAATGATGAAACCGTGAACAGTTCTGGATATTCCGTCTTTCTGGCAAGAAATTGTCAACTCTCAGTTGATGAGCTTTGCTCTCACAGGTTACTTTAAATTCCCCTCGTTAATTGTTTATTTATTCTTATATCAGAATGCTGAGGAGTTTATGAGTTTGGGGCTAAATATAGTGGATGTCAACAAACAGAAGCAGTCGGTTATATTTTGGACTGACATAATTAGAAGAGAGGGAAATGAAGCAGGGCTGTTTGAGTTTGCTAGTCATTATATGTCAATTGCTTACAAAGTATTGAATGGGGTTTCTCCCCCTTGTTTTCTACCCAAAGCCAGGGAGTTTTTACAGTTGGGACCTAGTTGTAGGTTTGGGGATTGGTTCGTGTTTGAGGAATATTCTGAGATAAGATTGTATGGAGCTAATATTGAGCCTTACAGGCTCCCAACATTTGTGCCTATGAGGCTTTTTGCCCTTGAGTTCATCAGACAGTGTCTCAATGTAGATCAGGTGCATTTTGTTCCCATGAAGAAAGGTATCATGTATAAGCTGCCCATGAGTGTAGGACCCTTTGTGGTAAATACGAGACAAGCATTTGGTGAAGTGTCCAAGTTGTTGGAAGAAACACATCTGTTACTGGGTGAGAAATGGTCGTATGATCCTCATGGAGTTATTTCCCAAAGGAGAATTGAAAATGGATATTCTGCTTTTACCCATGAAAGCAGACCTGAGCAAGAGAAGCTGGCAAACCCCGGGGAAGTAAATTCAGCAAAGACAAGCATCCAGACACCTACTATAACTGAAAGGATAAATAAAAGAAGTAAGGATTTTGCTGTTGAGTTAGATGATGAAGAACCAAGAGAGGAGAAAAGAACTAAGTTGGCTGAAGATCATTCTTCAAATTCACCAGGGTTCACCTTCCATATAAATGAAGAGCAAAATGCCCCCTCTTCTCCTGGAGGTCATGAGCTTTACCAAGAAGTGCCCTCAGTCAGACAGGTGTTTACGCAGATTGAAGAGAAGAATCAAAGAATAAAAGCTAGTGTGGAGGCTCAGGCAGAACATCACATTGCTACTAATCAGTCTAGGTTGCTAACTGTGATGGATCTCGAGAAATATCAATTCCGAATGGCTTTAACACGTCCAACAGGGATGTCTCTTGGATCTTCAAGCAGTTTTAATGCTGTAAATATAACTATGGATGTCAAAAAGATCCCACTGTTGGATAAGATGAATCTACACATGCAGACTGGACAATTAATTGTCAATGATCTGACTAAGACCAATGCCACGACTGTTAAAGCTGAAAATATGTTAGCAAAGGTTATCAAGCAGTTCAAATTGGAGAAGGCCAATTCAAGGGCCTTATCAGTGCAAAATGAGGAATTTTTAAAAGATTATCATAAAAGTTGGGGTAGATCCTAATGACAGATCTGTAGTACAGAAACTCATGAAGAGTGCTGACATAGAGATATCCACCCTGAGGAAAAAGCTGAAGTTACCTGCTGCAGAGCATTCAATGGCTGCAGAAGTGGCAGAGGTGGAAAAAGAGAAAGAGGAACTTCATCAGAAATTGTTACAAAAAGAGGAAGAATTATCTAAGGTAAAACAGACTACCATCTCTTTACAAAATCACATTGAGAATCATACTTGTACTTTTACTTTTCCTACAAGTGATACAGATCCCCAAGCACAGATTGCTCAACTTGACCTAGAACTGAAGATGGCGGAAAGAGATCGAAATCAAGCTCAGTCAGAATTAGAAACAGCCACAAAGATCATACGATCATTAGAAAACGAAGCTGATCAGAATAAACAGAAGTTACAAAAGGCTGAAGCCAAGATTAAAGATCTCAAAGAGAAACTAAAAGGAAACATCTCACTTATAAAGGCTAAAGATATCATTTGGGGTGAAATTATCTCAGAGATGAAGTCCAATTGGAACTTCTTGAATATAGTGGCAAAGGAGAAAAGCCTTATCTCAAAACATGAAGAAGAGATGCTATCTGATAAGCAAACGGCAATTAAAAGAGCCAATTGGGCTAGGAAGTTCATAGACTTTATTAATTCCAAGTCAGATGAAGAATTAGAAGACATGGGAATACAAGATAGATATTTTTATGCTGTGGAGGTTAATAAGATGATAATTAGAAATGATCTTCGGAGAGTTGCAGAAAAGAGGCTACTAGAAATCAAAGAGAAAGTGAGGAAATTTGATATATCATTTGATAAATTGACCAGGACAGGTTTACCTTCATGTGGGACAGAGGAAGGAAATATTCTGATATGGAAATTTTATGAGGACTCATTAGTATTGGCAAAAAGCAAGGCAGATAACAGACATGAAAAGACGCAGATCTTAAAAGGGGAAATAGTGTTTAATTTCTTGCAAAGACATTTCAATTTGTTATGGATGGTCAAGACTCTCTTCACAGAAATACCCACACATAGTCAAATTGTTGCATTCAAATTGGAATATCATAGTTTCAAAAATTCTTCAACAACCCAAAGTGAGATATGGAAAAAGTGCAAAACATTCTCAATGGACTCAGCAAAAGGAATTCCAGCATCTCAACAAAAAGTAGCCATTGATTCAGCAACTGTATCAGAAGCGGCTGTTCTTATAGATTAGGAATTTTCTATTTCCTGCTATGTTGTTTTCTTAAAATCATGCAAATTGTAATAGGACCTTTTTGAGGCATGTGCCTCCGTAACTGCAAGTAGTTAAAGCAGTTAGAATTAGTTTCATTGCTAAAAACTGTTTTGTTATTTTGTATTTAAAGAGAATTCCGAGAAGGGAAAAGGTTCCGAGTTTTTGAACCTTGAAGCCAAATTTTTGTACTGAAGAATAGATAATTAATGAAAGAAGTATGCAAGTTTCTATCATTCTGTTTATGCTGAAAAGTTATCCAGTTTACATTGTGTTTTCATTTGTGTGGTTAAAATAGAGTAATTTGAGCAGTAGGTCTCTTTATACATGTGTATTTAAGAGTTAAATCAACCTTAATGTGCGCTCCTCTGTTTAGCTTTACTTGACTTAATTCTTCAGGGTTTTAAAATGATAGATTCTGTTTAAAACGGCATATCAGATTTAAATCCTTTTCTCTTTTTTTCTCCGTTCATTCATTTCAGCATAAGTGGAATATAGCATTGCAGAACATGCATGGATTTGATATTTAAAGGCTACATAATCACTGTTTAAGGGTTTATAAAACAGAGACAGATATATCTATTTAGTGACATAATCAGATAATGTCTTAAGCACGGATTCCTTTTCACAGCTAAGGAATTGTTTCTTAAGGTACAACAGTGGGGATCATTTTCATTGTTTTCAGTTTGCTGATCTGTTATCAATTTACTGCTGTTACAAACTTATCAGTTCTGAAAATTACTGAATCAAACTCTCTTAAAGCCTTAAAATTGAAATTTTCAAGATTTAATATATTTTTGCTATTTCTGGAAGTATTTGGCAGCGATTTTGGGCAGTTTTATCTTGCTGATCTGTCACTGTTTCACTACTGAAATAAAAATATAAGATCTGAAATTTCTCTTAATTAAGCCCTAAAAATTGATTTTTCTTCAAGTTCATCAATTTTTACTATTTTTAGTCATTTTGGGCATTGGTGTCGGTATCGTTTGTTTGCTGATCTATGGTTTAAATTACTGCTGCAATTTATATTTCAGATCTGAAATCTTGTTGAAGAATATATTCTAAGTTTGACTATGGGAGAAAATTTAATTTTTGGATTTGCATTATTTTAAAATATTGTTCAATCCATAAATTATTTGATGAAATGTTTATTTAGCATCTAACTTTCATGGTATATTTGGATGAATAATTACTGAGATTTAAGTGCTAGTAAATTTCATATGTTTCAGTTGGGTTTGATGATCAGTGGCATCTGAGTTTTGGAACATGTTCTATCAATTAAAATTGCCTAATGTTTAATTAACTTTTGTTTCATTAACTTGAATTATTGTATGTTTATTGAATACTAATGTTTGAGAAATTTTTTCAAGTAAGTGTGATTGATATCTGATTTTGAGAGCTCTATTGTGGATTTGTATATTTTTTAATCGAGTAATTTTGACATCTTCATAATTGACACTTTCGCTTAAGTACTTAGTGGTTAGATCAGATTATTTATTATTTAAGTGCTCAAGGTTTTTTAACATTAACTCTCATCTTCGAAGCTTGCTTCATCTCGCTCCTTCTTCTAATCGTTTTCCTTGCATTCTGCATTCTAAATTAACATTGCATAACAGCAGTTTCTCATCAAGTACTTGGTTGTAATTTCCTTAGCAGGATAGTTGACTCCATAAGGCACTGGTATCAATCTTTCCAATTCAATCGAATCATTTAATTTTGCTAGATCTTTTACAAATATTTGGTCGTTTAATTGTGTCTCCCGAACTGGTTGGTTTCCAACTGGTTCTCCTTCATTCCATTTCCATAGGGTCTACCCCCTTTAGTCTGCTATAAGGAGACAACTTAAATAGAGAGATTGGGAATCAGGGTGACAGCCCCCGATTTGAGCAGTTGTTGCGGTGCCTAGACATTCTGTGCGACAACATTTTTTGGCCTCGTTGCCGGGGATAGAGTTTTTCTGTCATTGGTCTTATGACATTTTATAATCTTCTAATCTTTTTTTTGCCATTCATTAGCCTGTCACACGGGATCACATTTTCTGGCGTCATTTCATCCCCTCGTCATTTCATCATCGTATCTTTCATCATATCACTAATCCTTTCATCATTTGCACCTTTAGCACTTGGACATTTCGGTTGGCTTCTTGTTTGGGTGGCGACTCCACTTATTCATCTATTTACTCTCATACAAGAATCTCTCCCTGATATCCATCTGCTTTTCTTTACTAATTTTTCGGTTTTAGAATTAGATTCATGTTCAAGTGGCGACTCCAATTCTTTCATTTCTTACAAGAGTCCCTGCTAAGAAGCTCGCTTCTTGAGGAGCTCTTGACTTTTCTTGAACAGGGATCTATTTCTCTAACATCCATTTTGTCATTCCATTCAAGCGAGTCATCATGGATGATTTTTTTGATCCTCTTGACTTTACTAACTTTCAGGGTGCTCCACACAATTTCCCGATTTCGGTTAGTTTGACTATCGATGAGATGCCACCTTTTAGTGAAAATAATGCTTTTTTTGTCGAGGCTCACATTCAGAATTTCAACCTATGTATGAGCAAGTGTCGCCCATATTCTGATCATGAAGATGTGAAAATGCGGCTTTTCGTTCTCACCTTAATTGGTGATGCTGTGGAGTGGTTCGCTGACTTCCCCAAAAACACTTTTGATTCTCTCCAATCACTCGTTGAGGCATTTGAAAATGAATATGGAAATAAAGAAAAGGTAAAGGCAAAAGTTGAAGTAAATGAAACTATAGAACTTGAAAATGATTTTATCAAGGAATTGATTAATATGGTTAAGGATATACAATTGAATCAAGCTCAAATAATCAAGAATTCAGATGTTAATCAGGCTCAACTTATTAAGGATATGGAACTTAACCAAGCAAGATTAACAACTGGTCATACCAGGGAAATCGATGCTATATAGAACAAGTTGTTAGCCCTAGAGGAAAAGATGACGATCATGGAATTGAATCACTCCAATAAAATAATTTCCATGGAAGAAAAACATATCAAGGAAATGACGATCATGGAAGCAAATCAGGAGAAGGAGATGAACTGTATGCAAAATTTCTTCATGGCCATGAAAGCGGATAATGATGAAGCAACAAAAAACATGGAACACAAATTGTTGACTATTGAAGAGAGTCATACGAAGGAAATTAGTGTTGTAAATATTAAGCATTCTAATCAAATCACTGTTCTTCAGAATAAGTTGGAAAAAATGGAAAGATCACATATGCAGAATCTCCAAATCAAGTCAGATTTGTCAACAGATCATAGGCCTCCCAGTTTGCTGAAGCAATTTCCATCTCATCACACGGAGGTCACTTTTCCCATTAAGGAAAAATTAACTATTGTTACAAAGGACGTTAAGAAAGACCAAGCTTATGTGTTACCATTGACAGAGTATATTCAGAATAAGATTGGTCACACTCCAGGTTCATCAGATGTTTTGTATAAGCATCTTCAGGATAAGGACAAAAAATCTACAGTAGTCTCATTGCTGACATCACAACCCACTAAGGAGAAGAGAAAAAAGCAGAAAAGAAGAAGTGGCTAGATGCGTCTAATGGCCGAGAGTAGCTTGATATTCGGATAAGACAGAGTCCTACATTATGTAGAATCGGGCATGGCACATCTAAAAAGTAGCCTACAGATTTGCCTGAAAGTAGGCAAATGCTCAGTATGCACTATATTGAACACATGATGCCATAGGGCATCCTTTGTATTGTATCTCTAACCTTACACCTTGTTATTTCAACATTTCATTTTGTAGTTAGAGTAGATTTACTTTTCATGTTAAGTAGAATAATAAATGAAAGAAGAGCTTCTATTTTTTCATGCGCTTAATGTTATATGATAATATTTGGATGGACGCTACTTATGTAATTTTGGTTGCTTGGATACAGATTCTGGATTCTCACATTCCTCCGGTGAAGCAACGTGTCCCCAAGTAGAGCCAGATGTTGACCACACTTTGTCAACGATCCCATAGTAGTACACCCCCATTTTTTCAAATGAGATTCATTATGTTCGACGTGTTCACGCCATTCAGATTTCATCATCAGTCGACAGTTTTATAAATGATGTAAACCCATTCTGAATGTTTATGATGTAAATGATCTAAGTAAGACCACTATGTATGTAACAACCTAGGTAAGCGTAGTATTTTGGTGATGATTTCTATCCTAGGAGGTTTTTTGTCTCATTGATTCATTTGTGTTTCTCGACACAAGTGATCGGCAGAGTTTTCCCCTCCAGCCTCACCCCAAAGCTAGGGTGGATTTTGACATCAAGATGCTAAGTGAGTCCTAGTGTTTTCTATCTAGTCTTTGTAAAAGTAGTTTGGAAATAATCCTAGCTAATTGGCTAGATTATTTTATTACAAGCTATTTGGTCTACTAGATCATGTTTTGAGTCGCAGAATTGGGTAGTTATTTGAGCGTCTATCGCGAATGGGTATTCTCCCTTTATGTGTCTAAATGTATTTATCTTATGTAAAGAGGGTTGAAAAAAATAATTAAATCCCCTCTCAGTCAATTAATTAAATTTTCTGGCCAATTTAAATTAAAAATCCTAAGCCAGAAATTTAATTAATTTTAAGTTTTAGGTGAGTTAAAATTCTTCATAGGCAAAATTCGTGGGTCCTTAAAAAATAAATCTTTAAAGGTCCCCGGCCAAGGGAATATTGAGAATTTTAAGAAATTTTGGACCCTTGGGCCTTGGTGGTTAAGTCAAAGTCATAATTTTGAAGTAATTAACTCAAAAATATTATTTTTGAGTTAATTAAAATGGAATTAAATGATAAATTCGAATTTCTTCAAAATTATAATTTCGACGGTCCAGATTAAAAGATAATTAAATCTTTTCAATGGTCGAGATTATTTTGACATGGATCAACCGAACTAGCTGTTGGAGATTTTATCTTATAAATTAGAGGTTTTTGTATGTCATTGACGTCCGATCTTTGGATCGTGCACTTGTTCTCAGAAACTCTTGTAATTTTTTTGATCAATAAAACATAAAGACTTTGGGGTTACAAACTTTGGTGTTCCTTTTCCAGATCTATGTGGTGATATTGTTTCTAAACTCTGCTACTTTTATTGGCATTTGATGGTTGATGGCCTTTATGGATTGATCTGCATACAGGTATCTTGTGCAGTTTTCTGGGTTTTCTTAAATTGCATTTTGATTTGACAGAAATATTTGTTATCTATATTTCTGAAAGGTTTCATGGCTATTTTTAAAATCTCTATCAATCTAAAATTCAGATCCAAGTCTGCAGAGAACATTATTCAAGATTTGAGCATTTGGAAAAATCTTCAGTTAGATGAGCCGACTCTCAGATTTCAGAAAATCTAAAAAAACCCATTGTTTCCGAATTTCTAAGGTTATCTTACGGAATATTTTTTATAGGGTCTTTCTAGAGCTTGTGCCTAAATAAAAAAATTTATCTTAATTTTTTTGAATTTAAAGTTAGATCTAGCTAGTAAGAGTCTTAGATCTTCAGATCTGGGAGCGAAGTCAGACTTATGCTCCTCAGATCTGACAGATCTGCAACTCTTGTGCATAGATCTGTAAATATATTGTATAGATCTGTAATTTACATGTGTAGATCTGAAGTTTGTAACATAATTTTGAATTCTAACATTTGGGTTTTTAGGATTTTCGCTATTTTTGTACATATTGGGTATTGGGTTTTTTTTTTCACTTGTGCAGGATTAGATCTAAAAAATCAGCGAAGGAAATCTTCAGATCTGAAAAATCAGCCAAGGAAATCTTCAGATCTGAGCGAGATCTAGACCTTGGAGGGCAAGATCTGAGCTCAATATTTGTTTGCAGAAATAGATCTGAAAATCAACCAAGGAAATCTTCAGATCTGAGCCAGATCTAGACCCTGCAGGGAAAATCTGGGCTTGTGAGGCTATTTTTACAGGATGTTGGTCTCCAAAATTCTAATTTTCAAGCGGCAACATTATCCCAAAATTTCAAGAATTTTCAACGGTGGGATCTTCAAAGCCTTGGGCGTGGGATCTTCAAAGCTTTGGGCTAAGAGTTTGATCTCTAAACCCTTATTTTCTGCAAATTTTGTTACAGCAAGCAAATCACAAATAATTAGGCCCTAAAAACACATTTTATATGGTCAAAATTGTTTAGAATTGCAAAATCATCATTTTCGGAATTTTTGGCCATTTGGGCATCTTTAATTTTGCTTAGATCCGACTTTAAAGCCTGCTGGAAATTACTGCATAACTCTGAAAAATCAGATCTTAACATTTCTGATGCATATCCTAAGTAAGGTCTAAAAAATTTGAATTTTCAATTTTTTCGGCAAAACTTACTATTTTTAGACATAGTGCGGATCATTTTCAATATTTTCAGTTTGCTGATTTGTTATCAATTTACTGCTGTTACAAACTTATCAGTTCTGAAAATTACCGAATCAAACTCTCTTAAAGCCTTAAAATTGAAATTTTCAAGTTTTAATATATTTTTGCTATTTCTGAAAGTATTTGGTAGCGATTTTGGGCAGTTTTATCTTGCTGATCTGTCACTGTTTCACCACTGAAATAAAAATATCAGATCTGAAATTTCTCTTAATCAAGCCCTAAAAATTGATTTTTCTTCAAGTTCATCAAGTTTTACTATTTTTAGTCATTTTGGGCATTGGTGTTGGCATCGTTTGTTTGCTGATCTATGGTTTAAATTACTGCTGCAATTTATATTTCAGATCTGAAATCTTGTTGAAGAATATATTTTAAGTTTGACTATAGGAGAAAATATAATTTTTGGATTTGCATTATTTTAGAATATCGTTCAATCTATAAATTATTTGATGAAATGTTTATTTAGCATTTAACTTTCATGGTATATTTGGATGAATAATTACTGAGATTTAAGTGCTAGTAAATTTCATATGTTTCAGTTGGGTTTGATGATCAGTGGCATTTGAGTTTTGGAATGTGTTCTATCAATTTTTTTTTCACAAAGAAAAAGTTTGTAACTTTTCAATTAATGATCAGCTACATGTTACATAAAGCTGTAGTATAAACTACTGTTCAGTCCAAAGTCAAATACAGTCAGCCACACAATCAAAACTGTAGGCATTCACAGTCCCAAAACATGATACATCAGTAATGAAACAAGTGTCACATAGTAAGTTCGGTGCAATGTGTTCTATCAATTAAAATTGCCTAATGTTTAATTAACTTTTGTTTCATTTGCTTGAATTATTGGATGTTTATTGAATACTAATGTTTGAGAATTTTTTTCAAGTAATTGTGATTGATATTTGATTTTGAGAGCTCTATTGTGGATCTGTATATCTTTTAATCGAGTAATTTTGGCATCTTCATAATTGATACTCTTGCTTAAGTACTTAGTGGTTAGATCAGATTATTTATAATCTAAGTGCTTTAGGTTTTTTAACATTAACTCTCATCTTCGAAGCTTGCTTCATCTCGCTCCTTCTTCAAATCGTTTTCCTTGCATTCTGCATTTTAAATTAACATTGCATAGCAGCAGTTTCTCATCAAGTACTTGGTTGTAATTTCCTTAGCAGGATAGTTGACTCCATAAGACACTGGTATCAATCTTTCCAATTCAATCGAATCATTTAATCTTTTTAGATCTTTTACAAGTATTTGGTCGTTTAACTGTCTCCTGAACTGGTTGGTTTCCAACTGGTTCTCCTTCATTCCATTTCCATAGGGTCTACCCCCCTTAGTCTGCTATAAGGAAACAACTTAAATAGAGAGATTGGGGATTAGGGTGATAACTCCCGATCTGAGCCGTTGTCACAGTGCCTAGACATTCTGTGCGACAACACTACCCATATAGGATTAGGTGTCCAACACAATAAGCAGAAGACAAGCCAAGACAAGAGGACACAATATTTGGCGGATGCCAGGGAAAAACCCCAATGTGGGGAAAACCCTTTGATCAAATCTTCTTATTATTCTTCAAAAGTTCAGCAGAGGGAGAGTACAATATACAAAATTCACTTTCCCAAAACTTCAGTCAAACAATAGTCAACATGATATCCTAACCAGAAAGTCAATGTTCGTCAACCCAGCAAGAAGACTCCTCCAAATCAGCTCGGTCAACCTTAGTCAATGCAGCCTCCAGCAGTACTCCAAATCAACCCAAAACAGATCCGAAAAATCCAGTCAAACTTGGTCAACAGAAAAGTCAACGTTGTGGTCAAAGTGTTGCGATCAATGCTGCAGTCAACGCTAGTCAAAGTGAATAGAAATCCTTGATTTTTGTGCCAAAGGATGCGGCCTACGGAGATCGAAGTTCCATCCTCAAAAAACACAACAATTGGATGGAGTTTGACCCAAAGTCAATCTTGGTTAACGCTTTGTAAAGCAGCCCTAAAAGCTATCCGAAATTCTGTCCTTCATCCACACGTGCGAGGTAGAGAGAGAGACTCCAAAGCTGTATGAACAAATGATGAGAGGAGAGAGAGATGATGATGTCAAAAATGAGGAATATGTCTCTCTTATTTATATCCTTCAATGAGGGTGGAGACTCATCCATTGGGGCTTATGAGCCTACATTAGACTTCTGGCCGACCTTGACAATTTGCACGTGTGAGAGAATAAATTCAAAATCCCACTTATGCTGATCCAAACAAGATGATCTTTAGATCAATCTTGCACCTCTCGGAAAGAGGAATCCAACAAAAATATCATCTCCATCATATGAGCAGTCCAAGGTGGAGTTTGGCCCTAATTACGAATTTTAACACTCCCTCTCAACTAGGGAGAAATCCACCTGCCAATCCATCTGTCAACCTGTACCACCCTGCCAACCTGTACCCTCTTGTCATCGTGTACCATCCTGCTCTGCTGAACTATGAAGAAATAATGAAGAATTTGATCGAGAATGAGTCACAAGACCTTGCCACTCTCCACTGACCCAAAGTTAGTCTAGAGGTAAAAACATCAACCAGACTTGATCCTAGATCAAGTTGTTGGACACCAACCGTCCTAGCATAGAGAGTACGACAATACACGATGCATCGATCGGTAGTGCTATGGTCTCTATCCTCATTTCCCAACTCATTTACTAGATGAGAGGTACTTCCCATGATTCACAGACTACATGGGTAAGATGTATGTGGGGCATCAACAAGAGAGGGTGAACCTGCTCATATATCCAACAATGGGGTATCATAGGGGAAGGCGAACCATTCGCCCTGTACATAGCGCACCAATAGAGGAGGGCGAACCTCAACATATAGTTGCTCATAGCTCCAAGAAGCAACCCTAAGCCCCCCGAAGCTCCCAAAGCTTAATGTCCAACTCAAGCGGGACCCTCATAGGAGGGTTTGTCCACGACTCCAAGTCTCTCACGAAAGGTTAAGAATTAGACCTTCCCCAGGGGCTTAGTGAGAATATCTGCAACCTGCTCATTAGTCTCAATGTGATGGAGCCTTACGGCGCCCCGTTGTACCATATCTTGGACAACACATGCCCAAAGAATTCACTAAAGAAATTTCTTAATCAAACAACTTCATAACAGGCCATACTTGCTGCAATGTATTCGGCCTCGGCGGTGCTCAAAGCAACTGATTTCTGCTTCCTGCTCATCCAAGATATCGAAGCAAAACCTGGAGAGAAGCAACATCCAGATGTACTCTTACGATCCACCTCACTGCTAGCCCAATCAACATTAGTATATCCATGGAGCCTCAAATTCCCGGCAGTGTATCTCAATCCGTAGTTGATTGTGCCCCAGAGATATCTTAAAAGATTCTTGGCAGCAATCCAGTGTATGTGATGAGGCTCGACCATAAATTGACTCAACGTATTCACTGCAAAACATATGTTTAGACGCCAATTTAGCTAAATCGAATTCATTAGAGAGCGTATAAATAGAAGTGAGATGATTCATTTTCGTCATTAACACTTGGATTGGGTTATTAACTCTTGTGAGATTTTCTCTATCCTTTTGGAGGACAAGCTTGGATGATATGAAATGAATTTTGATGTTTGGATCTTCCTCTCTTGTCTTGGAGCTTCATTATTGGCATAATTTGATGATTGGATATACTCTTTTGTACATGTAAGTGCTCTTTTCATGCTTATTCTTGTTATTTACGTTTGTCACATGAATGTTGCTGGGATTTCTGCCATACAAGGCTGAAATTTACTGCTTTTCTATACGAATTGGTGGAAATTGTGATCTTTTATAGCGTTGCATGTCATGGGCCATGAATGACTGGGTGAATGATCCTAGAGATAATTCATGTTAAATGCATTTCGATAAGTCATCAATTATTGCAAGTCGAGTATAAAGTCCTTGCAGCAGCTGCTCTCATGCTCTAATGGCATGTGAAGTTGTTGAAGGCCTCCTTGATTGGGTGAATTCTTTCAAAACCATAAATTCTCGTTGACTCCATCTCTCCCAAAGGACAAGGCACTAATCCTCCATAGGTGACTACTTTTAAAGCTAATTTCTTTCCCCTCTCCTCTTCTTTCTAGCCTAACCTCCATAGGCCATCTAGGGCATCACTTATCTCACGGTCTAACCATCTAAACACTTCGATATTTGGTCCACAACTGTGCGAAAGTTTGCTCTAAAGGCCCTTAGAATTTGAAGCAAATCCGATAGTCTGATCTTGAGATATAGCAAGCCTTAGCTCAAGGACCATTTCTCGCCCTAGGTTTCCCTTGGGTAGTGTCCTCATTGGGATCATTAAATTCAAACCTCAAAGAAAATTTATCTTTTGATCCTCTTCTCCTCCCTAATTAGGTTAGGCACTTCATTGGGTGATCAACTCCATACCCTTGACCTAATTTTGGGTACGCTTGGTCCTGTGTGGTCCGTCGTCCGCAACCTTGCAACTCCAATTTCGTGAAGATCACACAAAGACCAATTTCCCTATGGATTTCCTGGCCTAGGAATCATCTTTGTAGGATATATTCCCAAACCCTAGCCTCAAGAGTCCTCTTAGCCTTGCCTAGAGAGCATATCACCTTGCTGATGGAGCAAGAAAGCCATATAATTGAGTCTCTCTTATGAATAGGCTCTAGGAATCACCCTTTGTCCATTCATTGATCTACTCGTCCTTGTGATTCCTCTGATACCGAGTCTCCTCCCATTGGTGAAAGTTAGTAAAGAGTAGGGAGCCTTAGCTGAGTTGATATTGCGCTATTGCTCCATTTTTGCTCCATGACCTAGTAGTTGGTCTATAGGATCCCCTCCTAGGACCCTTGCTAGTTTGAGTGGTAACATTTTGGCGCTGTTGCCGGGGAACGAAATGTGTGTTTTGTTTCCTATACGAAATATTGACATATCATTGGTGACTCCATTGGAAGAACGAAGCCCTAGTAGTTCGTTGAACTTCAAAATTAATGCTTGTAGGGTGAAGCAAGCATCTATCAAGGCATTTTAATTCACCTTGGCGACTCCATTTTAATCCTAATGTGCAAAATCATGAGAAATGGACTATTGTAAAAGAGAGATTAATCTTGGCTCTACATTTTCAAAACTCAATGACCAAGACATTCAAAAATTACAAGAAAATGTGGATCAATATGTTGTGTTTTGTGAAGATTTGTTGGAAAACATGAATAAAAAATTCATGCTCAGGTTTCATCGAGCAAGACAAAAACGACTTTACATAACAATGGGTGCTTATGAGAAGGATCCTAGTCATCTCTTTGAATTTTCCAGCCAAACCTGTGCTTTAAATATTTTTGACTGACCTCATCAATGAAAAATATTATAGTCAATCACAAAGCCTGGTTGTTAAAATTGGCAACTAGGGCCAAATTCCACTTTGGACAACTTCTTTGGGGAAGATAATTGTGGCATTAAATTCCTCTCTTCGAGAGGATCAAAATCGGTTTAAGATTGTCAAATTCATAAATAGAAGTGGGTTTTTGAATTAATTCTATCACTCGAAAATTAATCAAGGTTGGCCTTATCTCTATGTCAGGTCAATAGTCCAAAAGACCCATCTCTTGACCCCCACCGACTCCTATATATAGAGGTGTCCTCCAACCTCTTTTTGGCACATTGAAAAAGCTTGATTATGTCTGACACAACCAAGCTTTTGGAGGAGGATGAAGGGCATTGTTTTTGGGTCTCTCTTCTACAAGAGGGCCGAGATTCTTTTGTTGGAGAGGCCGCAGATCTTCAAGGAAATTCTGGGTTGTATTCATCATCCAAGTGTAAGCATGTCAAAGAGATCTCCTGGATTTTGGGCTGCAGTTCAAGGAGCATGTACAGTGAGATAGAAGGAGCCATTTGGGTTTGTTTAGGGCTAAGTTACCGGATCCGTGGGTCTACTTAGCTGATCCGGTGGATCTACGGATCAGATTCGGATCCGGATCCGGATACACCAAAATACGGCTATGAACCGTCGGGTGGCGTATTAATTTTAAAAGAAACGGCTTTGCGCTGTTAGAAATGGATCCAGCACATCCTGTCAGAGTTAGCCGCTGGACGGTGCAAACAAAAAGAATTTCTGCCCAAAAATTCTCGACGGCAGTGGAATGCGGAACCATCTTCCAGGAAATGCATATTCCACATTTGTCATTTATATAAATTCATAATCTTCTGGATTTTCTGAACATTAGGATAGTGTGTTATTTATAATGGGCATAGTGCGTTATTTTTTATTAGGATAGTGGGTTTTTTATTATTATTATAATTATAATGGGTTTAATGCATATTGGACATTTCTATAATTCTAGAATCTATAATTTTTATTATTTTTTGTTTGTTTTATTATAATAATATAATTTAATAATTATAATGGTTTCTAAAGTCTAAAGAGTTTCAATCCAACTATTTTTGTGTGCGTTCACTTGTCTTGTCTTATATTGTAGTGGGATAATTTATAATGGTTTTTTTAAGTATTAAAATTTAATAATTATTAATTTAATAATCTGTTATAATGAGTTTCGTAACTTTGTTTCGTTATTAAAATTTAATAATTATTAATTATTGATCTGTTATAATGAGTTTTGTTTTTTATTAAAGTTTAATAATTGATAATTTGGTTTTTTACTTTTATTTTTAATATTTATATTTATTATTTATACATCGTTTTATGGGTTTTTGATATTTTTATTTGTTTTTAAAATTATACTTCGGTTTTTAAATTTTTTATACATGCTTTTATGATAAAACATTTATAATTTTATAATTATTAGGCCTCACATTTTAGGGCATGTCTTTTGAAGTTGAGCTAATATCATTATAATATGTTCATTATAATATCATTGTAATATGTACGAGGGAGGATGCATCATTTCAATGTTTTAGTCTTCATATTTATAATATATCTAATGGTATCAGTTCTAAAAGTGTTTGATGCTTTCAAGGAGTATTTGACTTTTGAACTCTTAAGTGTTTTTTAAAATTAAAAAAAATAATATTATATTTTAATTTTTTTGTACTTGACGTATCCTTGCCGTATCCAGATCCGGGATTTTCAAAAAACTAGCGAATCCGGATCCGTATCGGTATCTGTATCCGAATCCTGGTAACTTAGGTTTAGGGTTGTTTTACCTCTGCAATGCAGGCCGAGTTGACTTGGGAGAAGGCCGAGTTAATTGGGAGGAGATATGGGCAGTGTGGGTGCATTTTGGAGCTGCGTATTGTCACTGGTAAGAGCCGCAGAATTTCCTGTAGTGACAATAGGTGTACAACACTCATTTGAGGAGGCCGAATGGTGTATCACCTTATTTTGGCTAGGCCGCAGTCAAGGGAAGGTACATCAAAGTTTTTGAGACCTGACTTGGAGCATAATGCAGGAATTTGCAACAGTGTTTGGGGCTGTTGTAAAGACCTAACCCTGTCTGTCATCTCAGACTTAATCTCTTCTGGGCTGTCACTTCTAGGTTGACAACAGAGACGGGAGGCCTGATTCATATCTAGATCATCTCCCAGAGTCAACAAAAGGGCAGTGTATTGTTTTCTCCGTTGAGCCACAACTAAAATGATGTATTAGGTAAAACATGATGAACTGAAGAAACCCTAATCAGATCAAGATACCTCTGTAGTATGTCATCACCCAATGAAGGCTCAAATCGGCAAGTCACTTTGAAGTATTGTATTCTCTCTCTCTGCTGAACATCTGATATTAATAATAAGAAGATTTGATCAAGGGTTTTCCCCTGGCTTGAGCCATATCTTGTGTTCACTTGTCTTGGCTTGTCTTCTGCATTTACATTTAATGTTCTTTCATTAGTTACTATCATATGATGATGGTTAATGTGATGATTAGATAATGGGCTAATGATCTCATGAAGTAACTAACCTAAGCAAAGAACATGTTAAGCTAAAATTAACATGGTATGAGAGCTCAGGAGAAGATAAGCCCAAGCCATAGTGAAAGTGAAATCTATCACTGAAAGAAGTCCATTGACAAAAGTCTGAAGATAAGACAAAATTTTGAAGTACACTCTAAATTTCTCGACCACCTGAATGAGCTGCGATACAAAACAACAGGGAATTAGGGTTCAGCCTATTCGAAGCTGCCTGGCAAAGTCTGATATTTGTTTTTGAAGATCTCGCAGTTGCATGAGACCATAGAGAAGCCTTATCGCAGGCATTTGAAGAGATCAATTCTTATTTTACTTTAGGATTATACCTTTTCGGCCTTATCTAAGGCACAAGATAACTACATCACAAGCATCTAAAGAAGGGTCAGATCTCGGTCTTCAATTTAGCAAAAGAAAGATCTCTGATCTCTGTTTGGAGAAGCCGAAGTCTGTCCATTAATACTGAGTTTAAAAGGGCTTCCACTATAAATAGGTTATTATAGTCATGGTTGCCACAGCAGCAGGATTTGTATAAAGAAGGGTCAGATCTCGGTCTTCAATTTAGCAAAAGAAAGATCTCTGATCTCTGTTTGGAGAAGCCGAAGTCTGTCCATTAATACTGAGTTTAAAGGGGCTTCCACTATAAATAGGTTATTATAGTCATGGTTGCCACAGCAGCAGGATTTGTACCTTATGATTAAAGCAACCCATCAATCATGGCACAATTTTTGATATAATCAAGCTCCTTATCTACTCCTGTAGCAATGGATGAATTTTTAATCAGTCTCTTTGGCCTGAGCAGCAAAGAACGAAGCAACATCCTCATACAATCCAATTTACAGTATCATGGGAATCCTGAGCGTTTTTTTTTTGTTTCGTTACCTATAGTATGAAGGTCCTGATATACATTGCATTGACATATTCTCGAATGCAATTGGTTCAGTTAGTTCACAAGTATACATGGTCAATATCTCTATTAAAGCCAAAATTCAGAGCCTATGTTGATGCATCCAACATATAAGAAGACAAGTACTGTCTGTAAAAGTTGCCTTTTGACAAAGCATAAGACCATTTAATCTACAACTTCCGTCCAGTTTGTTCTTCAAGGAGGGCTTGTTTGATGACATACATCAACCTGTCTAAGGGCATCAAGGCTGAGCAGAAGGGTTTTGGTCCCTCTTCTGAACCTATTATCAATGATAAGGCTGGAGAACAATTCAAATTCTGATATTTTTGGAAACCTTATCTTTACATGTACCAGTGGAACAATTGAAAATATATAATGATCTTTATCTTCATCTTAAGATTGAATCTAAGGTTTACCAAGCGTTTTTGGCAAATCTTAAGCTTGATCGAATATCTTCATGCTGTAAGCAATGTTGGCTCAATTCAAATATATTTTTGTGGAATTCAAGAAATCAAATTTGTTGAGGTGTCAATCTGTCCTAAAGGTTACCTTGCACAGCAAATGAACTCTTGCATTCAGTAAACCTGTATCAGATATCTAGTAGTCAACCTCTGGAGCTTCGGATCTGAGCAATGCATTTGGTTCAATATCCATCTCTATTTGAAATGGCATCATCTCATCTTTATCCCTCAAATAGCTCACTCTTCTACACTCTCGCTCATCTATGGCTCAGGTCTTCTCACTCTAATGCCATGATCTTGTCATGTAGAATCAATATGGTAATGACATCACATCTCCGATATTGGCAATATTGCTTCTTTGTATCAACATATGCTCTTGCCCTATGATCCTGTTTTATAAATCAGATCATCTCTCTCTTAATCACATATGGTCACTGAAACAGAACTATATATGATCTCACTCTATATGGTCATCAGTCTATTATAGGGCAACATCTGCATATGACAAATTCTGCTCAACATCATTTACAGTATTATGATATTACTTTAGACCAGAAGCCATGATGACATGTTCCTGTAAATTGACAACTCTGTTATAGTCTTGTTCACAATGGAAGTTGTGAACAAGATAGTCTGATAACTTATCTTTTGAAATGTTATTTATGAAGAAGCTGCTGGGATCTTCTAGTAAAAGAAAATACAACACTTTTGATAAAGAATGCAACAGACCTGAAGCTTTTATTTTAAAGATTAGCTAGGAGACAGAGTGCATGGCACTGTGGAACAGTCTCTTTTGGGGCAATTCTCAACAGCTTGAAATCAAAGGTGCCCTGAACGAGGTGCATAACAAAATAAGCAGGAGATCCTGATTTAGACATCTTGGTTGCACTAAGCCAGGATCTTAGAGTCTTATAATTCTAATTACCTGTATGCAAAGGAACCTTCCCCATCATGTATCGGTTTCTAATGGAAAGCCTCATCTCTCGTATGAGTAATCACCTTCAGAGGGAGCTATAAAATCCCTGGATTAATAACAGATTGCAGATGGTTACATTGCATACAAGGTTATCTTCTCGATGTTTAGTAGGAGCTATGATGTTTGGAATCAACTATTGATGTTGTCTAGCAAGAAGATCATCCTCTTCTTATCAATTGTTTACAAAGATGGATAGCTAGTCATTAAGATAGTATGATCTGAAATACATTGCAGAAAGTGGCTTGATCGACAATATGGTAGATGGTAAGAACACATTTTAGTATTGCATCTCTTGAGGTCTACCTTTATTTGTTAAAGACTGAAATTTGTTTCTCTGAAGAACTATTGAAGAAGAGTGTATAAAGCAGCAAGCATGGCCATCTAAGGAAATTCTTCAATAGTCATTTATGCACATGTTGAAATCACCATTGTTGTATATTACAGAGTAGGATACAAAGAATCCTGTATTTTACATATTAACATCTTTATATGGTACAACAGAGAACATCCCTGTTTATGGAAGAAATCTACCAAGATTGTGGCATGTTTGATTACATTAATAAATTATCTACTAAGTGGATGGATCTTATGATGAGCAGGCTGCCAGTTGGACACTTTGCACTCTGGTAAGACAAAGCTTAGGCTTGTTGTCCTCCGAGTAAGAGGGAGTAAGATCAGTTACATCTTTTCTTCATCATGATATACAAGAAACAGAGGATTGCGAAGTACTGCTAAGATCTCTGCTGTAAATCAGTAGGTCTATAGAAAGCTGTGTATACATCTATATGTTGCAGGGTAGAGCAATGAGGCTCCCATTGACGAACCGTTCAGAAATAGCCCTGGTTTTTCAGAGAGCAGCCTGGCACTATTCCCTTTACGAAAGGAGCTTTGATGGAACACTGAGCTCTGGGAGCTCCTGAAGACTTGGGGTACTTATTGAGCTATGAGCGTCCATAGGGTGAGTGGTTCACCGTTCACCTTCCCCTATAGGTGCGCGATGTACAAGGTGAGTGGTTCACCTTTCCCTGTGGCAGATGACATGTGTGTAGGGTGAGTGGTTCACCTTCCCCTACGATTGATGACACGTGTGTAGGGTGAGTGGTTCACCTTCCCCTACTGTTGATGACATATGCATAGGATGAGTGGTTCACCTTCTCCTATGGCATATGAGCAGGATGAGTGGTTCACCTTCTCTTGTGGATACCCTAGTCAAAGATGCATATATGCATCTGTTAACATGTCGGTGGAACGTGGTTCATCCTTTCCCCACATGTAGGATGCTCATTCCCTACGATTGGTGGTTGACATGTTGGTGGGACGTGGTTCATCCTTTCCCCTCGTGTAGGATCCTTCCTACGATTGATTGTCGTGACTTGTGTTTATAGAATGTGGTTTATCTTTTCCCCACATGTGATTGTAACTTGTGTTTGTAGGATGTGGTCCATCCTTTCCCTGTTGATATTTTGGGTAGCATCGGATGTGCTCTAGCTCCGGAATTTTGTGGAGGGGCTAGAACACATGAGATCTCCAAGACCTAGAAATCGTTTGGAGAAATTCCACCCGGTATAAAAGTTATTCAAATAATTAAATTTTTTAATGGGGACCCTAAGTCTAACTTAGGGAAATTGAAAAATTAAAGTGAATTAATTTACACATGTGGTGAGAATGTTCTAAATGACGTGGATCAAGCTTTTTTTAATCTTAGCCGTTGATTAATGATTAGATCACGACTGTTGATTTCTTAACGAGAAAAGTATTAAAGGAAGTCTTGGGGTTAGTTGGAGGTACACACACACATTGCAGTAGCACTTGAGCTAAGTCGAAATTCCGGGGCGCGGTTTGCTGAGAATTTTCGGGTGAGCTTGCAGTGCTGGTGAGGGGTAGATCGGCAAGGGATGTTCTGATTCGAGGCCGAGAATACATACATCAGAGAGGTAGATCCATACCAGGAAGCGCAGAGGCCAGCAGGAGGGATGCAACCCAGCCAGGGTGATGCAGAGGCAGCGCAAGGGCTCATGCAAAGGGTTCAGGGTGACACAGAGGCAACGCAGAGCCCATAAGGGTGACGCAGGGTCAGCTTGTGCTACGTAGAGGCCACGTTGGGCAGGAGAGGCTGGAGGGACAACGTTGGGGTTCCAGTGGGCTAGAAAGGGCTCGTATTCAGTAATTCCTTAAGGGTTTGAATCAACAATATTTTCTATCTCCGATTGATAAGGTACAATTGCCGTGAAATTCTCTGTCGGGAAAACCACTACTGGTGCCCTTGATGCATTTAGATTCTGCTTAATAATAAAACCCTCAAAGAGCTGCTTCATCGGTTTTCCCACATTGGGTTTTTCCGGGGACATTTGTCCGAAAAATCACGTGTGTCCTTTTGTCATATGTGCTATGTTTCAGTAAATGATTTGTATATGTGTAGGCTGCAGATTGTGTTTGCTTTGATATTTTTTTGAATATTCAGTTAAATAACTTGTTAATTAAATCAAACAAGTAGAACAAGTAAATCAATATTCTGCAACAGGGTTTCTGTGTTCATAAATTTTTACATTCCCTACTCTCAATGAATTTGCATGCGTGTAGGATGTGGTTCATCCTTTCCCTACAATGGTTGTGATGTGTGATTGTAGGATGTGGTTCATCCTTTCCCTACATATGGTTGTGAGCAGGATGTGATATATTCTTTCCCTGCTATTGATTCAGTATCATCCTACCCATGTAGTCTGGGACACATGGGAAGTACCTCTCATTTGGCCAATGAGTGGGGAAAAGTGGATAGGGGCCATAGCACTACCGATGGACGCATCGTTTACTACCATACTCCCTATGTCTTGGATGTACGTTGTTCCACAACTTGATCTAGGATAAAGTATGATTGAGGTTCTACTTCTAGACTTACTTTTGTCAGTGGAGAGTGGTAAGGTCTTGTGACTCACTCTCAATCGATTCTTCTTCATTATTCATATTAGTGTTCAGCAGAGTAGAAATGAGATGAGATGCAAAGATGGTACATGACAACAGGATGGCACGATGATCGATGACGACAGATGGATTGACAAGTGAAATTCTCCCTAGTTGAGAGGGAGTGTTAAAATTAGCAACTAGGGCCAAATTCCACTTTGGACAACTTCTTTGGGGAAGATATTTGTGGCATTAAATTCCTCTCTTCAAGAGGACCAAAATTGATTTAAATATCGTCAAATTTGGATAAGTAGAAGTGGGTTTTTGAATTTATTCTCTCACTCGAAAATTAATCAAGGTCGGCCTTGTCTCTATGCTGGCTCAACATTCCAAAAGACACGTCTCTTGACCCCCACTGACTCCTATATATAGAGGTGTCCTCCAACCTATTTTTGGCACATTGAAAAGGCTTGATTATGTCTGAGACAACCGAGCTTTTGGAGGAGGATGAACGACATTGTTTTTTGGTCTCTCTTCTACAACAGGGCCAAGATTCTTTTGTTGGAGAGGCCACAGATCTTAAAGGAATTCAGGGTTATTTTCATCATCCAAGTGTAAGCATGTCAAAGAGATCTTCTCTGTTTTGGGCCGCAGGTCAAGGAGCATGTACAGTGAGATAGAAGGAGCTGTTTGGGTTTGTTTAGGGTTATTTTACATCTACAATGCATGCCGGGTTGACTTGGGAGAATGACGAGTTAATTGGGAGGAGATATGGGTAGTGTGGGTGCATTTTGGAGTTGCATATTGTCACAGGTAAGGGCCGCAGACTTTCCTGTAGTGACAATAGGTGTACAACACTCATTTGAGGAGGCCGAAGGGTGTATCGTGTATCACCTTATTTTGGCTAGGCCACAGTCAAGGGAAGGTACATCGAAGTTTTTGAGACCAGTCTTGGAGCATAACACAGGAATTTGCAGCAGTGTTTGGGGCTGTTGTAAAGCCCTAACCAGGTCTGTCATCTCAGACTTAATCTCTTCTGGGTTGTCACTTCTAGGTTGACCACAGGGATAAGAGGCCTGATTCATATCTAGATCATCTCCCAGAGTCGGCCAAAGGGCAACATATTGTTTTCTCTGTTGAGCCACAACTAAAATGATGTATTAGGTGAAACATGATGAATTGAAGACACCCTAATCAGATCGACAAGTCACTTTGAAGTATTGTACTCTCTCTCTTTGTTGAATATTTGATATTAATAATAAGAAGATTCGATCAAGGGTTTTCCCCATCTTGGGGTTTTTCCCTAGCTTGAGCCATATTTTTTTTCATTAGTTACTATTATATGATGATTATATAATGGGCTAATGATCTCACGAAGTAACTAACCTAAGCAAAGAACATGTTAAGCTAAAATTAACATCGGTAGAATGTGATCCATTGGATGGTTAGGGTGACCATGAAGATGAAGTGGTTGGAGAGGACCTTGGGAATCTAAATGGTTCCTCCTTGGGTCCACATGATGAAAATAATGATTTTGAAAACACGCGTGTTGGGGAAGATGAGTCTATGGATAATGAAGTTGGGTCGGACCTTACATTTGTCAAGGATATTACTCCTGATGACTCCCCTTTTGAGAACCTTGGGGAAGGTGATCCCATTGGCTCCTTGGAAGTTGACATTGCAGATTACATCCATATTGAAAAGGGGATGGTCAGGGTGCCCATGAAGATGAAGAGGTCGTAGAGGACCTTGGGAATCTAAATGATTCCTCCTTGGGTCCACATGATGAAAATAATGATTTTGAGAACACGTGTGTTGGGGAAGATGAGTCTATGGATAGTGAAGTTGGGGCTGACCTTACATTTCTCAAGGATATTACTCCTGATGACTCCCCTTTTGAGAACCTTGGGGAATGTGATCCCATTAGCTTCTTGGAAGTTGACATTGCAAATTACATCCATATTGAAAAGGGGAAATGGGAAATTGTTGGTCCCCACTTCGATGGTGCTCCCATTTATGACATCGACAACGAGGATGAGGTTGAGAGTGGTCTTCCCTTTCTCTTAAGCATTATTTATGATGTCATATCCATCGATACCCTTGGGAAGGAGAATTATTATTTTCCCTTGCATGAAGAGGGGTAGTTGGAAGTAATCGATTCTCCTTTTAGGTGAGACCCAATCTTTGATACTAAGGAAGTTGATAAGGTTCCCACCTACCCTCAGTATAATTCTATATTCAAATCACTTGAGTCGTTAAATTATGATTTTGGGGAAGAGAAACCCATTGAATATAATACTTCACCCTCCCCTTTGCCTTTTCCTATTGTTCATTATCTTGAGTCTTCCTCAAATGATTCCCTCACCCCTTTTCATATGATCTCCACTGACCATGGGCCCCTTTACCTTCCTAGGTATGATGTTAATGAAGAACCATCTATCCCTCCTTCCCTCTCTTACCCTCAGGATTGTGGATATAATCACTTCGTTGAGCAACCAATATATTGTCCCCTTCCGTGTTTCAAGTCTCCTTTCTCCTCCCATCATGACCTTGTGGCACCTACGAAGCATAATATTATAAACAATGTTTGTGATAGGTAGCTCTTGAGAGTGATCAATCATTCTACCATTATGTACTTAGAGGGAAAGGCCTGCACTTCTAGATTGACTTATTTTCCTTCTCCTAGGGATTCTATTTACTTAGAATTGAGATCATATTTTCCCACCTCCCACCCACCTCATCCTCCATGTGGTTGTGTCCACATTCGCTTTGGGTTTTACTACATGAGTAATCACACTGGCAGACATATGTATATTAATACGATGATATGTTGGTTGCACTCACTTTATGATTACACTCAGTATTAGCTTTACTATATGCATGTTAGGGTAGGATGCATTGCATGCTGATTTTCACATTAGAACTAACGTCATATGATATTATCATGATAGATTAGCTGCATTTAGATCAAACTTGCATTGTAAATGATTTTCTTTCCTGTTGATTTTACGACCTATTACAAAGCATGGGAGATCATAAGACACCACAAAAGAAACGCTGCCCCATGTGCTTGGTATTTGACATGTGCAGGTAATAGGTCTACTGTACCAAGAGATTGTTGGTGTTCTCATGACCTCTCGTTCGAGTAGCTTCATGTACTTTCCTGAGAGCACATGTTGCAATTGGAGCCAGATGTTACCCACTAGCTGTGGGTAGTGTATATAGGAGAAATTTTTTCTCCTAGATGGTCCTCAGCCGATAGCCAACAACTCCTTGGAGCTACCAGATAGCTCAATGTGCCTTTGACTCTGACTCTCTGTCACCTGAGCCAGCCATGTGGTCCCTCGACCGCTTGTCATGAATGTATGTTTGAAGGTGGGCCTCCCAACCCCAAAGGTATGGCTTTTCATTGGTATAGTTGAGTAATTTTCCTTACTTTTCGTGGGCACATTTGGGCATCGATTGGTGGTGGGTATTTGGCAGAAAGAGTGGGTTAGGCTTGTAATTTTGTCTCCACTACCCGATTTCGTGGTTACCCTTGTATCCTAGTCCCGTGGGATCTCCTTCACTGAGCATTTGGATTTTGGGTTGGCACTACATGGGAAATCCCGATTTTGGTTGCGTGGTCCCGCACCTCGATACCACCTACATCAGTGTCGTTCCACTCATTTTAGCCCCATTCATCTATTTTCCCATTTGGGTCCACATGGGGTTATCCTCCCCTTCCCTTTGTCCACACCTTGGGTCGGGCCTGGAACGATGCCCCAAAGGTTGATGCGGCTGAAAATAAAAGAAAAAGCATAATTTGGCCACTCTCAACAGGAAATGTACCACAAAATGCAAAAGATGGCCGGGACATACAAATTTAGCACGTGGGCAAAATCCAAACATGAGCTCTACCCTTATCCATAACCATCACCCTGGTTCCTATGGGCCCTAGATGAGCCCCCCTCTATCACTAAGGAACCCATGATTATCCCAACCCCTGGTGGGCGATGAAACACCCCACCTTAAGGGGGTATTCACTGCTACATATTACACATCATGCTCTCATCCCCTAGAGCATCGAGCAGTTATGAAGAAAAATCAATAAAAGGTAAAAGGCATAAGAAGAAGGGTGGAAAAATAAAGGTCGGGGTAACACATGTACCACGGTTTTCTCCCTCCTATACTCACATACCCAAGTGTGGGTTTCCCTTGTCATAGATACCCTTGTACCATAACATGTGGTCTGGATGATTCCCCTGTCCCCCACTCCATTCCATTATTATACCATTTTCCACCTACCACTTAAGGGATGTACCATGGACATGTCACCTCCTTTAGAGGTTGAAACCACCTAATAGGGTCCTTGGTTAACCCCCTATTGAGCTTGAAGGCACTTGTACATGCCAAAGCCCACTATGGAAGGGCATGCCACCATGAAGTGCTTCATTGATTCTATGACTTGTAAGCTTTATTACTTGACTATTTTGATGATTTGTTGTATTGGAGGGCAAGGGGATGCATTGGATCTTATGCATGATTGCTGGTGGGTCTCTATTTGGGGCTTGGTCTCCCTATACGGGTCCTAGCCCTCTAGAGGGCCACATTGGCACTTGTAGGGTGAGTGTTGAGAGCCATGGGTCTCCACCATAGCAGAGATCACTTCATGGATCCCGAACAATGCTCGTTGATTGCTCGTGTTCCACCTTTTGGATGAGAATGATGCACCTGGTCCACCATGCTCAACCTACTCCACAATTGCACCATACACTTGGCAGATGTTCCAGGGTCTAGAGGATTGTCTCTCGCTGCAGAGGGAGGGCTTATCTCATCATTCTAGCCCTTACAGATGGTCTACAAGCATTTTCGATCCATTTGGAGACCCATGAGGATGTCCTTGTGCTCCCACACCCACTTGGGAGCACCACTGTTTCTTTTTTGGAAAACAAGGGGCCAACCCCTTGTCCATTATGATTGGTGTCCATTTATTCATCATGGTACCCCTTGGACTTCATTAGGCCTCCTCAAAGGCCCAACGACTCACTTTGTTGATCATTCGACCCTCTTGAGAGCTTATTCTTGTATTATTGAGCTATTTGGTGGGCTTGTCACCAAAAGTATTGTTATTATGCACATTATTTTATTTTAGGGGCTCAATTAGTCCAATTTAGCTAAATCAAATTCATTAGAGAGTGTATAAATAGAAGTGAGATGATTCATTTTCATCATCATCACTTGGATTGGGTTATTAGCTCTTGTGATATTTTCGCTATCCTTTTGGAGGACAAGCTTGGATGATATGGAATGTATTTTGATGTTTGGATCTCTCTCGTCTTGGATCTTCATATTGGCATAATTTAATGATTGGATATAATCTTTTGTACGTGTAAGTGCTCTTTTCATGCTTATTCTTGTTATTTACTTTTGTCACATGAATGTTGCTGGGATTTTCGCTATACAAGGCTGAAATTTACTGCTTTTTTATACGAATTGGTGGAAATTGTGATCTTTTATAGCGTTGCATCATGTCATGGGTCATATATGACTAGGTGAATGTTCCTAGAGATAATTCGTGTTAAATGCATCTCAATAAGTTATCAATTATTACAAGTCGAAGTATAAAGTCCTTGCAACAACCGCTCTCATGTTGTAATGCCATGCAAAGTTGTTGAAGGCCTCCTTGATTGGGTGAATTCTTTCCAAACCATAAATTCTCCTTGGCTCCATCTCTCCCCAAGGACAAGGTACTAATCCTCCATAAGTGATCACTTTTAAAGCTTATTTCTTTCACCTCTCCTCTTCTTTCTACGCCTAGCGTCCATAGGTCATCTAGGGTATCACTTATCTCACAATACAACTATCCAAACACTTCGATTTTTGGTCCACAATTGCGTTGAAGTTTGCTCTAGAGGCCCTTTGAATTTGAAGCCCTCCGAATTTGAAGCAAATATGACAGTGGGATCTCGAGATATAGCAAGCCCTAGCTCAACGACCATTTCTTGCCCTAGGTTTCCCTTGGCTAGTGTCCTCATTTGGATCATTGAATTCAAACCTTAAAGAAAATTTGTCCTTTGATCCTCTTCTCCTCCCTAATTAGGTCAAGCCCCTCATTGGGTGATCAACTCCATACCCTTGTCCTAATTTTGAGTCTGCTTGGTTCCGTGTGGTCCCGCAACCTTGCAACTCCAATTCCGCAAAGATCACACAAAGACCAATTTCCCATAAGGATATCCAGGCCTAGGAATCATCTTTGCAAGATATATTCCCAAACCCTAGCCTCGAGAGTCCTCTTACCCTTCCTAGACAACAATCACATTGTTGCCCGAGCAAGAAAGCCATATAACTAAGTCTCTCTTGTGAATAGGCTCTAGGAATTACTTTCTATCCATTCATTGATCTACTCGTCCTTGTGATTCCTCTGATACTGGGTCTCCTCCCATCGGTGAAGGTTTGTAAAGAGTAGGGAGCCTTAGTTGAGGTGATAGTGGGCTATCGCTCCATCGTTGCCCCTTGACCTAGTAGTTGCTCTATAGGATCCCCTGCTAGGACCCCTGCTAGTTTGAGCGGTAACACCACTAAAGCAAAGAAAAGAGAAGTGTAAGCTATGCCATGACCAACATAAGGCAAATCATAAATTCTATGTATCAGATAAATATTGGCTCTATCTTAGTGAAGAGTGATCACATTGGGTAGCCAGGAAGTTACAATCATTGAGATATGGACCATTTAGTATCATTGGACTTGCCAACAATACTACTTTCAAGCTGCCTATCTCCTTATATGAGAATGTCTTTAGTGGTCAATGTTGAGAAATTGCCCCTATATGAACCATCCATGTTGGATTGGGAAAAATAATGGCAAATATTACCATAATTTGCAAAGTTTGCATCAAGTGTACTTGAAGCACTAGAGGAAGATCAATTATGGAAGCAAGTTTGATCTACCTGTGGAGTTCAAATAGAATTATGGCAGATTGGACTCAAGAACAAGTGACCAAGGCAGTCAAAGTTGATGAGAGGGACAAAGTCTCATAGTTGTTCCCTCACCTTCTTCCATTGTGACTTTTTGGGGACCAAACGGCCTCCCATTGAGGAGTTATCATTCGAAAGTATTATGGAATTCAGCGAAATGACTAAGGTAATGCTTATGCATGAATTATTCTAGTAAAATTTTGGCAAAATTATAGGCCTAATCCTTCTTGAATCAATCTATCTTTGTAGTCCCTAGGATGAGGAGGTTAGAATGATCACATCAGTAACAAAAAAAGAATGGCAATCAGGGCAGGATGCGATGAGGAGGTAGATATCTATCTCTCTTCTAGGTAAGCTCCCTATGAAATGTCTCAAACTCATCAATATTATGACCAAACAGGTTGGGGAAAGGGGGTGACAATATTTGACCCCAAAAGTGCTCTAAATACACTCATAAAGTCTGTAGGAAGTATGAAGTATACCAATGAATGACTCATATAGAACGTGGGAGGTATGAAGTCTACTGATGGCTGATGTACAAATTCTCTGGGTGGATCTAAACGTGTCTTGGATATCCCAATGGAACAAACATCATAAGATCTCTGAAGAAGTAGCTTGAAGAGTGAATATATGATCCGCATTATGACGCTCTCTACCAAAACCTACCTACCCCTTAGCCTCGAGTCCCTGTTGCTCGAAATGGTTCAATACCCATATCTTACCAATAGTGGGATAGAGTTTGCAAAGGTGTGTCCTATTGTGATAGTCTTGTAATCATTAGTATCTGAAGCATCTCCGGAATTGAAAATAGAATGGATAATATGTTGATATGATGGGAGTGGAAAACTTTTGTGAACAACATAATGTCCACTAACTCATGTTTTTATTAATTTGTTGAATATGTTTATCATTTTTTATGATAATTTTCAATTTTGCCATCTAAAACTATATTTAAAAAATTACTTTGCAGTTTTGAAAATTTGTTGTTTCCCTGTTCTCTAAGATTTTAACGGCTGAGGAAGCCAAATATCATAATGCTCCTTAATGTCTGATTTTGTTAATTTGTTAAATATGTTTATCATTTTAATTATTCTTGATGATTTGCGGTTTACAAAAGTCTATGCTATTTTTCATTTTTTTAATTAGCCGTTTCTGCGTTTCCTAAGATTTCAAGCAATTGTGTGTGTTTTTTTAATATTCCGTAGAAAAATACCTGTAATTCCATTCATAAAAATAAATAAATTACATTTTGCATATACACTATGAGTGTATTCGAGAAATTTTACTCCCGTGGCAGTATGTATATTACACAAGGAGTAAAAATTTATCAGTATTAAGACCGAAGACTAATAGACGCTAAAAAATACCTACAAAATCTGTTACAGGGTTAAATCCCCCAAAGAAACGACAGGTGGAATATACAAGAGAAACATGGTAAAAAACCCCTGTACATAGGAAAAAACCATACAGGGCCAAAAGCCCCCATACAAGCAACATGACATCCATAAAATCTAGCTCGAAAAATTACTAACAAGCAGACCCGCAGGCCAAGATACCGAGCAGCAAAAAAAATGAGCAAAGGGTGGCGAACATTGTAAGCCATGGCGATGAAGACGCAACGATTGAAGTGCTGAAGCAACATCAAAGCAAACAACAACATTGTAAGCGATGGCGATGAAGACACAACGACCGAAGTGCTGAAGCAACATCAAAGTAAACAACAACCAAAAACCCCGAAGAAACCCCACAACAACAGAGACAGAGACGACGACTTCAGGTAGACATTTGCATCCAGCATTCCATCAGAAAAAGCCAAGGCAAGAATAAGACAGAGAAGTCCGCGGCAAAGGTGAACCAACACACAAACCCGAACAAAATAGCAGGCAGGCAGGCCGACAAGGGCCACACCAACAATGTGATGGTGACAAAGGATTCAAACAGACAACCCCGTAGATTTCACGAGCAAAAAATGAGGCAGAGACGGAAAGGCACCACCTCGAAAACCCCAAATGAACCAACCGCACCAGCAAACGAAGGCAGCAACGACCAAGGCACAGGCATCTCGCGCACCAAAATCGACATCGAACCCCATAGCCCAGAACGGAAGCCCAAAGAAAAGAACAGGGGCGGCTAGGGTTCCCCAGTAACCCCTGCTTCACCATGCTCCTTCACCTAGTATCAAGCAGTTGTGTTGCTTATACTATCCCCGTTTTAGAACCTATAGCCATTTCCAAATTTCATGCAACTTAGGTTCCAAGCTTTTCTGTTATATCTTTTGGTTCTATTTTTTAAATGATTAGTATTTAGATATCTTATATGTGACATGCCCTAACCCATAACTCCATCCACAAACCCTGGCCACATAGCTTGTAACCAATGTTGCACCGCACAGGGGATGTGTGGGAGTAGCCCCTCAAATTTTAGGGAAATTTCAGGGGTGTAGGGGATATATATATGGAAATTTTAGGGGTGCAGGGGATGTTGGGTATATAATTTTTAATATATACCCAACATTCCCCACTCCTGAAATTTCCCTAAAATTTGAGGCTATATTCAATAATGAAGGCATAAATAGACTAACAGTAATACATTGATCCACACATAAAATTAAATTCATAATTGAATTAAATAATGACATACATTGATCCATCCTCATCATTCATTTTGATACATACATCATTCGTATGACATACTCATAATTCATCCATACCATGAGATTCAATAATGAAATATTCAAATGCATTGATCCATAATATTCATCATTCATCATTCTATAATCTATATCAATTTAAAAATTAAATTTATCATTCTAGAAGAGCTCAACGACTGGAAAGAGAGTAGAGCTCGACGACAGGAGAGCAGAGTTCGACAACGACAGGAGAGCACAACTTGACGACGACAAGAGAGCACTCAGCAGAGCTTGACGACGGGCAAGAGAATTTGGGAAATGAATAGGTAAGTTTAAAATTTTTAATTATTATTATTATTATTATTATTTTTTTAGGGTGGTTCATGGACACTGAGTGGCTACTACATCGATGGGAAAATCTAGGTAGATCAACCCGAAGGGATCTACCCGCCAGCCAAACTAGCAAGGCCTAACCCCAAGGGTGTCGGGGAGATTTGACCTGGTGACCTCTTGGTAAGCGAGGCACTTAGAAACATGAACTCGACCAATTGAGCTATCCCTTGGGGCTAGAATTTTTAAATTTTTAGGTTAGTTTTGTTTTTGTTTTTTATTTTTAAGTTTTGTATTATTTATTTTTTATTTTTAAGTGTTTAATATGTGAATTTTCAATTTTGGGGAGTTGTGTCCCCCACACTAGGGAAACGCGCGTCCCTGTGTCTCCCCACGACTCCCCAAAAGGGGTGCGTGGGGAAACACACCACCAAATGTCCCCTCATCCCGGATGCGTGCACCCGACCCTAGGGGGCACGTCCCCATGGAACACTGCTTGTAACTGGTTTTCAGGTGCAGAGTTGTCTTTCTTTTAGCCTAATTTGACCTTTCCACGGTGTATATGTGCACTGATTTTAGAATTTTCTTTGAACGTATTGTTTGTAATTATATCCCAAATAGGTGGTCAAGTTATAGTTGATCATGAGTTTATTTTGTCTGTTCAATAAGTTCACCAAAGAACCATCTTTCATGATTGATGGTTGGTTGAAATGGCAACTGAAAAAAGTTATTTGAGATAAAACATTTTCTGGGCAATTGAACATGCATTCAAAATTGCATATTGCTCTTTAAAGCTAAGCAGTTAATGTTTAGACTGTTTAATGAGGAAAGTTTCACATAGAAATTTGACTGCTGAAATTTAGTTTAGAAATGCATTTCTTTTCATGTTCCGTTGTAACTTCATACTCCATTCTTTTTTATTTGTTCCATCATATCAATAAATGAAATTGTGCAAAGGTAGCTATGCTTACTGCAATGTTGTTTAATATTCTGTCTTCTTTTATTATAGGGTCTAGATCAGATTCGACCTGGGCTTTTACAATCACAGAAGTCGTTTATTCAGTCTCCACAGCAGTATCATCAACTTCAGATGCTGACTCCACAGCAACAACAGATGATGCTCCAAGCTCAAGGAACTTTAACATCAGCTGCAGGCACTCCCCTTCTTAATGAAATCGAAAGTAGAAAGCTTCGGATGATTTTGAGTAGTAGAAATGTTCTTCCAGGCAAGGATGGTCAGCCCAGTGCCATGGGTGATGTAATTCAGAATGCTGGTTCTCCACTGTCAAGAGGTGCTGCATGTGAAACAGATATTTTATTTAAGGTAAATACGTTTGTCGTGGGGATTTATTTGATAGTTAAATGAATTAGGCTCTTTCATTCTGCCAGTTTAGTGTTTGAATTGATGTAGTATTAGTGGTTTGGATAATTTCAATTATGGGACTTTGGTTTTTTAATTTGTTTTAGAGTACTGATTACAGGACATAAAATTTATTTTTTGCCTATTTTTGTATCATTATTTTCTCTGAATTTTTTAATCACCCATGTTTGGAAAATGTTGCAAATTGTTTATTTTACTCTATAATACATTTATTACACCATATGCCTTCTTTTCCTATTTTAGCTTTAATGAATATGAACCTTCTGGACTGACCTCGTTTATCTACTATGGTTTACATTTACATGTCCCATTCTAATTGCCAAGTATGATCCATCTGAAACTGTTCACAAAATATAATCCAATGATGATCCAAGAATTTAACTAGCTCTGAGAACAAATGGCCTTTAATGGTTGCTATAGTTTGTGTAGCAGGCTTATTTTAGTTTAATGCAGTTGACTAAAGAGCCGGACGTTGAGTGTGGTGTTTATATGCTAGAGTGTGGAGCTTTCCCTTGTCATGGATTTTTTTCATCCCTCTCCTGTTTATTCATTTTCTTAACAAGAAAAACCCCGTGGAACCCCCACTGTTCCTGGAATATTTGGATGGAGGGCCGTTCAACTGCCAGCCACAATAGCGGCTGGTAAGCCTGTGGGAATTGATTGGATTTAAACCTTGTGACCTATGGCCTCCATGTCAGTGATATTCATAGGGCAGCTGGTTCAACTGGTTTAGCTAACCTTTGGGGTGTCCTCTCCTGTTTATCTACCTTGACATGTCTCATATTTTTCTACTAATGAAGAAGAGAACAAACCTCAGTGACAAAGAATCGAATGAAGCATGTAGTTGAATAATATAATTTGGGAGAATAAAGATCCCAGTGAGTCTACCTGATTATCTCCTGGGCATATTTATCAGATATTGGCCTCCTTTTTTAATACTTTTCAAGTTACGGGGAATAATGGTAATTTGGACATAGAGTAATTTTCATTTATTGGAGCTCTGAACTTCCACAGGCTGTTCACACCTTCTGTATTTTGGTTTAGACCTTGTTATTTTACCTGTACTACTTGATTTCATTGCTTTTCAGTATATAGATAGATATGCTCTTGTCTTGGAAAAAGCTTGGTGGTTATCTTCTTTTAGGTATTCAGGATTAAAAATCCTTCAACAACTTCTTTTATCTGCAGTTAAAAATGCAGCAGCAGCAGCAGCAGCAGCAGCAGCGGCAGCAGCAGCAACAGCAGCAGCAACAGCATCAGCATCTTGCACAGCAAGCCCAGTCAACACAGCAGTCTGAAGTGGCCAATCCTCATCAACAGCAGGATAAGAGTGGAGCTGCACTTACAGTTGATAGCAGCCTGTCAAACTCATTTCGTGATCAGGTATATAGTATGATGGCACCAAGTCCTAGTGCCAACAGTACCGGTCCAGGAAAGGTAATTGTGTGGAAGTCTAAGAAGCTCAAGAATATTTAGTCGGGCTGTATATGTTTGTTATAGTGTAGAATCAGTACTGGTATATAAGATATAGTTCCATCCAGCTTCTGGTCAATGATAATAGTTTTTATGTTGTTCTGCATTAGATGAAGGGAATTGACTCCAAAATGTCAAAGCTGCAAGATTTTCATCTTTTTCATTTGAATTGGGCCTTACCTTTCCCATGTTGTGATCTTGAAAGGATGCCTCCAAGAGTCAAACTGCAAGAAAAAGGAAGCAGCCTGGGTGCTCTTCCGGTCCTGCAATTAGTTCTGGAACAGTGAATAATGCTGGCCCTTCCCCAAGTTCTGCACCCTCAACGCCATCTACTCAGACACCTGGTGATGTGTTGTCTATGGCGGGTGCATTGCAGCACAGCGCTAGCTCATCAAAGCCTCTACTTATGTATGGATCAGATGGGACAATTGCTTCCCCATCAAACCAATTGGTAAGGATATTAAAATTTATTTACAGTTCCATAAATAATTTTACTAAGCTTAAATTGAACCTTCTTTAGCAGGTTTCCTCGCAAAATATTCTAAAAATTGTTGCGTGCAGTCTCATGAACACTCTATTTTGGCAATATGATGATAAAGAACTTTAACTGCAGGTTGATATGGATCGCTTTGGGGAGGATGGATCGTTGGATGACAATGTGGAGTCATTTTTGCATGATGATACAGATCTAAGAGATCCAGCTGGGAGATGCATGGATGCCACTAAAGGTATGAGAAAAAGCTCCAAGCTAGAGCAGTACAAGTAGGGAGACTACTACATCACTATAAATGCTGCATCAAGCAAGGAATAGAGAGACTATTTGTAAATATTCTATCATCATTTGTGGTTCTGCTGATATTTGTTGGCATCCTTTGGCTTATGAGATGTTATAAATACCAATCATTTCAACACAAGCACGTTTTTTTTTAACTTACAGGGTTCTCCTTTAGTGAGTTTGGTTGCCTTCGAGCTAGTACGAGTAAAGTTGTATGCTGCCACTTCTCTTCTGATGGTAAATTACTAGCCAGTGCTGGGCATGAGAAGAAGGTAAGAAATGTTTGCCATCTACATGTCTGTCATTCACAATTTAATTTGCACAAGGACTGGAGTGGTGACTAAGTTATTGTGAATTATTATGTGAATGTAGGCAGTGCTGTGGAATATGGAGACACTGGGAGTTGAAAGTACCCTTGAAGAGCACAACTTATTAATTACTGATGTGCGTTTCAGTCCCAACTCAGCTCGCTTGGCTACATCATCATTCGATAAAACAGTCAGGGTTTGGGATGCAGACAATGTCAGTATGCCATTCATATCCCCTTTTCTGCTTCTGATATGGATATTAACTTATTGTTCATCAATCGTATGTGTTCAGAAGCATATGTTTCCACACAAACATAAATGGGTCAATATTTTTTGTTTCTAATGATATATGCCACAGATTATTATTTATTCCTGAAGAAAAATATCAATCTGGGAAAAGTCACATGTTTGATCTCTGTACGTGTGTTACATGGGAACTATCTGTTTTTTGTTGCTTTCTATATTTGAAAGTCCCTTTACATGCCTGGGAAACATTGAACAAGGAAGACAATAAAATAATAGATTCCATACAGTTAGCTTCGTTAGCTTTCAACATAAGTCACCATGAATAGAGAGAGAGATACTAGCCAGAAAAATTCACGAAATCTCTTTTTATGGTACATTTTGATTTCGTTCATGTGTTTTTCCTTTTTTCAATTATTATTTTACCTTTAAAAATTAAGAGATTATTCTGTTATCCCTTCTCTAATAAAGCTCATTAAGGGACCTGCAATATAGGTTTGATTCAGGTCTTAGCAGCACATTTGATATATTGTTGCGTCTTTCTAATGATCAAGGGTCTTGCATGATAGGTTTGCTCCAGATCTTAGCGGCATATTTGATATATTGTTGCAGCTTTCTAATGCTGTTGTCCTCTTAAAGTTTGAAGACGAACAGTTCATCCTCTCACAAAATGATGCTTGGCTTTTTCATTTTCTCCTGTATTTTTCTGACATAATGGGCTTAGAATTTTGTTTTCCTCCAAATCTTAGTATTTCTTTTGTTATAAATTCAACCAAAATCTTTATTTTATCTAATAGAAAGAATGATATCTTTTTTCCTGAAAAATTCAACCACAATCTTCCATTTGATATGAAAATACATTTCTTGCTTGATTAACCATTTCATAAATAGTAAATACTAACCCTGGTTTAAATAAATTCTAAGTAGACTAGTTTCTAGATGATAGCCGTCTAGCACCTGCTGCTGCTTTCATTGTTTGGACTGCTTTGGTACCTTCTTGGCACATGCAAGAATTTGAATTTTATCTTATTTTAATTTTTGATAATAGATTTGGGTGGAGGATGGCCTTTATAAGTTGATGTCATCCAAGCATTTACTCAATGGGCATTCTCTCTTAAAGAGTGGTTGCTTCCAAATCTTGTATTAGACAGGTCAAATCATTCTAACATTTTGTTATGTGTTACAGCCAAGCTATTCATTGAGAACGTTTACTGGCCATTTAGGAACTGTTATGTCTCTTGATTTCCATCCAAACAATGATCTGCTCTGCTCCTGTGATGGAGAAAATGAAATGCGTTATTGGAGTGTTAATCAGGGCATTTGCACAAGAACTTTTAAGGTGGGCAATTTATGAAGTATATGTTTTTTACCTCTGTTTAATTAATCGTGGTGAATGCACTATGCTAGATGAGATGCTGTACACATTAAATTCTGAAAGACTTCTTGATTTCACTTATTTCACAGGGTGGTATGAGTCAAGTCCGATTTCAAACAGGAGCTGGCAGACTTCTTGCAGCCGCTGCAGAAAATGTTGTATCAATTTTTGATGTTGAGACTGAGCAATGTTTGCATTCTTTACGGGTATGCTTTGTGTTGTCTTGCATTCACATTCGGTCTTTTGTTATGCACTCTAACTTCTAAGTAATATTGGATGAAGATTCCGAGTTTGCTGATTCTCTTAGTTTTGCTTAAATTGGTTTACTTAAGTTATCTGAACTTTCCATATGTGATGATTGTGTCCTTTTTTTTAAATTTTTTTTTGGAAATATCTTCAGTGGCTGTAAACATTTATGTGATTTAAATGAAGAAATGGTTGGAAATGGTTATTATCTTTAATAAATTTCTTATTTCAGAGGCATACAAAGCTTGTGCACTCAGTTTGCTGGGATACAAGTGGAGAATATTTGGCGTCTGTAAGTGAGGATTCCGTTAGGGTATGGTCTTTTCGTTCTGGAAAAGAAGGTGAATGTGTACATGAACTGAGCTGTAGTGGAAATAAATTCCATTCATGTGTCTTCCATCCAAGCTATCCAAAACTTTTGGTAATTGGATGTTATCAGGTTAGTCACATTCAGTATTTGACTTCAAAACTATTACTTTTTTAATATGGGTTTTTTTCCTTGCAAGAGTTGGTAATGATAGATGTTCTGATTGAGTTATATGATTTGTTGATCTTTATTATTTTTGATTGCAGTCATTGGAGCTATGGAATATGGCAGAAAACAGGAGTATGACCCTCACTGCACACGATGGCCTAATAGCTGCATTGGCAGTTTCCAATGCAACTGGCATGGTTGCTTCTGCGAGTCATGATAAGTGTGTAAAGTTGTGGAAGTGAATGGCCTGATATAAATCAGTAAACCTTTATTCCCAGGTTTTTGGTTCTTAAAGCAACCGTTTTGATCAGAACTATGAGAGCCTCACATATTTTTTGCTTATTTTGTCTTTAGATTAATTATTACTCTAATTATCTGTAAATTAATAATCTTCCATAATTTATATGTAAATTTCCTGCCTGCCAACATTTTTTTTCTGGAAATTTATTTCTGAAAGTGCATTGTCTCTTGGAGATCTGCATCTAATCAGTTATTCCTTTGTTAGTGTTTTTACTCTTGAGGCTTTAGTTGTGATTCTTGGTCCTCCTAGAGTGGATACTAGATGTAATTGCATATTTTGAGCCAGAAGCCTGCATGTGGCTTTTCCTGATAAGTTGCAACAAGCTTGACGCCTTTTCTTTCTTCTTCTGATGTTTCTTGAAATGCTTCCACATGGATGGGTGGGGCACATGTGTGATCTTTTGTATACATAGTAAAAACACTTTAGCTGTAAATATTCATCATATATATAAAATTCACTTTTGCTTTAGTTGTATTTGTATCAATAGAGCTGCTGCCACATGTTCACTTATGACTTGGCTTTTTTTAATTATGTTGCTTCTGAAAATGCTTCAGAGATTGATGTTTGGGATGGCGTTTTCTGACTTCCTTGGTAGGTAGAAACATCTGCATTGCGAATATGCATTTGTAGGTAAAACTGTAGTTTGGCATTTCTTGTATTTTTGTGAAGGGAACCTGCTGGAATTATTTTTAATTTTCTTTCTTATTCATTCAGAATGCCTTTATCTTGTTAAAGATAACATTTCTGTACAACAGTTTTTGTTACATCTTTGACATATATCCAGCCAGTTGATTGTGGGCAACCTCTAAAAGAGGCCATGACCAAAGTGAGTCACAGTGCATATTTTAGAGTGTCGTTTTTTGTGTTTGTATTTAGATTTATTCCCTTAAGTGCATCGTCTCTTGGAGATTTGCATTTAATCAGTTGTTTCTGTGTTAGTGTTTTGACTCTCGAGGTTTTAGTTGTGATTCTTGGTCCTCTAGTGTGCACACCAGAAGTAGTTGCATATTTTGAGGAAGAAGCCTGCATGCAGATTTCCCTGATAAGTTGCGACAAACTTGATGTCTTTTCTTTTCTCTTTTGATGTTTCTTGAAATGCACCAGAATGTTTATGGATGGGGCACATGTGATTTTTCTTATACATAGCAAAAATACTTATCTGTAAATATTCATCATAGATAAACTGTACTTTTGCTTTGGTTGTATTTGTATCAATAGAGCTGCTGCCACAAGCTCGCTTGTGATTTAGTTTTTGTCAATTATGATGTTTCTGCAAATGCTTCAGAGATTGATGTTTGGGATGGCGTTTTTCGACTTCCTTGGTACACACAAACATCTGCATTGCCACTATGCATTTGTAGGGAAAACTGTAGGTTGGCTTTGCTTGTCTTTTTGTGAAAGAAGCCTGGTGGAATTATTTTTAATTTTCCTTCTTATCCACTCAGAATGTCTCTATCTTGTGCAAGATAACATTTCTTGGCAACAGTGTTTGTCACATCTTTGACATACATTCAGCAAGTTGATTGTGGGAAACCTATAAAAAGGGCCATTACCCAAAGCTAGGCACAGTGGAAGATGATTTAGAGTGTCATAAGATGATTTAGATATTTAGAGTTCTTTCCTGAGAGTGTCAGATTTCATACTCTGCAGTTTTTCTTTTGTTTGCTAGGTTATGTGAGTTCTGAGATCACTGGCATTCTTAACCTATGGATTTAGTCACGACCCAGGGATATCTAAGCCGTCAAAATCCTCTGGGGATTGCACCTGGCCTAGGCCACACCAGCTCTTAGCATGGCTGGGTTTTTGCCCATGGTGTTGTTAATTTGGCAGCTCAGTGACAAATTCCAACCATTGCATTGAATTCCTCATTTCGAGAGGACCAAAATTGACTTTTGAAGCACTCAATTCTAAGGAAAAGTGGATTTTTGAGGTCAAGCCCACAAGTACAGAAATGTCAAGGTTGGCCTTCGGTCAACTGACACATCTCAAGGATTAGATGGCACCCCTCAAGTTGCATATAAACACAAGTTGAATCCTCTTCATTTGGCACCTGATCAACTCATCACATATCATTCTCTCTCCTCCTTTGATTGGTTCGTACAGCTCAGAATTGCAGGGTCTTCTTCACATGTGGGGGCTGAAAGGAGGACGAATTTTAGGAGGCCGAAATCTGCAATTTTTCTGCACTTTGACCAAGCATTGACCTGCGTTGACTTTGACTTTATGGGCAATTTTTGAGTTCTGGGAGAATTTCTGTTTGGGCAGGCCAAGTTTCTAGGCACACAAACTGATGCAATCTGTTGACTTTGACTGTGTTGACTTTAGACCTGCAACTAGGATTTTGCTGCAGCCTTTGACTTTGACCAAGATTGAGGAGGAATTTTTGGTACTGTTTTCAAGGCACTTTGACCAGCTCATCAGGCCACATCTTTAGACTGTTGACTGAGCTCAATTGGAGGACAGTTGACCATTGACCATTGATTGCTGCTGCTGCTGTTGTCTTTGACCAGAGTTGACTATTGGATGATATTTTGATCTTTGGTTGGCATTCTTGAATTTTGGATATTGAATAGTCAAAGTTTGACTTTGACTCTAGGATGATGTACTCTCTCTGCTGAACATTTGAAGACAATCCAATAGAAGAAGAATTGCAAAGGGTTTCCCCCTTGTGGGGTTTTCCCTTGGTCATTGACCAAATTTTGTGTCTCTTGTCTCTTGGCTGTCTTTCATTGTGCATTTGTATAATTGTTCTATCTACTATTGCTCTATTGTCATTGGTTAATTGTAGAAGTGAAATTTTTAAATTGGATGCTATTAGATATTGTTGAAGTAATAGTTGCAGAGTAGAATAATTGATGAAAAATTAACATGGTATCATAGCTGAGGTGAAGACAAGCCCAAGAGACATAGAGCAAGAGCATCCATCTTCTAAGCAGCTGATTGAAAGAGGAAAATCTTTTGGTAAAAATTTTTACCTCTTATTTCAAGGATAATGAAAAGCTAGCCGACTCATCTGGCTTTGCAGCATGGAAGACCATGATCAATGTCACCTTAGATGAGTATGATGTCTTGGAGTACGTGGAAGGAAAGATTTTAACACCTCCGGAAAATGCTCCTCAAGCTGCCAAATCCAAGTATAAGAGAGGTGAGATTAAAGCTAAGAATATTATTATTGATTCCTAAAGAGACCATCTACATGTTTATCTTTCATCCTTGAAGATTTCCAAAGAAATGTACGATAAGATTGTTGGCATGTATGAGGTGAACAATTTGAGCCACATAATGGAATTGATAAATCAACTCAAGGAGTTTAAGTTGCATAAGGGAGAAACTGTGCAATCATTCTTCATAATAATCACTGAGATCAAGGACCAACTGTGGACTGCTCAAGAAATTATATCGGACATGGAATTGGTGATGACTTCCCTCAGTGGCCTTCCTTCTTCTTGGGACATGTTCATTACTTCTATCAACAATAGGGAAATGATCCCATCTTTTTATGAGCTACTTGCTCTATGCAATCAAGAGGAAAAATTGATGATATCTAGAGGAAGAATTCAAAGGCCAAATGATGGGAAGCCCACTGCCTTCATTGCTCAAGGGAAGAAGAAGAATGTGAAGAAAGGAAAGGGAAATCCTTTTAAATCAAGAAGACCTCCTCAATATAATCGAGATTCTAAGGATTTAAGAAGGCAATATAGAGATGTTGAATGCTACAATTGTCATCGAAAGGGTCACTATGCTTGAGATTGTCCCGAAAAGAGAGGTACTCCAAGAAGAAAATTTTCAAGGTCCTACAAAAATAACTGTGGCTTCAACAATAACAGGTCGTATGAAAGAAGACTTGATGATAGAAGAGATGGAAGGAGAAATGAAAGAAGAAGAAGAGACTCTCTCGATGATCGTGAAGATTGTTGAAAAGTGTAACTAGGTCGGTCTTCATGTTGATTATGTAATTATGCATATATGTAAAGAAGATGTCAAAGATAATAAAATGTATTTTTGATGTGTCTAGTCTAGAAATTATGCTCCAAGGCCTTGTCATGACATCATGAAGAAATGACTCCTACCTACACTCTCAACGCTAGAATAAAAGACCTCTATGTCGGCTTATGGACAGAAGTTAAAGTCGGCTTACATGATGGTGAATGGTCGGCGTAAAACAGAGGACATGTCACTATATATATACCTCGACCTGCTGTGCATTCGATACACAGAAATCTATGGATTCTCTCCGAGTTAGAACATAACAGTAAATGCGGATTTGAAGGATATGTACAGAATGTTAAGTGCGGATATCTTATGAGTCGATTACAAGTATCATCAACTGCTCTGAATTGAATGCGTATCTCTGCGACATTACAGTAATTTGAATGCGGATCTCTCTGCGGTATTACAATGAATTGAATGCGAATCCCTCTGCGGTATTACAGTGAATTGAATGCGGACTAAAGATCAGATGCAGCTGAGTAAGTATGGGTATAATGCTGAAATAGATGCAACAGATATCTAGAATTAACTGCAGTTTAAAAGATAGAAAGAAATGCAGATTGTTCAGATATAAAAAGTTTGCGATTGCATCAGTGATGAATTGTGGACTGTTGGAAAGATTCAAGTGTGGACATTCCACAACATGAAAAAGCCTGATATAAGTGCGAGTTAAGGCAGTGATCAATATAGTGCGGATTTGCTGTGGAGCATCTTGAAGCAGAGCATGCGGATGAGAATGAATGAGCTGTGGTCAAATGGAGTGCGGTCAAACTTGTAAGAAATACACTGATAATCAAATGGTGGAATAAGGTCTGTATGTCTGGAACCATTCAGATACCTGTTATGTGAAAGTCAAAGTGGATGATCATGTTGAGATGTAATGTTTAAGGGCTATTACAACATGGGAAAAGGAGGAAGGTAAATCTATGATTTACCTTACTACTTACAGTTCATAAAAGAAAGGTCCGTGCAGGATGGTGAAGAAAAGGAAGGATCAATGTTGAAAGAAGACTTGGAAGCAGTGTCTCGTGTTCTTTGATAATTGACTTGATGAAAGATTAACTAAACTAATAGAAGAGAAGACATAAGTATCATAAGTAAGGTCACAAGTAATTATCTAGAAGAGAATTTCTTTTAACCTACAACCCTCCAAATTTTCAACAAAGATAACTATCGTCCACCAAAGAGGTCAAGGAACTACATGTATGAAAGTAATGTTGCTAATCAATCTGAATATATTCTCATTTCCGCATTATCTAGGTCATCTCCTTTGGATACTTGGGATAGTTGGTTAGTTGATAGTGGGGCCTCTCATCACTTCTCTGGATATAAGGAGGTTCTCTTTAATTTGGTAGAGGAGACCGGTTTGAAGATTATTCTTGGTAACAACACCACTCATCCAGTTAAGGGCTTTGATTTTGTCCTATGTTGCATTGGCTGTGGGGATGGGGGGACGAGTTTCCGGGACGGCTAGGGCGCACCCCCAAATTTTCAGGGGATGACGAGTTGGGGACGACAAGTGCGACAACTAATTTTTATATTTATTAAAAATTTAAAATTAAAATAAAACTTAGTAACACAACATAAACATGAATTAAAATATAAAAATTAGAACTAGTACTATTTTGAAATTCAAACTACAAAATAAAATACTAAAATGATAAATCTAAAGACTAATACTAATAGTATCTAGTCGTCATTGATAATTGTGCATCACAAAAACAAATTTCGTTATCATTGCATAACTTAATTACTATTAGTTTGTTACAACTTACAGCCTACAATCTACAACTGTCTAGCATGTACATAATCATTCTATGATGCATGATGAATCATTTCAAAATTTAAATAGCAGCTAAAGCGTAAAAGTAAATAGTACTAAAATTTAATAAAGCTGAAAACATGGACAAGTCATTAAAATTTAAATATAAATTTCAAATTAAGGGTATAGAAAACCATGTATTATACATTTATAAATTATAGACTATAGTCCAATAACCTGGCAAAAATTGAAATAATATATAGTCACTAGTGTAGTTGCCAAATGGAAAAATCAAAATGTCTCAAGACAACAAAAAAGTATGAGTCAATATCCATAGTAGCATGAAGGCTGAAACTACTTAGAGATTCATATCTTTTGCATCAAGTCTATATGAAAATGCTTGAGCCTCACTATCTTCTCTCCCATCATCATCAATGCTTTGCAACTGCAGCTCAATGCCATCTAATGGCACATTAACCAATCTTGTATGGATAGATGGCCCATCATCATCATCATCATCATCATCAATCTGTGAAGCATCCTCAGGATCTACATTCCACTGTGTTGCAGGTCCCTGTAAATACTTTGGAGTCTTCCTTGTAAGAAGGCGAACACTGTTGTGCACATAAACTAGTTTCTCAACTCTTTTAGAGGTAAGCCTATTCCTCTTAATAGAGTGGATAAAATTAAATGTAGACCAATTCCTTTCTGTAGCTGAAGAACTAGCAACTTGAGATAGTAAACGCATAGCAAGAGTGTGTATTTCTGGTGCTTTGTCCCCATACATCCTCCACCATCCACTGAGACTTTTTTGTGCCATACCCAACAAATCTTTCTTTGCGGCTCTAGAGAAAGTGGGGCTACTGAGCAAAGCAAAATCAAGAACCTGTTCTCGAAATATGGTTGCTTGTTTGGATGTATACATCTTTTCTATGGCCTCAATAAAGCCTTGTTTCACTTCAGGGTCATCTATTGGTGGAACTCTACCTTCCCTCTCCACATACCACTTTGGATTAAGTGCATAAGCGACCATATGAAGGGGTGTGTTTAACCTGGTCCATCTCTTTTCAATCAACCTTTGGAGTTCATTAAATAACCCCAAAGAGGGCTCCCTTTAACGAATGATGGACTTTATCTTTCCAATCATGCTATCAATTGACTCATATATTTCCCCAAGGCAAGGGGAATCTGAATCTGCATACCTGATTAGCTCCACTATTGGAGCGGTGAATGAGACAATGTATTTCACATCAACCCACCAATCATCATTCAACACCAATTGCCTTAATTTCTTTCCCTGTTTTGGATTCCCCCTCATGCTGACCACTCAAAACTTATAACAGTGGCCTTTAGGGCATGTTGCACCTCTAGCATGTGGTCAAGAAGGAGATAGTAGGTGGCATACTTTGTATCTGCTGGTTTCAAGAACTCTTGTTTTGCATAAATTCTATAAATAACTAGAGAGGCATGGTGGTTGCAAATGAACATTTGCACCTCTCTTGCATCCAAAATAATGCGAGTGATTGAAGAAATTTTACCAATGTCTATGAGTGCATTATTTAAAGCATGCACATAACAAGGTGTCCAAAATAGATGCTTGTACCTGCTTTGAATCATCAACCCTGCAGACCTACAAACTGGTGCAACATCTGTGATAACTTGAACTACATTTGTAGGACCAATCTCCTCAACTGCATCTTTTAATACCTCATATTTAAAGGTTGCATCCTTAATATTTCCGGTACAATCAATTGCCCTTAAGAAATATGGTCTAGTTGGAGAGGTGACAATGATGTTCAACAAAGGCCTTTGTTGAATATTTGTCCAACCATCCACGGCGATTGTGTTGAGAATTTGGTAGGGCATAGTTTAATTTAATTCTCTACTTGATAATTACTTGTGAGCTTACTTCTCTTACTTAGGTCTTCTCTTTATTAGCTAATTATGTCTTTCATCAAGTCAATTATCAAAACACAAGAGACACAAATTTAGGCTATTCAAGCCATGGCCAAAACCTCTCCCTCTTAGAGAGGAAAACCTGCAAGTAATTCGTCTTATAGGCTTTCACTTGACAAGTACCATGACCATGACACAAACCCTTGACCTTAGTATGCCTCCAACACCCTTGTCACCTGCTCTTCTTGGCTCCTTATAATAATATTCCATTCTGCACCATTTTGCACTTGCACAAAGGAAACTCGGTGCCTTGTCTAATATCGTTGAGTAATGTACTTCTTCTTAGTCTTCTGAGAACTCCTCCTCGGTCTTTAATATGCTTAATTATGAGATTCCTTCTTATCATTGTGATTACCTTTTCTTAATTTTGACCTTCTTCATACATATGCTACTGTCCCAAAACAAAGATATCATACTTCTATCTATGATCAACGATACTCCTCTACGCTATGTCTCCTCCTTTTGCACTGTGATATGCATGGATGACAAACCCTTTCCTTCACTGAGGTAGGTCTCAGCATCCTTATTTCTTTAGTACTGTATTATAGACTTTTCCCTTCACTGAATAGGTCTCGACCTCCTTGTTTCTTCACTGTGATACTTATCTCCTCCTTCACTTTATTGCAGACCCATTACAGTGATATAGTTTGTCTCCTTCACTTCACTGTGTATACTCCTTTCTTCGATGTCTATACCATACTAAACTGCAAACCTTATCCCTGTAATGTATGTTTGAAAATCTTAGACAAATCCGAACTGTTCTTGTCTTTGTTTTGCGCAGTATACTAGGGTATAAATAGTTGTTTCCATCTATAATAAGCCGACCTGTTTATGAATAGCTGTGGTTGATCTTTGAGTCGACTTGTCCAACTGTTATGAGGCTGACTTCTCCAAGGAGTATTCTTCCAGCAAGGTGACAAGGGTGTTTACATCGTTTCTTTGACTCTTTACAAGTGTAACATTGCTGCATATACATGACTCTAATTTATACATTTATGACAAGATGACAAATCCCTAAAAGACATCAAGAAGAAGTCTTTGACCTATAATAAAATTCCTTGCTCATGAAACCCATGAAACAAGCTTAACAAAAATACATTTTATTATCTTTGTCTTCTTCATTACATAAATTCTTAATTACAGTCATTATGAAGACCGAAGCTAGTTACACTTTCCAACACTCCCTCTTAACTAGGGAGGTATTCATAATGGTACATGGTTACTTTCAATCTGAAGAATATTATAAGAAGAATCAGATTGGTAATTACATTTGTATAACATCATATCAACTTGCATTGTCATAGTGCAAGGCCTTGACTACTAGCCCCATCTCTCAACGAGACAATGGCTACAATGCTGGAAATATAAATGACTTATAGACACCATCGTCATTGACTCTCCGAGGCACGTACTCCACCTGGGTGTTCACAAAGTATGACCTTACTGGACCATTCTTATCTTGGGTAGCTAATCCTCAATGAGTATTGGTCCAAGACTACTCTTACTTTGAATGCCCCATCACATTCTCAAACAATATCGAATGCCAAATGATTACCCAATCCTCCATTCTGTTTTCCCAGGTGAGGACCAGAATGATGTGTCTATCCATTCTCTCCTTCATGGCCTTCACTAAGACTTACGACCGTTAGTACTGGTCTAGTGCATGACACATGATTTAGAGAATCAAATCCATCACTTCCTTTCAGTTTAGGAAGGACATACTCATTCCTATACAAGGAATGTACATAAGCTCATTCTTAGGAATTACCAAGTTTCTTCCAAGTAAGAAACTTTCCACCAGGGTCCCTCTTAACCAGGGACCTGCAACAACAATGGTGAGACACCCAACTGCTCATGAAGAATTCTTCCCTTCGATGTCATGGATTTCTTTGATATTGAGGAGTCTTCAACTTTGGGATAGCTTCATAGGGCACATATCATCTATCACTTTCATCCATGAGTCATATCATCTATCATAAAGTGATTCATCACTCTTTCTCATCTACTCCATCTAGGTGCCATGCTGCTTTCCTTCGAACCATCTTCCAAGGATCTTTCATCCTTCCATATGGTTGGCAGCCCTGCATAAACTTATATATATATATATATATATATATAAATTTTAAATCAAAAGTTCCCTCAGTGATGATCTTTCTCCATGACATCTTCTTGTAGGCATCAACATCCTTTATTCAGATTGACACATCTCCTAAAGATATGTATTGTCAAGGGTCTTCATCTTACCAGACTTCTATAAGAGTCTACATATCTTTCCAGGAGATCTCCCAGTCAAATCTTCTTGGCTTCCGAATGATAACTGCCTCTTATCATGGTTGCACTTCATGATCTCTTATTTTCTTTACACGGTTTTACTTCATTCCCATGAACTTCCAGTGTATAGTTCCTTGTTTGTATACAACCACCTCATATTCTATATGAGGACATATTATGTTGATTTCATCTGTTATTGATAATTTGCGTATCGAAAGAGATTCTCCTTGCTTTGATCATACTTCTAAAGATATATGTTCATTACCTGCAACCATATGACATGACTTCATAGCATCTATTGTCAACGTATAAATATATGTGCCTCATCCTTTTCCTTTTGAGTCATCTTGCAACAATTTTTCCTAGAATGAAGAATTTCATTTCCTTGACCTGCTTCATCAATATGTCATCTAATCCTAGAATTCTGCAAGATAGAATTCTTGATGAAACCTTTTGATTTCTTTTTAACCAGTGAATCCAAAGAGGACTCCAGTAGAAAATGTCATCACTTGTTTCCATATGGATTATTGAATGATGACCCTTGATCTAGATGACTGCCTTCCATCAATGTTGTTATCAGTGAGGTTCCCAGGAGCCACTTCTTTCATAGCATAGTTGTGTTGCAGACACCCTCCTATGACAAGTGCTCCTTCCATGCTTCTATCATGATGCCATTTCTAGAGTGATGCATTAATGTACAATGCTTCCGAACATACTATTTTACAACCGACAAAAACCTCTTAAAGAGGAAGATGATCTCAGTCATAGTATAGATCTTTCACTTCTTTCTTAGATTTCTTTGCATCAGGTTTTCCCCTTTCTTCCGTGACATGGGCTTCTTCCTTTTTCCTCTTGTCCTTTCTAGATTTAGGACAATCCCTTTTATAATGCCAAGTGCATTACATCCATAGCATCATACCTTGTCCATATTTCTCCTTTTATTCTGAGGACCAAATTTACCATATCTTCCTTTCTTCCTGGACATGGTTGCAAGGGCTCGATTCCTTTCACTTGGTCCTGTATCTGCTTTGGCTTTAAATCTTGTTTCCTCTATTTTACATAGAGACCATAGATCCTGGAATGCTGTTGCTTATTTCTTCCCATATAAGCTTGAAGTGAAGTTAACCCATTATTCCGGTAGAGCATTCAACACCATTGTAGTCATTTAATTATCAAACATTACTTCTCCTAATTCCCGCAACCGTTCTTGTATTTCAGAAATCCTCATAAAATATGAAGTGATTCATTCCTCTCTTGACAATTTCGTCTTGTATAGTTCTTGTCTTAGAGAGATTACTTCTCCTGCAGTACTTACAGAGAATAGCTCCACCAACTTTTCATATATTTCTTTTGCGCTTTCTAGTTTTGATATATAGGGTATGAGTGAGTCCTTCATGGATTCTATGAGAATCCTCTGGGCTCTTATTTCTCCCTTCATGTACTTGGCATGAGCTGGAGCATCTTCTTTTGAAGGTTGAGATGTAGATCCTTTGATGTAGCCCATAACTTCAATTTCAGTTAGATTCAAATCTGTCATTTTCTTCCATGCACGAAAGTTTGATGACCCAACCAATTTGTTGCTTTCTTTGCAATAAGTCATTTTGACAGATTCAAATTAGGTCATAGAAATACTTCTGTAGATTGATATCTTCTTTTTATCAACTTCCTAGATGATGACGATGAAGATGATAGCAGGAACTGCCTCTTAGATTGATTTATTCGAAGTAAGTGGTCTTGGATCCTTGATGATTACTTCAGAATGATTACAATAGTGTTGGATGATGCTTGATGATGTGTCTTCCAACAATGTTGATTAGGCTTCGATATTAAGAATCTTTGATAACAAAGATTACCTCCTCGATGTGTGAATCCTTTGAAGGTCTCCTTGAGATGACTTGAGGGTTTCCTTGTAAATTGATTTGACTTATCAATGTAGACTTTCAATTTTTCTTTAATGCTTTCTAGAGAAATTGATTCCAGCTCTTTGATCCTTGAGTGTCTCTTTGTCAAGCAGCCGTTTGTCTTCAACAACTTAGCTCTGATACCATGTTGAGAATTTGGTAGGGCATAGTTTAATTCAATTCTCTACTTGATAATTAATTGTGAGCTTACTTCTCTTACTTAGGTCTTCTCTTTATTAGCTAATTATGTATTTCATCAAGTCAATTACCAAAACACGAGAGACACAAATTTAGGTTATTCAAGCCATGGCCAAAACCTCTCCCTATTGGAGAGGAAAAACCGCAAGCAATTCTTCTTATAGACTTTTAGTTGACAAGTACCATGACCATGACACAAACCCTTGACCTTAGTATGCCTCCAACACCCCTGTCACCTACTCTTTTTGGATCCTTATGATAACATTCCTTTCTGCACTTGCACAAGAGAAGCTTGGTCCCTTGTCTAATATCCTTGAGTAATGTACTTCTTCTTAGTCTCCTCAGAACTCCTCCTTGGTCTTTAATATGCTTAACTTTGAGATCCCTTCTCATCACTGTGATTACCTTTTCTTAATTTTGACCTTCTTTAGACATATGTTGTTGTCCCAAAACATAGATATCATACTTATATCTTTGATCAACGATACTCCTCTACGCTATGTCTCCTCCTTTTGCACTATGATACGCATGGATGACAAACCATTTCCTTCACTGAGGTAGGTCTCGACCTCATTATTTCTTCAGTACTATATTACAAACTTTTCCCTTCATTAAATAGGTCTCGACCTCCTTGTTTCTTCACTGTGATACTTACCTCCTTCTTCGCTTTATTGCGGATCCAATACAATGATATAGTGCATCTTCTTCAATTCACTGTGTATACTCCTTTCTTCGCTGACTATACCGTACCAAACTGCAGATCTTATCCTTGTAATGTATGTCCGAAATGTGAAAATTTATGATACAAAATTACAGAAACCCTACTGCAGTGTCTTGATTTACTTCTCCTACTTGTGATTTAATTATACAAGTTATTTTCATAAAGTATTCAGAAAATATCGAGGTAAACACAACTAGTAGCCTATACACATTTACATATCATTTACTGAAACATAACACACATATTACAAAGGAAACATGATTTTTCGGACAAATGTCCCCGGAAAAACCCAATGCGGGAAAATCGGTGCAATCGTTCTGAGACTTAATTATTATTAAGCAGTAGTATTCTGAGTACATCTAGGGTGCCATAATCCGACTCACCCAATAGAGAAACCTCGACAAACAAAGATAAATGTGAGTTTAACCTCACTTTTCAAGTCTCGGCCGATCCAGATCAGTAACTGGTGAAACTCCAGCTAGCTCTGTACAGTCTCTACGCTGCCACTGCGTAAACCTGCATGGCCCTGACTGAGGGACTGCACCACCCTTCCTCTATGCTGATCAACTTCTCCCGAAATCGAGTTTCAGCCTTGCGGGCTTAGAAACCCCGATCTCCAGCGAATTTTGCACTGTCCCTTGGAGGCCCTGTGTTGCCCCTGCATGAGCCCTGCGTGGGCCTGTGTCACCCTCTCTAGGGTCTGCGTCACACTCCCTGATGGCTGCAATGCCTCCTCTGCGTCTCTTCTGCCCTTGCTCTGCTTTGTACTCTTGGTCCTCCAACCAATCACTGCATCTGCCGCTCACTGCTTCTCTGGATCACTCAGATCTAATCTTCGTCTGAGCAATGCTCCCTCAGAAGAATTCGATCTATTAGACTCTGTGTGTGTGTCCTCCAACTGACCCCAAGCCTTCCTTTAATACTTTTCTCGTTGAGAAATCAACGACTATGATCTAATCACTAATCAACGACTAAGATTAGAGAAAGCTTGAGCCACGTCACTTAGAACATTCTCACCACATGTGTAAATTAATTCACTTAAATTTTTCAATTTCCCTAAGTTAGACTTAGGGTCCCCATTAAAAAAAAATAATTATTTGAATAAATTTTACACTAGGTGGAATTTCTCCAAACGATTTCTGGGTCTTGGAGATCTCATGTGTTCTAGCCCCTCTAGAAATTTTCGGAGCTAAAGCACATCTGGTGCTACCCCAAAATCTCAACACTCCCTCTTAGCGAGGAATGTGTTGTAGCAACACTTCACCATTGAAGCATCACCTTGATCTCTGACATCGGTCGCCGTGTTGCTAATGCTTGGACTGCTGCCCTCCATCCACTGTGTCGCTGCTCTCTGTACTACTGCCCATGTCACTGCCGCTGACATTGCCACATCTGTACTGTAGCTCCCTCTCAAATTGTTGCATCATGCTACCTATAACACTGCCACTGCTAACTGCTGCACTGCAACTCAGTTGTTGAGAAGTAAGCAAGTGAAGGACAAACACCATATCATTGACAGACAATTCAGTCTGGCTGCATCTCATCACTGAAGCACCCTCTGCTGATTTTCACTGCGTAAGCACTGCCCCTCTGTTCTGCTGCTGCTCTGAACTGCGTAAGCATTGCCCCTCTGTGCTGCTGAAGTCCCATCAGCATCTGCGCTGTTGCTTCCATGCTGCTGCTGCCACTACACTGCGCTGCTCTACTCTCCAGCGTCCCAAAATTGCCTCTGCTTCACCATGATCTTTTGCACCCACTGCTCCAGTCATCGTGCTACTGTCTTTAAGGGATTCCGTAGCTCTTATGTGATCCAAGAGTTTGGGCACCTCAAGGATCCTGCCCCTACCATTTGTAGCTCACTCTACAGATCTATGTCGCCCCACCTCTTCTCTCGAGGCACATGAGCACTCATGGCCACATCATCTTTTCTGCCACTCTCCCCTCTAGATGTCGCTGCCTTGAAATCTGAAGCTTCATTGTCCTTCCTCTTAGGACAAGTGTTGGTGAAGTGGCCAAGTTCGCCAAATCTGAAGCACCAAACCTTGGATAGGTCCTTCCTTGTTGCCGTTGTCCCTTAGATGCTAGGGCTGCATCTTCCTCCTCCTCCTTATTTATATTAACACCTCTGCTGCTGAATTCCCTCTTGGTCACCCTCTGGATCTCCTCCTGTCGAAGGATTGCCCACATGTCTCCCCAATTTGGGAGTTGTGCTCCGCCCAAGATACTTTGGACAAAGGTTTCCCACTCATAGGTGATTGGATTCAGGGCAGTCCTCACCATAAGCCCATCATCCAGAGTTTCCCCCATGGTAATCAGTTGGTCTCGGATAGTCTGCAATCTGAAGAGGAAGGGATCGATCTCCTCTCCCTTGTGCATCTGGAACATCCACATCTGGTTCTCTAGAAGCATCTTCTGCTGGACGGAGCTACCTTGATACAACGTGGTCAAAGATGTCCATACTTCATTTGCCATATTATTCTCGGCAATGTGCGGGACCACGTGATCCTTCACTCCATCCATGATCAAGCGCTTAGCCCGCGCTTGATTTTCGTTGAACTTCTTCAAAGCATCCGCATCGGTCGACACAACTAGGACATTCTCTGTGTGGTATCTGATACCGTACTCCTCTAGGATTGTCAGGATTATGGCTTTCCAGATCGCAAAGTCAGACACCTCGTCTAACCTATCCTGATCTCTCAGTCTATACGGGGCCATCTCTACTCAAACAGTCGAAACAAGTCCTCTTCTCCCTTCTACTGCTGCTGCACTCAACAGAAGACCAGATCTGGGTTTCTTGGCGATAAAAATCCTCTAGAGAAACTACTCCCTTTGACAACTGATTTCCCTCCCAAAAATCCTCCGCCAATTTTGCCGAATCAACCCTCTATGATCACCCTACTGATCGAATCTCAGATTTCTTGGCAAAAATACGTTGAGGGACCGTTTCCCCCAACTTTGTCACCTTTTATAGGCACTGTTTTGCACCGACAGAACCGATGCACCACCAAAATTTTTTGAAGATCAGAAGCTGCACTTCCAGCCTCGACAACTGGCACATTGTCTTCCAACTCAGACTGCGTCACGTTTTAGGGCCTGCGTAAGCCAGCGTGAGCATGACTGGTTCTACGTCCCTTCTGCTAGGTCTGCGTTCCTCCTAGTGCTGCGCTGCCTTCTCTCGGATCTGTGCTGCTTTTGCTACCCTTCTTGCAGCAAAAATATTCACCCTCTTGCTGATGGCTTCAACTTGACTTGCAATCGCTCTTGATACCATGTGAAAATTTATGAATACAAAATTACAGAAGCCCCACTGCAGTATCTTGATTTACTTCTCCTACTTGTGATTTAATTATACAAGTTATTTTCAAAAGTATTTAGAAAATATCGAAGTAAACACAACTAGCAACCTACACATTTATAGATCATTTACTGAAACATAGCGCACATATGACAAATGACACATGATTTTTTGGACAAATGTCCCCAGAAAAACCCAATGCGGGAAAACCGCTGCAGTAGTTTTGAGGGTTTATTATTGTTAAGCAACAATATTCTGTGTACATCTAGGGTGCCATAATCCGTCCCACCCAACAAAGAAACCTCGAAAAACAGAGATAAATGTGAGTTTTACCTCACTTTGCAAGTCCCGTCTGATTTGGATAAGTCACTGGTGAAACCCTAGCTAGTTCCGTGTAGTCTCTACGCTTCCACTGCGTAAGCCTGCATGGCCCTGGCTGAGGGATTGCGTCACCCTTCCTTTGTGCTGATCAACTTCTCTCGAAATCGAGTTTCAGCCCTGCCGGCTTAGAAACCTCGATCTCCAGCTAATTTTGGACTGTTCCTTGGAGGCTCTGCGTTGCCCCTGGGTGAGCTCTGCGTGGGCCTGCGCCACCCTCTCTAGGGTCTGCGTCACACTCCCTGATGGTTGCACTGCCTCTTCTGCATCTCTACTGCCCTTGCTCTGCTTTATACTCTTGGTCCTCCGACCAATTACTGTATCTGCCCCTCACTGCTTCTCTGAATCATTCAGATCTGATCTTCATCCGAGCATTGCTCCGTCAGAGGAATTCGATCTCTTAGACTCTATGTCTGTGTCCTCCAACTGACCCCAAACCTTCCTTTAATACTTTTCTCTTTGATAAATCAACGATTGTGATATAATCAATAGTAAACGACTAAGATTAGAGAAAGCTTGATCCACATCACTTAGAACATTCTCACCACATGTGTAAATTAATTCACTTTAAATTTTCACTTTCCCTAAGTTAGACTTAGGTCCCCATTAAAAAATTTAATTATTTGAATAACTTTTACACCAGGTGGAATTTCTCCAAACGATTTCTGGGTCTTGGATATCTCATGTGTTCTAGCCCCTCCACAAAATTTCGGAGCTAGAGCACATCCGATGCTACCCCAAAATATCAACATGAAAATCTTAGACAAATCCAAATTGTTCTTGTCTCTGTTTTGCGCAGTATACTAGGGTATAAATAGTTGTTTCCATCTGTAATAAGCCGACTTGTGTACGAATAGATGTGACTGATCTTTGAGCCGACTTGTCCAATTGTTATGAGGCCGACTTCTCCAAGGAGTATTCTTCCAGCAAGGTGACAAGGGTGTTTACATCATTTCTTTGACTCTTTACAAGTGTAGCATTGCTTCATATACATGACTCCAATTTATACATTTATGACAAGATGAAAAATCCCTAAAAGACATCAAGAAGAAGGCTTTGAACTATAATAAAATTCCTTGCTCATGAAACCCATGAAGCAAGCTTAACAAAAATACATTTTATTATCTTTGTCTTCTTCATTACATAAATTCTTAATTACATAGTCATTATGAAGACCAAACCTAGTTACACTTTCCAATAGATTGAACACCCATATTCAACCCATGATTTTTTAAGGACTTCCATCACCGCCTGCATCTTTGTGACCCTTCTATCTAACAATGTTGTTATCAATTTATTGTAACTGGGGGGCTGAAATGATGGACCAACATCAATGAATTTCTTTATCATGTCTTTGTACTGAGGGGAATGAGTGCCATTAAATGATATTCCATAGGCAAAGAAGAATTCAACGATTGCATCCTCTACCTCATTCTTGCGTTGCACATTGAATCACTCTACCGCAACAACTTTGTCTTTCTTACTTGAACTATATTTACTGGAACCTAAATCAGTTGAATCTTTTTCATTGATTTCTCTTTTAGAGTACTATTCTTCTGTGCTTAAAATTTTTGGTTTTCTGAAGATAGTAGAGTTGTCCTCCATCTCTACAATGCCACCTGTGGCATCCATGTAAAGTTTAGTAAGTTCAATTCTCTTTTCCAATGGACAAGTGCATGCCTTTACTCCATCTCTAGGAATAGACAAGATGGTGGTAAACCCTACTATAGCTTCCCTTGAAATTATGACCACAAAGGTTGCATGCCCACTCCTCTGAACCACCATTGTTTTTCTTTTTATTCTTGATGATTTTTTTGACAAACTGAAGCAAGGTTTTTTTTTTTTGTTAATTTTTTAATTTGTTGACCCTGCTAATGTTTCACCCTCAGGTTGAGCAATTTTTGAAGTATTGTTGTCCATTTGATTTGTTTTTAGAGGTGACCTCTGAAATTTAAAAATACAATAGATTTGTTTTAAAATTTCAAGGATTTTTTTTTTTTTTTTTAATATTAGACCATACTAGGGGCTAAAAAAATAAAAAATAAAATAAAATTTTAAACTTACTTGGCAACCAAAAACACATTGTTGCTCCAAGTTTTTTGATAGATCCAAGCAAGAAATTGAAAACTCTGATTAAAAAATAAAAATCTCAAAATAAAAATAAATAAATTATCATTTATGGGTTCTAGTGATGATAGATAAATGATAAAATAAAGTTCAAATTTTTGCAGCCTTCTAACCTGCATTTTTCTGGCTCGACTTTTGACTTTTGGCTTGCCTTCCTCGCTGCATGGTAACCAAAAACACAAAAATGTGTTTAGCTGCTCACTACTGGGCATTTAAACTGACTTTGGCGTGAAGGTTGCTCGCAAATAGGCATGAAGGGTGTGAAGGCTGCTCACTGCTCACTGTTGGGCGTGAAGCCTGTGTCTAGGTGGGTGTGTACCATTTTAGTGAAGTTTTCTCAAAAGCTTGCATGAAGACTGCCTTCCTGTCGTGAAGAAAACTCGTCTGCGTGCGTGAAGAAAACCTGCCTGCATGAAGCTTGGAACTCTCCCTATTGGCTCTCTCCTTGTTGGCTGAATAGTAAATGAAATCAAAATGTGTTATGTGGGTTATGTTTTATGTTTGTGAACTTAGGTATGCACTAGGGTTTACTTTAGGGTAAATGGTGTAATTTTTTTTATTTACAATTAAGTTTTGATTTTTTATAAAAAATAAAATTTTTAATGTTTTTTAGCTTGTAAATTGAAATTATATTGGGGACGTTTAGAAGTCCCCAATTTATCGAGGGAAATTTTGGAGTCCCCAAAAAGTACTCGATTTTTCAAGTGATGGCTAGGGGATGGCCTTGAAGTCCCCAAGTCCCCGATGGAGTCCTTGACAAATTTGGAACGTTTCTGTCGAGTTCCAAAGTCCCTGGATCGTCGAAACAAAGGAAATGTCATGAATTGTGGCGGGAACGGGTCCCCGTTCAACGTAGGTTCTGTCAAATTTCATTTGGACCCTGGGGAATTTGTTTTGCTTCATGATGTGATGTATGTGCCGGGATTGAAGAAGAATTTGGTATCAATATATGCTTTGGAGGATAAAGGAATGAGTGTTGCATTCATCAAAGGAAAAGTTCTTACTTGGCATGTTGGAACCTATATGAGAAATGCCTTCACATTGGGATCTAGGTTTGAAGGACTTTATAGTCACTAGAAGTCCTCTTTTAGCTATGCTCCATAATAAAAATCATCAAAGCGAGTTACAACACTGAAGGCTGGCCCATCTACATTATGATGCTCTTTTAAAATTAAAGAAGTTGGTCTCCGGGATCCCCAATGTTCAAGCTCAACATGATGGTGTAGCCCTGGGTGTGCCAGTGGAAAGAAGACATGGGGACCATTCCCCTCTAGCGAAAACAAGACGAAAGACATCCTTCATCGCATTCATTCTGATATATGTGGTCCAATGCCTGTGCATTCACTTGGGGGTCATCTCTATTACATCACCTTCGTCGACAATTTCTCAAGGAAGACATGGATATATTATTTGAAGCACAAGGATGAGACATTCAAAATATTCAAGGAGTTCAAGGCTCTAGTTGAAAATCATTCAAGGAAGAAAATAAAGATCTTCAAGTCCGACAATGACGGGGAATACATCTCAAATGAATTTATAGACTTTTGCGAGAAATAAGGAATTAAGGAGACTATTGTGCCCTACACTCTCGAACAAAATGGAGTGGCTAAGAGAATGAACAGGTCCATTGTGGACGCTGCCTGTGCCATGCTCCATGATCAAAAGTTGCCAAATTTCCTTTGGGATGAAGCAACAAACACAACGGTATATGTTCAAAACAGGTTTCCTCATCAAGATTTGGACAACAAGACCCCCGAGGAAATATACGTAGGTGTCAAGCTCGATATTGGTCATCTCCAGATTTTTGGCTGCCCCGTATACTTCCATGTGCCGAAGGACAAAAGAAACAAGTTAGAAGGGATAGGAAGAAAATTGACGTTTTTTGGATCTAGTGAAGATTCTAAATCATTTAGAATATATATTTCTAGTCAAAGGAAGGCTGAAATTAGTAGGGATGTAACATTCGATGAAGATTCTACCCTTAGAAAAGCAAGGGGCCTCCCTCTGCCTCCTCCTCCTGAAGACAAGAGTGATGATATGGATATTCTAGAAGGTCCTTCTGTTCATGAATTTGAGAAGGACATTGTTGATGATCCCATAGAGCCTATGGACCCCTTGGATCCTCCTCCATGTGACCCCCTGCGAGGAAAATACCACTTTTGCTCAAGGAAACACTACAAGATGTTGAGAAACATTCTGGTTGTGGAACATTCAGGGAAAGCAAGAAGCCATACAGGTACCAAGCATATGTTGTTGCTATGAGAAATATGATTCAATTTGAGCCTCATACATTTGAAGAAGTTGTGAAGGAACAAGCTTGGAAGGATGCCATGGCCGAAGAGTATGAGTCTGTTATGAAAAATGGCATGTTGCATGTTGTGTCGAGACCGAAGGGAAGATCAGTGGTGACCTTCAAATGGATCTATAAGATCAAGCATGGGGCTGATAGAAGCATTGAAAAATACAAAGCAAGGTTTGTAGTTCATGGATTCTCCCAAAAAGAGGGAGAAGATTATGATGATATATTTTCTCCTGTGGCCCGATATACTACCATTCGTTCGATAATGGCCCTCGCTGCAAGTCAAAGATGGACTCTTCATCAAATGGATGTGAATACTTATTTCTTACATGGTTTGTTGCAAGAAGTGTATGTTGAACAACCTCCAAGATTTGAAGTACATGATAGGAAGACCCATGTATGCCAATTGAAGAAATCTCTTTATGGATTGAAGCAAGCCCCTCGTGCTTGGTATGCTCGCATCGACAATTACTTGATGAAGCTGGGATTTACAAGGAGCAGTGCAGATCCAAACTTGTACTTCAAAACGATCCAAGGTATGCATCATTTTGGTATTATATATTGATGATTTATTCTTCATAGGCGCAGACCCTTTCATTCTAGAATTTAAGAGGGAGTTGGCTTTCGAATTCGAAATGAAAGATCTTGGTTTGATGCACTATTTTCTGGGACTAGAAGTATGGAAAAAGTCAGGCGATATATTCCGTTCACAAGGAAAACATATTGTAAAATTATTGGAAAGATTTGGCATGGTTGAATGCAAATCCTTGCCTACACCTATGGAGATGAATTTCAAGAAGATGCGTGGTGAGGCTGCTGGACTGGATCTAGCAAACCCCTCTGAGTATAGACAACTAGTTGGTGCTCTGATGTTTCTTGTAAACGTTCGCCCTGACATATTCTTTGCAGTTAACACTTTGAACTAGTTTATGACTGAGCCTTGCCATGTACATTGGGTCACTTCTAAGCATGCATTGAGATATCTAAAAGGGACTATTAACCTTGTATTGAGATATGCCGCTGGAGATGTTAGAATACATGGATATACAGATGCAGATTGGGCTGGTAATGTTGTCGACAGGAAGAGTACTTTCGAATGTTGTTTTAGTTTGGGATCCGCCATGATATCGTGGATGAGCAGGAAGCAAAAATCCGCAGCCCTTAGCACTGTTAAGGCCAAGTATATTGAAACCATCCAGACGAGTTGTGACGCAGTTTGGTTGAGGAAGCTCTTTGGAGAGCACTATTTGAGAAGGTTCTGGACACGACAATCATCTATTGCAACAACAAGAGTGGGATTCATTTTTCAGAGAATCCTATGTTTCATGACAAGTTCTAAGCATATAGAGATAAAATATCATTACATCCGTGACATGGTGCAAAGAGGAGCTATGAGACAACTCCATATTTTGACAGATGAGCAGATAACCGATATCCTCACCAAGGCTTTACCGAAAGGGAAGTTCTTGGTCTTCGGATAGTAGCTTGGATTGGTTGAGATAACCCTTGCGAATAAGGGTCCGGGCTGATCAAGAACACTAAGTAGTGCTCTTCCTCCTTGGTTGAGCTCCCAGTGTGAGGAATGGAGCAATAGGGCTCTTGGGGATGAGAGACCTATGACCGATGGGATGTTGAGACCTGGGTTCTCCCCTAGTAAGAGTATGCCCCAGTTAGCATCCTGCCCATTCTGTGGGATAACCTCTCCCATCTGGCCAATGGGTTGAGGGACTTGGGATAGAGTGTGATCCCTATCCCTTGTAGTAGGTGGATCTCGCCTAAGTTGGTGGATGCAAATGTTGTACCATCTGACTCTTTAGGGTTAATATGGATGATCAAGGACAATCAGGTAGAATGTGATCCTTACCTTTGGTAAGTTGATCTCACCTATTGTTAGGGACTTTCAGATAGAGTGTGATCCCTACACATTGGTGTAGGTTGATCTCGCCCATTGTCTTTAGTTCTAGGTGGTAGCTATGGCTCCCCGATGATGATGATGATGATTCTGGGTGTTAGCAGAGTCTCCTTGACGGTGATAGAGACAGGGTGGTAGCTAGAGCTGCCCTGCAACAATTCTTCTTCATTAGATTCGAGAATGTTCAACATGAGATGAGAAAAGACAAACAAGGATGAGAAGGGATGTACATGACATGTTGATGAGATACATATGACGAACACATGATTCGTTTGGAATCTCTCCCAAGCTGAGAGGGAGTGTTAATTTGGCAGCTCAATGACAAATTCCAACAATTGCATTGAATTCCTCTTTCGAGAGGACCAAAATTGAATTTTGAATAACTCAATTCGGATAAGGGAAAGTGGACTTTTGAGGTCAACCCCACAAGTATAAAATTGTCAAGGTCAACCTTGGGTCAAATGACACATCTCAAGGATTAGATGGCACCCATCAAGTTGCATATAAATACAAGTTGAGTCCTCCTCATTTGGCACCTCATCAACTCATCACATATCATTGTCTCTCCTCATTTGATAAGTTTGTACTACTTAGAATTGCAGGGTGTTCTTCACATGTGTGGGCCGACAGGAGGACGAATTTCAGGAGGCCGAAATCTGCAATTTTTTTTTCTCTTTGACCAAGCATTGACCTGTGTTGACTTTGAATTTCTGGGCAGTTTTTTAGTTCGATTTTCCAGGAGAATTTCTATTTGGGTAGGTCGAGTTTCTGGGCACACAAACTAAAGCAATATGTTGAATTTGACTGTGTTGACTTCAAACCTGCGACTAGGGTTTTGCAACAACCTTTGACTGAGATTGAGGAGGATTTTTTGGGATTGTTTTCAAGGAACTTTGACCATCTCATTAGGCCACATATTTTTACTATTGACTGAGTTCAATTGGAGGATAGTTGACCGTTGACCATGGATTGCTGTTGCTGATGTTGTCTTTGATCAGAGTTGACTATTAGATGATCTTTGGTTGGCATTCTTGAATGTTGGATATTGGTTTTGGACACTGGTTAGTCAAAGTTTTACTTTGACTCTTGATGATGTAAACTTTGACTCTTGGATGACGTACTCTCTTTTTGCTGAACATTTGAAGAAAATCTAATAGAAGAAGAATTGCAAAGGGTTTCCCCCTTGTGGGGTTTTCTACTAGTCATTAACCAAATTTTGTGTCTCTTGTCTCTTGCCTGTCTTTCATTGTGCATTTGACTCTTGGATGATGTACTCTCTCTCTACTAAACATTTGAAGACAATCTAACAGAAGAAGAATTGCAAAGGGTTTACCCCTTCTGGGGTTTTTCCCTGGTCATTAACCAAATTTTTTGTCTCTTGTCTCTTGACTGCCTTTCATTGTGCATTTGTATAATTGTTCTATCTACTATTGCTCTACTTTCATTGGTTGATTGAAGAAGTGGAAATTGTTAAATTGGATGCAATTAGATATTGTTGAAGTAATGTTGCAACATAGAACAATTGGTTAAAAATTAACAGGAGTTTCAAACCGGTGACCTTTACACTACAGAGTGCTTTAACAGAACACCTCGTCACTCTCTGATTTAAGCTCCATGGGCTCATACTCTGTATTTTTTCAACCAAGTTGGCAGCCAATAGAAGATATTTTCCAGGGAAATATTATTGGATATTGGGGTCCTCTTGGGAAATACAATTTATCCCATTTTGTAAAAATTTAGATAACCATGGTGCGTTCTATGCTTAATGCAAATTTACTTCAATCTTTCTTAGGCCCGATTCAATTTAGAAATCACATAAACATGAAAGTAAAATGATGATAGAACAAAATAATAGATCAACATAAGACAAGCCAATAATGTATATCAGATTTTACAATTCTTCTTATCTAACAAAGATATAGGATAGTGTGCGTTACGACAGTCAACATGATGCACCAACCAAAAATTATTTCTCAACATCAGATCAGCAAACCCTCCAAAATGTCACACACAACCCTCAAAGATAACTCATCAAAAGTCAGTGCTGGTCAACCAAAGTCAATGCAGAAAGTCAACACAGGGCATTCAACGCTGTAGATTTAGGGCTTTAGTCAACTTGTTCTTTTTTCCTCGATTTTTGTGCCCATCTATACGACCTTCAAAAATTGGGTTTTCAGCAAAGTTTGGAGGTCAAATGGTCAAGGGTTGACCAAGGTCAACGTTGGTCAATGCACAACAAACAACCCTAAAGCAGATCTGTAGATTTCCCCAGCTTCAGCTCCACACGTGTGAAGGAAAGAGGCCTCCAAAGGCTATCGAACCAATCAGATCACAATGAGAGAATGTGTGATGAGTTGATGAGAAAATGACCTCCAAGTCTCTCTAATTTATATCCATCAGTGAGGGTGTGTGACACATATATTAGGCTTGTGAGCCTACATTACAAATTTGGCCGACCTTGCACATGTGTGGAAAATAAAATTAAAATGTTTGTTTTTCTCATCCAAACAAGATGATATTTAGATCAATCATGCACCTCTCCGAAAGAGGAATCCAACAAAAATATAATCATCACCGTATGAGTAGTGCAACATGGAGTTTGGATTAGTTGCCCAAAATTAACACTCCCTCTCAATTAAGGAGAACTCCATCTGTTCACCTGTGCCATCTAGATATCATTACCATTGTGTATCATCATATAGCATCGTGCGCCATCCTTTCGTAACTTTCTTTGCTGTCTCTTCTTCGCAAATAGAACAAAAGGTGAGTCAAAAAGACATCACGCTCGGCTGACCCGAAGTCAGCTTAGAGGTTAAAATCTCTTTTGGACTAAAAAAAAGAGTCTCATACTAACCCGAAGTCAGTTTAGAGGTAAGAACCTCATCATACTTGATCCCAGATCAAGGTGTTGGACATGTGCCATCCTAGACATAGAAAGTACAACAATCTCCTATGCATCCATTGGTCTTGATATTTGTCTCTATCCACATTTTCCACCTCATTGGCCAAATGAGAGGTACTTCCCATGAATCTGAAACTCCATGGGTAGGGTGTGTGCGGGGCATAGATCAAAGAGAGGTGAACCAACTCAATATCATAAAGGTGGGGCAGAAGCACAACAAGATTTGGCAAGCCTAGCCCCGTGTGTGCTTATAACTCCAAGAAGCTATCCCCAAGCCCCTTGGAGCTCCCAGAGCTCATAGTTCAACTCAAGCAGGACCTTCAGAATAGGGTATTTCCATGATTCCAAGCTTCTCATGGAAGGTTAGGAACTTGACCTTCCCCAGGGGCTTCGTGAGAATATCTGCGTCATGCTCATCAGTTCCTATATGATCGAGCCTTATGGTGCCTCGTTGTACCATATCCTAGATAAAGTGGTACCTGATATCAATGTGCTTGGATTGATCATGGAACACGAGATTCTGAGAAAGACGAATCCCACTCTGGTTATCATAAAGGATAACAGTGGTATCTATCACATGCCCAAACAACTCACTGAAGAGCTTTCACAACCAAACATCTTCACAACAGGCCATACTCATTGCAACGTATTCGGCCTTAGCGGTGCTCAAAGCCACCGAATTCTGCTTCTTGCTCATCTAAGATATCGAAGCAGAACCCAAGGTGAAGCAACATCCAGATGTGCTCTTGCGATCCACCACACTGCCAACCTAATCGACATAAGTATATCCATGGATTATCAAACTCTCGATAGCGTATCTCAGCCCATGGTTGATTGTGCCTCGAAGATATCTCAATAGATTCTTGGCACCAATCTAGTGAATGTGATGAGGATCAACCATATGTTGACTCAAAGTGTTCACGACAATATCCGAATGGGAGTTCACTAGGAACATCAGGGCCCCCATGAGTTGTCGATACTTGGTGGGATTTCTCAGTACGGGTCCAACAACGTTTCCACACAACTTCTTAAATTTGAGTTCCAGTGGTGTCGACATAGACTTACAATCCACCATACCAAATCTCTCCAGCAACGTCACAACATATTTTCCTTGAGAAATGAAAGTATTGCCTAGCCTCTGCCAGAACTTCAAGCCTAGGAAGTAATGCATTAGTCCTAGGTCTTTCATCTCAAACTCGAAACGTAGCTCCCTCTTACACTAATGAATGAGAGGGTCAACACCTGTCAAGAAGAGATCTTTCACATAGAGAACTAGAATGAGAGGCCTTTCTCTATCAACCTTGAAATAAAGGTTTGGATCAACATTACTTCGAGTGAAGCCCAACTTCATCAAGTAGCTATCTATCCTCTCATACCAAGCCCTGGGGGCTTGCTTCAACCCATAGAGGGATTTATTCAACCTGCATACATAGGTTTCTCTATCTCGGACTTTGAACCCTAGAGGTTGCTCCACATACACCTCTTCCTTTATGGAACCATGTAGAAAAGTGGTCTTCACATCTATCTGATGGAGACTCCATCCTTGTGTTGTAGTAAGGGCAATGATAGATCAGATGGTGGTATAACGGGCCACATGTGCAAATATATCATCATAATATATGCATTTTTTTTGAGAGAAGGCTTAGGCAACAAATCTTGCCTTGTACTTTTCAGTATTACCATCAGATCCATGCTTGATCTTATAGAGCCATTTCAAGGTGATAATAGATTTGTCCTTTGGTATCGGGACCACTTCCCAGACATCATTTTTCATAATGGATTCATATTCTTCGTGCATGGAATCCTTCCAAACTTGATGCTTTACGACTTATTCAAATAATTCAAACTTAGATTGTATAATTGTACTCATGGCAGGTAGATACCCTTGGTATCTATTCGGCTTCTTGCTTTCACGGAATGTCACCCTTGGGGAAATATGCCTCTCAACATCTTCGAGAGTGTCCTTGAGCCATGAGGGTCTTCTCTTATTTGAAGGAGGTGGATCAATAGGATCCATAGGTCCTTCAACATCGGGCATCGGTTCATCCTTCGATTCTTCTTGCTTCCCTGCTTCTTCATCTTCTTTATCTTCCTTGGAGCTAGGAAGATTTCTCACTTTCTTGAGGGAAACATCTTCATCGAAGGTGACATTGTGTGATATCTCAACTTCTCTTTGACCAGGCACATATATTCTATATGCCTTAAAAGTTTCACTATAGCCCACAAACATTCCCTTCTTTCCCAAAGCATCCAACTTGCTTCTCTTTTCTTTCGGCACATGAAAGTAAACATGACAACCAAAAAATCGAAAATGAGAAACATCGGGTTTCTTACCAGAGAACACATATTCTGGAGTCTTGGAGTCCAGAGCGGAATGTGGGAATTTATTTTGAACGTACACAACAATGTTCACAACTTCTCCCCATATAAACTTCGAAAGACCTTGGTCACATAGCATGGTGCGTGCAACTTCCACAATGGTATTGTTATTTCTTTTAGTAACACCATTTTGCTCAAGAGTATACACAGTTGTGGTCTCCCTCTTAATTCCAGCTTCATTGCAAAAGTCATTGAATTCATTTGACTCATAATCAGTCCCATTGTCGGTCCTCAAAAGTTTGATTCTCTTCTAGGTTTGATTTTCCACCAGGGCCTTGAAGGTACGAAACCATTTGAATGCTTCGTCCTTCTTCTTCAAGAAATATATCCAAGTCTTGCGGGAGAAGTCATCTCTAAAAGTCATGTAATAGGAACATCCTCCCAAGGATGTCACATACAACATACCAGATAAATAAGAATGTATCAACTGCAAGGTATTAGTTGTCTTTGTGACACGTGAGGGGAATGGTCCCCTTGTATGCTTCCCTTCGGCACAACCTTTACATATACCTTTATGATCATCTTTAAATTCAGGAATCCCTGTTAGCACCTTCCTTGCTTCGAGAAGGGCTTTGTAATGAATGTGTGCAAACCTCCGGTGCCATAACTTCGTTTGAGGAGTTGTATCACATGACACAGCCCCCAATGGACTTCCTCCAACCCGGTAGAGTGTATCAACTCTAAAACCAATAGCGAGAGCTTCCTTGAAGTTCTTCTTCCAGATGTGTACCTTTCCATCAACGAATGCCACCTTGAACCCTTTGTCTTCCATTGACGAAATAGACACAAGGTTCTTCTTCAAATCAGGTACGTACAACACATCTTGTAAACATAAGACTTGACCTTGAGATAGATGAAGGGTCCCAGTCCCTGCCCATTTCACGAGATATGTGACATTATATCCAAGGATAATTTCTAGATTTGTATCCTTCTCAATCAAATCAGAGAGGGCTTCTTTATAACCAGTGAGGTTCCTTGCAGCACCACTACCAATCAACCAGACATCCATGGTGTCGGGAGGAGATGCAGCAGAGAGGGTGGATACAAGAATAAATTCATTTCTCTTATTATCAACAACCATTAGGGGAATTTCAAGGTCTAAAATGGGTCTCCTAAGGAAATAATAAAATAATAGCTAAATCAATAAAATAATATTTATGAATTTTCAATTCACTTTTTGCACCAAAATCCATGTAACCATGTTTAAATTCAATTCAAAAGTTGTACAAAAATAAAATTAATAAAACAATTGTATTGATGTGATTATAAATAAGAACAAGCTTTTCAAAAAAAAGTCATTATCATTGCACAACTAATGAATTTGTCCTTTGTACTTAAATAACTTAAAATAAAATATAAATATAAATTCATAAATTCTTAATTATAGAATATACTATTAATTATAATTTATATTATTTAAATTATATAATAACATGTAATTAGTATACTATATAAAAATAATATATTGTTTTATGTATGAATTTTATACTATATATTGAATTGAATTGATTCATAAATAAATATTTTAAAATATACAAATATAATAGTTATTGAAAAATGTGTAAATACATGAAGATTGTGTAAGGGATATGCATTGTTTCTTTAAAAAAATATGAAATGACAATAATAATATTTTATTCAAAAAGTGTGAAATGACATTTATTATGAGTACTTTACTTTATGACTTTAAAAGTATTTAGAGCACTTCCATGGTTAACCATGAGTTTTTATCCACCATTGAGAATGTGACAAGTAAGTATCTTTAACTCAAGCAATGCCACCTCAACCATTGGTGCTGATTTCATCCCCTAAAATGTGATTGGTTCTCATAAAGTGAATTTTTATTGTACATTTTCCTTAGGAGTCCCATTTTAGATCTCAAAATTCCCCTAATGATTAGACTCATCGTACCTGGAATTTCTTGACCTCTTGAAAGGTTTCACATTTCCACTACGATCATAGGGATCCTTCCTTTTTCCTTTGAACCTATTGTTCCTTTGATTGCCATTCCCCATGGAGTTGTTGTTGTCATCATCCCTGAGAGAGTCCCTTCTATTAGTACACTCTCTTGCATAGTGACCAAACTTGTTACAAGTGTAACATCTTGCCTTCCTTCCTTTGGGCCCCACTCTTCCATGGTTCTGATTTCTCGGACCACCATTGTTCCTCTTCTTTGCATGAGCAGTGAAGGCAGTAGGGTAACCTCCATTTCCATTAGAGGGATAATATCTCTCCATCATTCTTGTCTCCTCTTGAGTGCATATCGTCAATATTTCATCAAAATCAGGAATCATATTATTATTAAGAATAGCAGTATTGAATACATACCAATCACACGGGAGACCTCCAAGCGCAATGAGAGCCATCTCTCGATCAACTATTTCTTCTCCAATAGCTAGAAGATTGTTTCTGATTTCAGTGAGCCTCATAAAATAGGATTGAATGGATTCATCCTTGTCCTTATTGATATTCTTCAATTAATTCTTGAAGAAAAAAACTTGATTAGCATTGCTAGCCCTCAACATGCTAACCAACTTATCATACATTGTAGAAATCATACAAACATATGTATATCAATGTATTCAATCCAATCTAACAATGTACTAAATCTAGATACTGAATCACTTCTACAAATCAATTGCGTAAATTAAATACAATTGCCAATCACATGAAGCAAAGAAAGAATCAAATCAAACCACAACACATATAATTTCCTGAGGAAAGCTTGTTGCTCAAAAGCCCTCTATCTTCCATTGTATATTAACCATGGAATCATGAAACAATTACAATGCACTCTTCTCACAAGAGTCTCCTGCACTCTGCTAACTGTCTCAAACTGTCTTGAACAAAACTGTCCAACACTTTGCCAATTCTCAGCCTGTAAACAACCTGCCTTGATTGCACAATTACTCATGAATGCAAATTCCTATTCTTTAGGAATTTTTTCCTTCCTAAACTGCGCAAGGATCACGGGCACTCCAATGGATGTCTGGTTGCATGCAAGCAACCTACTAATCACACAACTAATAGTTAACCTCTCTTTCACTTTTGCCTCAACTGGGTCTCCACTGTAACTGACATGCATGCATATATTAATAGTAAATCATCATTTGCACGGCAGAACACTGATTGTGAATTAAATAATATTTAATTCACTTGATCTCTCACTAGTGCAACAAATAGTTACAACTAGTTCAACTGACTCTAACTCACCTAACCGAGTTAACTGATTACACATGCATTAAACTAATGCACCAACTGCAATTCAAACTCCATAACTAATAGAATTACTTTGCATGCCTCACCAACCACCCTCAACTCGAAATACATGAGCTAATTGAGTTTATCACACTCAGTTCACTGTTACAAATGATCATGAGATAATATTACATTTTATTTTCCAATTTAACTAAGGGAAAATTAGATTAGACACTGCACCAAATTAATTAATTAATTTGGCCTAGACTAGTGTGTGTGCTGCTAGGACCTATTGGTCCCACACTAGTGTGTGTGTTGCAATTTCTTGTTGGACTTCAAAACTCCCTCTCAACAAGAAAGGGATTATATGCCACCCCGATCATGCCTCTATGGTATTCGAATTTTCTCCTGGTGAGCGCCTTCGTTAGAATATCTACATCCTGATCTTTCGTGGGAATGTACTGAAGTAACATTATGCGCCTTTGAACACAATCTCTGAGATCGTGGTACCAGATGTCTATGTGCTTGGACCTATCATGAGACACCAGATTAACCGAGAGTTTAATGCAACTTTTATTATCACAATGTATCAATGTTGGATCCATCTAAGAACCAAACAAACCAAACATGATCTTTCTCATCCAGATGGCCTCACATGCAGCTTGACTTGTTGCCATGTACTCTGCCTTCGCTAAATTGAGTGCCACAAATCACTGCATCCTGCTGTACCAAGAAACTGTTGTCGATCCTATGCTGAAGATCCCTCCTAATGTTCTCTTTTTGTCTGATGCACTGCCTGCCCAATCTGCATCTGTGAAGCCTTGAAGCTTCACTCCCTTTGTCTGTCTGTACCATAATCCATACTTTGCAGTGCCCGTGAGATATCTCAAGACATGCTTCCCCGCCTTCCAAACGAGCTTGGTCGGCTTAACCATAGCTTGAATCAGCTAGTTAACTGCATAGAAAATGTTTGGTCTAGTGTTCACCAAGTACATCAGTGAACCCACTAACTGCCTGTAGACAATAGTGTCCACTACTTCTCCAAAAGTAGCATCCTCTTTCCTCCAATTTCCTGGAAGAGGAGTGTCCATGGGTTTACAACTCTCCATGTGAAACTTACCCAGTATCTCTCTGTCATACTTGCCTTGAGAAACAAAAAGTTCACCATCCCGCTGCCATATTTCCAAACCAAGGAAATAGTGAAGGAGTCCCATGTCCTTCATTTCGAACTCCCTTGCAAGATCCTCCTTGCATGAGTTTATCAGGTTCTCATCACTTGTCAAAATTAGATCATGAACATAAAGTACGATAATCAAGAGTTTACCATCAACCACAATTTGGTACAGGTTTGCATTAGCTTCACTTTTGGTGAAGCCCAACCTGGTGAAATAGCTGTCAATCTGAGTGTACCAGGCACGAGGTGCTTGCTTTGGCACATACAGTGCTCTCTTTAGTCGACACACATGCGAATCACTGTCAAAGATCTCGAAACCTTCTGGCTACTCTATGTACACTTCCTCCTCAATAACTCCATTGAGAAACACAGTTTTCAAATCCATCTGATGAATGCGCGACCCCATCTGCGCTGAGAGTGCAAGGATAGATCTAATGGAAGGGTACCTCGCAACTGGTGCGAAAGTATCCTAATAGTTGATCCCCTCAACTTGTGAGAATCCCCGGGCCACAAATCTGGCCTTGTACTTCTCCACACTCCCATCAACAACTTTCTTCACCTTATAGATCCATTTAGATCCAACCACTGATTTTTCAACCGGTCTTGGGACAATATCCCATGCACTGTTATTGACGATGGAGTCATAATCATCTACCATAGCATCAACCCAAATTGGTTGCTGCACTGCCTCCTGAAAGGAAGATGGTTCTATCACAATACACTTGCTCATAAGAGCCATGTATCCGATAAACCTGTCTGGAGACTGTCTCTGTCTGCGAAGTGAAGTAGGGGCTCCTACATTCTCTGTTGCATCAAGTCTCAATATATCAGCTTCCGTGGTGTGCCTTCTACCATTTCTGGTGGATGGCTCTGCACGAGTGATTTTTTCCACTCCATGATCCTTCGCATGTGGATGCTCCACATCTTAAGGTTCATTCTTTGGAACCAAGAGTTCCTCCTCTGCATGCATATCCAGCTCCCTCTGAAGGGACAATCGCATGGCTTTCTCCTCATCAAATTTTATATCCCGTCACACAACAATCATTCTACTGTTTGGAAAATACATCCAATAGTTGTGGGGAGTTTCAGTGTACTCCAAAAATATCCCAATCTCAGCTGTTGGTTCCAACTTCTTCCTGGCGTCTTTGGTCACATGCACATAAACAAATGAGCCAAAAATCTTAAAATGTGAAACATCAGGTTTCTTACCAGTAAAAGCCTTTTTTGGTGTACTCATGCCAAGTATCCGATGAGGGCAATGGTTTTTCACAAATACCTCTGTGTTGCATGCCTCCGCCCATAGAGGCAATGGTAGGCCCTGATCATGCAACATCGCTTGTGCTTCACCCACAATTGTTCTGTTCTTTCTTTCTGCAACCCCATTCTGCTGTGGGTTATGAGGCGCAATCAGTTCTCTTTGAATTCCTTTTTTTTCTGCAGAAGTTCTTGAATTCATTGGAGATGTACTCACCACCATTGTCACTCCTAAGAGCCTTCACATGCTTCCCTGTGTCTTTCTCCACCAGTGCTTTGAAATCAAGAAACTTTGAGAACGTTTGATCTTTCTTCTACATGAAGTAGATCCAACACTTTCGAGAAAATTCATCAACAAATATCACATAATACTTATGCTTTGCTGTCGAAGTAGTAGAGAATGGTCCACACACGTCTGAGTGAAATCTCTCAAGGATTTCTGAAGCTCGATTCTCCTTCTCATGAAAAGTGGCCTTTGCATACTTCCCCATAGTACACCCCTTGCATGTGTCTGAATGCACAAGTGTATCATTGGAAAGACCTATAGAAATCTGCTGCATGACTTTCAAAGCTTCGTGGTGAAGATAGCCCAATCTTCTGTGCTATAACTCACCCTCATCCCAGCTCACCACTTTTTCCGCCTTACCCTACGTTAAGTCTATAGAGATTCTTAAGTCGAATTCCAATCTTCTTGGCTTGTCCTATTGTTTTGTGTCGCAGGAAAGCTTTTCCCTCACTAAAAACAACATCGTAGCCTCCATCCTCCAACATTGCAACTGAGACTAATTTTTTTTCCAAGCCTGGTACATGCATTACATATTTTAATTGAAAGGGTTTACCTGACTATCTATGGAAGATAATGGTACCAATCCCGATAGCACTATACCACCCGTCGTCACCCATTTTGATATGCATGTGGAGGTCCTTCTCCTCCAAGCTACTGAAAAGTTCTTTGTCTCCCGTCATGTGAAAAGAAGCACCAATATTCAAGTACCACATCGATTCAATTGCACTTGACACCATTCATGCAATGAGCGAGAATTCAAGCTCAAATTGTGAGGCGAAAGCCTCACTAGCTGCAAATCCTGAAGCCTTCTTGTTCTTCTTCTTTTGTGGACAATTAGTGGCATAATGTCCATGCTCGTGACAGTGAAAACAATTCACTGTGGACATGTCGCGCTTCTTGCCATCTTTACCGGACTCAGATTTGGAATGGAATTTCTTTCCTTTCCCCTTCTTCGCCTTGGAAGCCAAAGCACAATCTTCTTCATCTTCATTCTTAGATGAAGATCCATCCCTGGTATTCCGCCCAAATTATTCTTGCACCAAATCTGACCAAAGTCTTTCCCAATTTGGCATCTTTTCCCTTCCATTGACAGAGTCCTGATAACTATGCCAACCCTTGGGAAGTCCTAGAAGAGCTAGGCTCACCAAATCATTGTCAGCGACAGTAATGCCGGCGCTCCCAAGCTCATTCTGACATTGGACAAACTTTGTTAAATATTTCAGCATGGAGTCACTTTTCTCCATTTTGATCTTCTTGAGTTTATCCTTCAGTGCCAGTTTTCTATGATCACTACTGCTCTGAAATATATTTGTTAAAGCTTTCCATGTTGCATATAGTGTCACTTTGCCATGGAGACTTGAGATAATGTGGTCTCGTACTCCCTCCAATAAGATCCTCCTCGCCTTTGCAACCTTCTTTTGCCAGACATCAATATTTGTAGCATCTGCTACAACGGGTTTGGGAACATCATTGTCAATGAATTCTTTCAACCCATTGTCCTCCAGTACTGCCTCCATCCTGTCTTTCCAAGAAATATGTTAGAGATGCCCTCGAGTGCATACTCCAATCTCAAGCCATTGAAAGCCATTTCGATCCTGAATTGCATGTCGCACCAAGAATGTCTTCTGCAAATTCAGATTCTATTCAGTCATAAACTAAACTTCTCCTCCACTATAATGATTTCATGTGCTCTGATACCATGTAGAAATTATACAAACATATGTATATCAATGGATTCAATTTGATATAACAATGTACTAAAGCTAGATACTAAATCGCTTCTACAAATCAATTGCAGAAATTAAACACAATCGCCAATTACATGAAGTAAAGAAAGAATCAAATCAAACCACAACACAGATAATTTCCTGGGGAAAGCTTGTTGCACAAAACCCCTTTATCTTCTATTGTATATTAACCATGGAATCATGAAACAATTACAATGCACTCTTCTCACAAGATTCTCCTACACTCTGCTAACTGTCTCACACTGTCTTGGACAAAACTGTCCAACACTTAGCCAATTATTAGCCTCTAAACAACCTGCCTTGTTTGTGCAATTCCTGATGAATGCAAATCCCTATTCTTTAGGAATTTTTGTAGAAATTTGAATAATAGCTGAATTATTCACCAAGATTATCCTGATTACACACTATTTAAGCTTCATGCATAATACATAACCTCTTCTACAATTGATCATCAATATGCGGAAATAGAAAGCAGTCGCATGCGCTCATTAAAACATAATCAAGCACATATATCAACACAGGATGTAATGGGGAAAGAAATAGCTGAAAACCCCAAAATATCTGTATATTATAATGATAGAGAACATGTAACAATACATAGCACAAAGCTTTCACAGCTCTCAGCACTATCTCAATGCTACACACAAAAACTAGTTATGAAGATGAACAAGTCACAGGTTCAAATCTCCTCCACAAGTCTGCCTGCCTCTACTGCGCAATCCAAGTGAGTAATGAATGAGATCCAAGTTCGAATCCCACTAGCTCCAACTGCGCAATCCTCATTGGCAATCTCCATCAATGTGTGTGCAAATCTCATGCATAATCATGGTCACAACTGATAGTCACACTCACCCTTTCACCCACCTCTAACACTGGTCTCCACTGAACTGTCCATGCATTGCAGTTAACTGATGTGTTCTTTAGTTGATTTATGAGTTAATAATTAGTGAATTAATTAATAATTAATTCACACCACTCATCACTAGTGTATTTGTCAGTTAGACTAAATACAACTAGTTCAACTAAGTTAAACAAAACACAACTCCACCAACTGTCTCATCAACTCCACCAAACTCTGCCACATGAGTTCTAACTGAAGTCAACCATGCAATAGCTCAACTAACCCCAAGGAATAGCGTAATTCCTTCTTTCAGCTGCATGTGCCACATCCAAGCATCAAACTGAAGTGCTCCAAGATGATAAGATAATGTTTATAGTCTAAATATTATTAAGGGTTAATAATATTTGACTGTTCTATTTTTAGCCCGACAGTCTAAAAATAGAAACTGCCCAATGTCTAAAAATAGAGGTCTATCTATTTTTACCAACTCGACCAATCATCCATAAATAGCATCCTGCGACTCATAGACCATGATCCATATGTCTAAAAATAGACTTTGCGCCAAAAATAGCCTGCAGGCCCACTTAGTGAAGACGACTTCATTTCACTAAGCTCCATCATCTTGTTGCATTTTCAACAATTTTTGCCTTCCTAAACTGCACAAGGATCATGGGCACTCCAATGGATGTTTGGTTGCATGCAAGCAACCTACTAATCACACAACTGATCGTTAACTTCCCTTTCACCTTTGTCTCAATTGGGTCTCCATTGGAATTGACATGCATGAAACTATTAATAGTAAATCATCAGTTGCATGGCAGATCACTAATTGTGAATTAAATAATATTTAATTTTCTTGATCTCTCACTACTGCAACAAACAGTTACAACTAGTTCAATTGACTCTAACTCACCTAACTAAGTTAACTGATTACACATGCATTAAACTAATGCACCAACTGCAATTCGAACTCCATAACTAACAGAATTATTCTGCATGCCTCACCAACCACCCTCAACTCGAAATACATGAGCTAACTGAGTTTATTACACTCAGTTAACTGTTACAAGTGATCATGGAATAAGATTACATTTTATTGTCCAATTTAATTAAGGGAAAATTAAATTAGACACAGCACCAAATTAATTAATTAATTTGGCCCACACTAGTGTGTGTGCTGCTAGAACCTATTGGTCCCACACTAGTGTGTGTGCTGCAATTTCTCGTTGAACTTCAACATACATCTCTTTAGATGTGCTCAGCTTAGAAATCTAAGCAACCAAGTGCTTATGAATAGAATCGTGGATAATCATATTTTCTTTGATTTCCCTTTTTCTATACTTCGTCTTTGTGGTAGCAAGTGCATTTGATGGAGGCTCATGAATCTTCCCCTGCACATAGTCCATGACATCTTGATATTCTAATGCCAAATCCAATGACATCTTCTATGCATGATAATCAGACTTATCAGTCAATTTATCATCAGACTTGAAACCCTTACAGGTTGAGGAGGCCATTGGTCCTTGATAGGATTTCTTCTTTAGTGATTTCTTTTCACACTAGCTTGGGCTTTGTCTTCACCTCAGCTGTGATTCCATGCTAAATTTACATAACCATGGCATGTTCTATGCTTAATGAAAATTTACTTCAATATTTCTTAGGCCCGATTCAATTTAGCAATCACATAAACATGAAAGTTAAATGTTGATAGAACACAATAATAGATCAACAAAAGACAAGCCAATAATATAGATCAAATTTTACAATTCTTCTTATCCAGCAAAGATATAGGATAGTGCGTTACGACAGTGAACATGATACACTAGCCAGTGAAATCTTTCTCAACATCATATTAGCCAACCCTCCAAAATGTCGCACACAGCCCTCAAAGACAGCTCATCAAAAGTTAACGCTGGTCAACCAAAGTCAACACAGGACAATCAATGCAGAAAGTCAATGCTGTAGATTTAGGGCTTCGGTCAACTTGCTCCTTTTCCCTTGATTTTTGTGCCTCGCTGTACAGCCTTCAAAAGTCAAATTTTCAACAAAGTTTGGAGGTCAAATGGTCAAGGTTTGACCACGGTCAACACACAACAAACAACTCTAAAACAGATCCATAGATTTCCCCAGCTTCAGGTCTGCACGTGTGAAGGAAAGAGGCCTCCAAAGGCTATCGAACCAATCATATCACAATGAGAGAATGTGTGATGAGTTGATGAGCAAATGGCTTCAAAGTCTCTCCAATTTATATCCGTCAGTGAGGGTGTATGACACATCTATTAGACTTGTGAGCCTACATTACAAATCTTGCTGACCTTGCACATGCGTGGAAAATAAAATCAAAATATATGTTCTGCTCATCCAAACAAGATGATCTTTAGATCAATTTTGAACCTCTGCGAAAGAGAAATCCAACATAATATAATCATCATCATATTAGTAGTGCAACATGGAGTTTGGACCTAGTTGCCCAAAATTAACACATTCTCTATCCCAGAAGCAAGAATGAGTATGCTGGTATCTTGCCAATCCCAGTCTAATATTTGTAAACAACCGCTTGCTCCCATGTGAATACCTTGCCCCCTTCTGGAATTGAACTTGTGGTCTCTGAGAAGAAAGCACATCTTAACTGCAAGGCCCCCTTGAGCTGTACTAAATTATGGGCATTGTGGTCTGCCTAGAAATATAAATTGCTCCAATCTTTAGCCCCTAAGCGAGATTGACACTGTTGGTACCTTGCCAGCCCCACAATGATATCAAAAAATAACAGTTTGCTCACATTTACATATCCTTCCCCCTCTGAAATTGAACATGTAATCGCTGAGGATAATTGTTAGGTCCACTCAACCTGTACCCGTGGCAGAAATTTATATATCATACGTTGGCAGTAATTTATATATCATACCTTGTCCATTGGTATATCATATATGCACCAAATATGGTTGCCACTGATTAGGTTTTGATTTTTTCCCAAAATAGATAGGCTTTAGGTTTTGTTGGTCCTTATCGCATCTATTTTCGAACCACAAGTCATGAGGATCTTGACTTTGCTCTTTTTTTTATTGCTGTCTAAGACAACATAGTTATGCTCCATAGTCGGAGCAAAATAATTATACCCACACTAGGTGCCATGTCAGATAGCGAACAATGTCAGCTTATCGAAGAGAGTGTTCATTGTTCACACTCTCTTCGATATATTAGCAGTATGGGGTACTTTTCTCCACTGATATATTAGCAGCACAGAGATCTCGTGCTTGGTCTTGGTTTGAATATAAATTCTCACCACGAACAGTTGCAAATACCGGAGGAAAAGTACTTTATATTGGTGCCATTGTGTCAATCAATACTAACGAGTTTGCATCTGAAGAGTTTGCATCTGTTGTTTCAGTGACCTCATCTATCAATAACACCATGACCTCATCTTAACAATTCTTCCAGACACACTCGCGCCCCTATATTTTAAGGACTCCTTGCTTAATCTGTGGAACTTGAAATTTTTTCTTCAACTCCCTGTTGAAAGGTCATCCGCCAACCACCGCACTCAAGCTCTTAGTTTTTTATTGTCTGTACAATCAAGGATCAAATCTCACGTGTAGATTCTTTTAATTTGTCTTATTTTAAATTCAGGTTACCAATATTTAGGTGATTTGAATGTCAATGTAACAAATATGGGATGAGAATATTCTTACCTAACCATGCTATTGGAAGAATCAAATTCCAAAAGGATACAATTCTGTACACACAATACGCTCGCCTTATATGCTTTAGACCATATTCAATTTGTACACAATGCTGTGTCCTCGTTAAATCGTATTATACATCAACAACACAATACTATTACTGACCTCCATTTAGGGGAAGATAATCGTTTAATCGTTTCAAGAAGACATATATGGAGGTTAGTAATTATCTAATGATGATATTTTGTTATTACGATGCAACACTCTTAGTATATGAATTTATAACAGGCTTCTTTCTGGGTCAAATGAAAAACTTCTTTTTGGTTCGAATGCCAGGATTCAGGGTATCATTATGTAATAGTGCCATTTTCAAATTGTTTATAATCAAATTGTTTTTAAGTTACAACAACGCAACACTATTAGTAGATGAGTTTATAACATAAATATAGCAAACTTTTTTCTGGTTCAAATGCGAAACTTCTTTTTGGTTCAAATGCTAGGATTGAGGGTATCTTTTCCACAGAAATCACTTGGGACTTGAACCTAGTTCAATGTTTTTTATAATTTTTTCTTTGAGATTTCAATTTGGCCCAAGTAGATGCCACGTTTGAGAGTATCTTTCCATGGAAATTACTCATGACTTGCACCTCTCTCATTAGTTAAGTTTGGTAGATCACAATTAGAATGGGACCTTGGAGGATAGCTTATCACTTTACCATGGAAATTACTCATGAGTTACACCTCCCTCATTAGTTAGGTTTGGTATATCACAATTAGAATGGGACCTTGGAGGATAGCTTAAATACTGTGTTAACCTTATCACTTTGCCATTGAAATTACTCGTGACTTGCACCTCCCATATCAGTGAGGTTTGGTAGATCACAATTAGAACAAGACCTTGGAGGATATCTTAAATATTTTCTTAACCTTATCACTTAACCAAAGCCTTGTTAATTGATTTTTTAATATTATAAGAATTTTCTAATTTAAGATCACAGCCTAGCCAAACACCATAGTGATGCTTGGGGCCTCCTTGTTTGTTGGAAGCGATATCCTGTTGATTCAGTGATTTCATTGCTTAATCTACAAAGGTGTGCATAGTCTACCCCCTCTAGATTTAAATGTGTGACCTCCAAAGACAACCTTGTGGGGACACTCAAGAGATGCTTCACCACATTTATGGATCACATCCTTGTTAAACTTGTTGGCATAGAATGGTTCACTTCACTCTAGAGGATTTGAACCAAACACTTGTTGACATGGATCTAGCCAAATGTCTAACAACATTGGTGATAATGGGTTGAACTTACTCTTTGGGTTGTTTTATTCCAAGGAAAATGTCGCTGGAAAACATTTGTGGATGACACTCCAAGTGAACTTAGGGGTGTGTAGTCTAGTGAATCTAACCTAGGGAGATTTCGATTGAGACCCATTGGCATGAAATTAGCCAAATGCTCAACAACATTGGAAACAACTAGTTATAATATATTGGGCCATATGTATGTCTTAGAGACAAATCATTTTTAAATTGTGTGTGTGTGGTGATGGTGGTTCTGGTTAATATCTACTGAGATTAAATTTTGTCTATTGGACCTTAAGAAAGGAAAACACTTACTTGGTTTAATTTAAAATTATATTTATGCATTTGAAAAATCTTAAAAAAATCATTATTAATTCAATGTAGCTTTGATTAGTTAGGATCTTAGGAAACTTGGTCTTTTAACAAATATTTTGAACTTGTGATTTAAAGTGGATATATATATATATATATATATATATATATATGATGATGATGATGATGATGATGATGATGAAGATCATAATGGTGGTTAACATCAACTGAGAATAAATTTGGTACATTGGGTCTTAAGAAAGATAATGAATTACTTAGTTTGCTTTAAAAATTTATTTGTGTTTGAAAAGTCTTAAAAGAAGCATTCCTAAATCATCATAATTTTGATGAGCTAAAATATTAAGAAGGTTGGCATTTTTGCACTGAGAGGCGCTCTACAATCCAGTATAAGGGAGATGTGTAGGTGTAATGTAAGAAAGTATGTCAACATTTTTACATGTCGACCCGATATATTTCATTTATATTAGTATGTTCAATTCATAAGATAAAACTATGAATAACTTTTTAGATAAAAGAAAATCATAATATACATATCACATATATGTCGGGGACCGAGTCCCTGGATCCAAATGAGCTCATTAGTGCCACCGTGGAAACTGAGTTGTCATATGCGAAATCTTAACGAGATACAATTGGTGAACATGGTACAAAACTCAGCTTTGAACATATCCTTGAGGACTCTTTCCTAACTGGATCCGCATTGAATGGCTTTGATAACCGACAAAATAGTGTCATAGAATGTGGAAAATATAGACTGAGGAAAAACATGAAGGTTGTGAAAAATAACTCAGAGAATACTCTGTTATGTTTCAGACATGACATTCTTTGGGATCGAGTGCCCAGCTTGCATAAATGGGTCCCATTTGGGTACTAGGAATTCACGGACATGGATGGCTCTAAAATGCATGAGTGGGTGAAGAAACAATGGGAACCTATCATGAAATACAATCCTAAAATTAGCATTTTGATGAACATGTGATCGAGTTTCATTTCCTCCATTCAGACGATGTTGATAGGATCCTAAAGACTCCATGGGTAAATGGTACAAGATTTCTCCGGTTACATTGTTGGTATGTTAGATTCATGTTGAAATTTTGACGTTCTATGCTGCAACAATTACTTATTCCAAAAATTCAAGATTCTGCAATATTAATTAAGCAATTGTAGATAGAACATACATCATATAAACCATATCGAAAATATAAGACAACCAAGAACACAAGTAGACACAGAGAATTTAGGTCCAACAACCAGGGAAAAACCCACGAGGATAAAACCCAACCAGATTCTTCTTCTATTAGAAATCAATTGTTCAACAGAGATAAAAAGCACAACTAGATATCGAGGGAATGAGTAAGTTCACCAAAATCTGAACAAGTTGTAGCATGAAGACCACTGGTAGCAGCAGTAGATGCACACACTGAATCAACATTCCCTTCAATTGAATCAACACTGAAGCACTGAATCAAACTTGTCTTACTAAGTTTTGCTCTTACTCTCCAAGTCTCTCTCTCACAATATTTGTCAACTCTCTCCAAATCTCTCTTAAGTTCAAATTCTTCTTTCACAGTGCACAAGTAGTGAGGGGAGAAAGAATGAGGCACACACACACACACACACACACACACAGGAGGAGAAATGAATGGAGGTACAAATAAACATTACTCTTTTAATACAATGAAACAAATTTATCAAGCTTGCAAACATAGGTAGTGCCTTGGTTACTTTCACGAATGGAGGTACTCGTTTATGTACTCCAACTTTATTTTTTATCACATATCATGGTTCAAAATTCAATTGGTTTCACTGGAAATATTTTGTTATTCATGCTTAGTATTTTCAATTTTTTTGGAAGATCCTATTTCAGTGGAGTCCTTTATCCTGGTATGATATCAACAAAAAAATGACCTACCATAAAGAGTATGTCAAGCTAAATCCTAAAAATAAAATCAATTATGAAAACTAACATAATTTACAAAGACAAACATACTAATTTAATGACTAGAAAAGCAAAATGAACGTGACCAACTCTCACAATTTAAATTGAGACTAGAAAGTGGAAGATGAACAACCCCCAATTAAAGTGAGGAAATAAAACATGTAAAATATATGCAAAAGGAACACGAATAAGGATGACCAACTTGTAATCCTAATGTGCCCTTTCTGGAACAATACCTTTTACAATTTCCAAATGCACATCAATAACGATTCAGCAACTAATATTACTTAGGTTCGACTGAAATTGGACCATTGAAAAATATGGATGATGGTGGCTTGGTTAGTCTCAAATTCACTAGCAAATTTAACTTTAGCATAACCGAAACCAACTCACTCAAACCAAATCATGATACTAGAATTTGAACTACCCGCAAGGCCTAGTGAAGTTATACAATGTGTAGAATGTGCAACAGAAACAATATTGAGGATGGTCAACTTGCAATCCTAATGTACCCTCTCTAAAATGATGCTTGCTACAATTTCCAAGAGCTACTATTGAGTAATATTGGACCATATTGACCAAAGTGGATGATGCAATCTGGTGTCTCAACTGTACTTGATGTGAATGTGAGGAGAATATGATGAACACACCATTAAAAAAATATAATATACAAATTTTTTCACCGAAAATGGAGATATGCATTAACATATATATATATATATATATATATATATATATATATAAGAGTATAAGAATTCCATCACAAATAAAATCCTTCATTGTTGATCATCCTGAGTTGAAGCTAGAGGATATTGTGGCTTATTGAGTTATGGTTATCAAAAACAACATGAAGAGAGTATTTTGTGTGATGGAAAGATACTCTAGAACAAGAGAATGTGTAAAAAATCTTTTTCCGTAAAAACCTATGCATATAAACCTAGTTATGTAAATTATTTATTTATGAAAATAAATTAATCACTGACCTGAATGGAGGGACATATGAATCCAAATTTCTAAGAGGAAAATCCTGTGGTGGGTTGTTGCATGGCGATTGAATGCCTATTGCATATTGGGTGGTTTCCCTATGGCGTGTCGTGAGTAGGCCCATACAAACAACCCTTAATTGTCATAACTATCTGCCTAATGAAGTACTGACCTATGTTGACAAGCATTGAAGTCAAAGTGTGTAGCTTGAGTGGAGGACGACATCATACTACCCCATATCCTTATGAAATGTTGATAAAGAGAAATAACATAGTGGACAGAAAAGGCCCTGAGTGTGAAGGAAAAAGTATTGAGAAACTTTAGTCTTTTGGCATTGTGGAAAGGAGAATGGTCAAATTGTGCATAGAAGGCATAGATAAATTCAAGGTGCAAAAATTTTATTGTGCAAAGATCACTTAGATGAGTTGAGTATGAGCACAAATTTTTATAATCATGCCTTGCATCATGAATTGTTCAATGAGTTTGGATGAGCACTCTAGAACATGACTTATCATGTGCGACGAGTGGGTGCGGTTAGTTAAAGGCACACCCCAACCAACACTTGAGCGAATGGTTATATATATTGCATGGAGGAGATGTGTGTCGACCAAAGAATTTTGGTGAGTCAACTTGCATGGGTGTCGTGTGTAAAACCCATAGGACTTGAAGGGATATGACCATTTTCTGTCCATACACCCCATATACATAACCAAGCATGTGGAGAGGAGAAAGGATAAGAACTTGGTGGATCACATCAACTTGCATGGTGAAGAAGGATGAAAATTGTCTTGTAACAAATCGAACTTTGTCATGAGGATAATTTTAGAGTTTTTGGGCATGTAATTAAGGTCAATCTTAAATATGAGTTGCATATTTGTTGGAGAGGGGACCAGTAGAAAGTTTAAAACATGTATCTTTTTGGTAGGTCTATGCTAATGAGTGGTGTTGTTTAGTGGTGCATGTATCTGAGTGAAAAATGAATTGGCACACGGCCCAAGTTTAGTTTGTAGGTATTTCATGTAGGGTCAAGTGAGACTCGAGCCCTTGGTATTTGAATTGTTTTGTATTTAGATGGAGTTTTAGGTTGTGGGATGCTTCATAGAATATGTTTTGAAAAAACTCACATTAAGATGCTAGTATGTAGAACCCATGGTGGTCACATGGAGCTACCTGGGATTATCACACCCAAAGTGCGATGTGCTACATGACATGTCAATGGACATGGCTATTGTTGTGTCACCAATATCGAGTGTGACATGGAAACATAAATGGATATTGACATGTCACTAGTGATGTGGAATTTTGGATGGGATTTGGTGTCATGGCATGTTGTCATGGTGTGTTCATGTGGCATGCTGACAAGGAATTCAAAATTTTATAGATTTGATTCATTGATTATAACAAAATATAGAAGAGATGAGAAGAGTGAGTTGGAAGGAAAATAAAACCTTGCATCTAGTTGGATTCAAAGGTTTTGCAAATCCTATATATGAAAAAGTGGAAATTTGGAAGATCGAATACCCATAAATTTTATAAAATGATTTTACATAAATTTTGTGATATGAATGGATCAAATAGGATGACATTTCTAACTGAAGATGCGGCCTTATGAGGAGGTGACATGTGGGCAGGGAAGTTGCCACATGTCAACTGATGTGGCATTGTATGGTGCTGACATAGGGCCAAAGGGATGCCATGTGGATCTGTACGAGTTTATAGGAACTCGTCATAACTAGTATCAAGATACCAGATATCTTGGATACATCTTACAACACCATTTAATGAATAAAGTGAATACATTATTTAATAATACTATCATTTCTTTATGGGGTTTCATGAAAAAATCATTCAAATCCAGAATAAAGGCATGTTACAGACAATGTAAATATCCCATATGTCCACATATTATATATCTGGTATTGTCCTAGCTTTCATATCTGGATCTGGATCTCTTAAGGAATGATTTACATGAAATCCTTCCTGATTATGATTATTTCCCCCTTTTTTGTCAATCCACATCTGGTCATATTTTTAAATGAATTCTTCATGTTCTTTAGGATTACTGGATACCATTTACATTTTTAATCATATATTACATTTGGACTTAGGTCAAAAAAAAATTACACTTGTTTTAGTCTAGATACCTCTGAGTGCCAAAGCCTATTTCTGGTGTTCTTGTTTGTATTGTGATATTCTTTATTGGCATTGTCTTGATGATGAACACAAATTAACAATGATGATGATGAAAAAACATTATATCACAAGAATTTTCAATATAACAAGAGAAAACATTACAAAAGAAACCCTAAATATGTTTGCCCTAGTTTTTCTCAACATCTATGGTCTTGGAAGATTTGAAATGTAGAAATAAAAAATTTCTTGAAATCAAATGCAACACAACTAAATCACGCACCTAGTAGCCAATTACTTAGTGGGCTAAAGTTGAGTAGTACTTCGATGAGTTTTTTTCACGTATATGACTCCAACCATAGCTAATATTTCAAATCTAGATATGCGAATGAAAGTACTTGCAAATAAAAGGAAGGAGGAGAAGTTAGATGCGATAAATAATTAATGAAATAGAAGAAAAATCATACTAGTGCCTTATTCCCAATTAATAGAGTAAGAGTTTCTCCTACTGCTCTGCATGAAAAATCACAGTTTATGGTCTTTCACTCAAATAAAAAACAATTGTCAAAGAAAGACAAATACTATAAGAATTGTTTCATGGAAAAGTTTGTTATTTCTTATAAAACTTTATGTAAGTCCCACTTGACCAAGACATACAAGAAAAATATCAAACAAATTTTGTTGTCTCACCTAAGCCCTTACCATTTTGAGTTATTTTCTTCAGATAGTTATTCCACTTCAACATCAGAATTGAAACTAGTTATCCTACACATATTCATGAGACCAATGAGACCAAATTAGATTAAATTTGACCAAATATTAAATTTAATTTCATGAATAAATAATAATTAAAAGACTTGCATGCATGAATTATTTAATGAAGTCCTCTTGGTTTCGAGAATAAATTTTTGGAGTAGTTTAATCTTGGAGAAAACCTCCCTCCACTTGACGATGCAACAACAAAGTCAACAATGACTTTTTTGTTGCTTTGTTGGATTGCGGGTGTTTTTCTCCAATATTATCCAAATCCGAATTTATTCTCTACTGAACAGGGCCAACCACGTGAAGGTGGAAGCTCTCGTGGCCCCTTCCCCCCTCACATCACTCTCAATTCCCCAATACCCAATCTATATACTACATAAGAAATAGTTGAAAGCAAGACATTAAGATACATGGAAAAAAAAATAGCAACCATTCATTCATTCATTGATTTGTAAATCCACAAAATATTTCATCTCAATAAATTTTATCATAAAAATATGTTTACATAATATGAAACAACGTCATTACCTAAAGAGACGTATAGCAATTATTCCTTAAGATATAACATTCATTCATTCATTCATTAATCATAAACACAAAATACTTCATCTCAAATTTTTTTATCATCAATTGAGGAACTTATTGACTAATGTTTTGTTGAGAAATTTCTCAACTTGATAAATATAAATATCATTTCCTACCGCAAGAGAAATACTATTCCCATAGGATTTGACGACCCTATTCATATACCAATGACTATTGTGGCTTGGTTTTGGAATAGGTAATGAACCCATTTTGTATTAGGTTTAGCACCCATTTGTGTGCTCTAGGGTTGTGACAAGGTCAAAGTCAAGGTCATGATGTAAAGTCCCATGAAGGGCTCCTGAATTGATGTAAAAGAAATATTTTAAATGTAAAAATGAGATCTAGAAGCTACCAAGTGATGGGTTGTCCAACCCATCAAGTCAACCCCACAAGAGTCCCTTGGAACTCACCAAAATACTATATAAATGAGAGGTATTCGACCTCATTGGAGATAGATAATCAATTCAAACTCTTCAATAAGTCTGAGAAAAATTCAGAGTGATAAAGAAGATAAGGATAGCGAGGAAAGGAAGAAAAGTCTTTTTGTTTGACTTGGACATTAATTCTTTGTTTGGCAAGATCGTATACTTGGGAAGGAAGCTATCTCTGTTCAGATTTAGAGCTAAAGAAGAGCAACAAACCAAGTTAAAGAAAGAAACATTGTTGTTTGGGTGGCTGGCCTATCACTTAGTGAGTTGTCTTGATCAAAGGTCTTGGAAGTCTTCCTTGAATTTCTAAACGAAGATAATTTTTTGGGTTTTCCCCTGGCATGGAGCCTCTTTCTGGTGTTCTTTTTTGCATTGTGATTTTCTTTATTAGCATTGTCTTGATGATAAACACATAATAATAATAATGATAATGGAATGACACTGCATGATTATAAAATTATGTGCAATTATATAGAAATAACAATAACAATACAATGAAAATAAAGGAACATAAGAAGAAAAATATTCACATATAGAGATACTTGATACAACTTTACATTGGCCATAAAAACATTGAAACCATTGACACATTTGAACTTCCATTATTGTAATATCATCAACTCTGTCATGGAAATATTATCACTAGGGTTTGAGGTTTCAGAAATGATAGCATGGATATCTTTTCTACATGGTACCATACTAATGTGTTGCACACTGAACTGCTATGAATAAATCAATCATGGTGCCATATTACTATGTTGCACACATGTGCAATGCCATGCTAATACTGAACTGCAATGTGTAAATCATGCCATGCCAATATCATATCAATATAATAGACTGTATAGTTGAATGTTGTTGTATTAAATCAAACATGGCATCATACTACTGTGTTGCACACATGTGCAATGTCTTCCCAATATTGAACTGCAATGTGTAAATCACGCCATGCTAATATCATATTAATATAATAGACGGTACAATTGAATGATGTTGTATTATGTTACAATGAGATCATTATATATATATATATATATATATATATATATATATATATATATATATATATATATATATATACACGATGCCTGCCCATTTTACCATGCAATAAGGTCGTATAACAAAGGTGGCATATATACAACAGGGGGTGCCAATATACCACAGTACACCAGTTCCTAAAATAACAATGTCGACAATGGAGATGACGCTGAATAAGAAGAGGAACCATGTGATGCAAAGACTAATGTAAATGCGATATATGATACCTGGACTTTCATATAGATGCAATGCCAGGAACCGAAATTATATGAGGCTCAACTTTTCCTCAATCTCTTTGCAAGTTTCTCCTCTCTCTCAAAGAAGTATGAATACTATATCGATGGTGGACTCTTATTTCACTAGGATTATGGATTGCTTATAAGCAATATGGAAAACATACTAATTCTCTTACTTCTTTTTCAAGAACAATGAAATGTGGGGTTGCTCTGATAACAATTTGGCCAACATAACATTTCCTTCTCTTTGGTTCTCCCATGGCTTGTTTATATAGAATTTTTTGAATCTCTCTTCCATATCTTGGTTCATGAATGAAAATTACTTATGAGTAGGAAAAGAGGATTCCATTAAGGGTTTCATATCTTCAGGGCAACTTGAATTCCACTGTCCTTGACTGCAACATGTCATGGAATCATCTTCGAAGTGTGGGAAGTGGTCCCGAATTTATTCAGTCATGATTTTCTTCGACCACGCAAATTTCAAAGAAAAATCCGCAATGTTTCTTTTTATTCCTCAAGATAAGTTGCAAGGTCTGATTTTATATATGAGACTTTAGGAGATTTAAATTTTTTTGCACCTCATAATGTCTCTAGATGAAAAATATTCACTTGTACATTTTTTCGGACGACTTTGGGCATCTTTTGGATTGTACAAATATGTGTACGATTTTCTAGTGTTAATAGTCATGAAGAGCATGCCTTATCTATTATTTCGAATACATCAAGCGTAAAAATATTGATTATGAAGACTGATCATAGCTGCAAAATTCAACACTTTCTCTTAGCTAGGGAGGTATTTATAATGAATATCTAGAGGCTCTCACATAGAAAATTTTCTCTAAGAAAAGGTTATAACAAATCCAGTTACCATAATTTGGTCAACAATTATGACACATGGTAAATAAAGTTACCATAATCTAGTCAACAACTGTGACACATGGTAAATCAATAACATCAATAGGTTAACATAATATTGTAAAAAATTGTGATACATGGTAAACCAAAAACATCAAAAAGTTACCATAATCTAGTTAAAAACTTAGAGACATGGTAAATCTTTAGCATCACTAGCTACCATGATTTTGGTCGGCACTTCTAACCCATGGTATAAGACTAATCCTAGTTCACCATCTTCCTTGTCAATCTATTTGAATCATGGTGAAACCCTAGGGACACAATCAATCCATTTGAGTAATTTGGTTCCAAATCCAAAGTTCGCACTCTACATGAGTAATTATAGGCCTGATTCTAAATGAGCTCACTCACCTATATTAAGAGTAATTTGAGCCTGATGTTGAAAGGTACTCACTCAACTGAGTGATCCTATGCCTCTAGGAAAATTCTTCATAACATGGTCAACATAATTGACATAGGAATAATGATTGTCCTTTGTCGGACCATTCTCCCTAATTTGGCCAACATAGTTGACACTAGCAGAATGAATGTCCTTTGATGCTATCAATATATTGGACCATTTTCCCTATTTTGGTCATACTTGACACAGGGATAATGTTTTTCCTTAATGTTGAAATTTCATGACTCCCTATTGTTGAGAGAGACATTCTCAAACACTCCAATCGCATCCTTGAAGTATATGTAGACGTCATAATGTGAAAATATTTAACAACATCTTTCTATATTGTAGAATAATATTGAATCCATATCGCTTACTTCTATACTATATATCAGTACTATATCTCATTGTTCTTTGACATGTTGTTTGGCGGACAAATTGATCTTGCATACCATTGACGATGCTGGAAATATGTCAACCAAGGGGGTCTCCCTGATGTGAAGTCCCAATTATACCTTACACCATTTGGAGTAGGAGACCCATCTAGAGTATCAGCCTGACTGCCATTTATCCTTATAGATTTTCCTTGGCTACAAATTTCAGTGGAAGAGAGTAACACATAGGTATTTTCGGATCAGAAAGTACGGTATTCCTTGTGAAATGCTGAGTTGTGGAAGTATTAAGGTCCTTCTACCGAAAGGGGATAGAAAATTGGGCCCTTTAGATACAAGTAATAGTACTAATATAGAAAACACACATGAGCATATACATGAATGAATCGTTGAGCAAACAATGAAATAGTTCACAAGGGAGAAACGATTGTTAGTGCATATACAATACACCTTCAACAAGATAAGTACCAAAGCCGCTGAAAGAGTTAAATTTCCTTAGTACAGGTTAAAACAAAACACACCACAAACATTCAAAGAGTAGTCTTACAATATTCACGACATATGCATGAAAACATGTTGGCTCAACGAGATTATAAATAAGTAAAATTTCCAAGATATATCAAGACAATGAACACCACTAGCCCAATAGTGGAGCATTAGAGTAGTCACTTGCTCATCCAAAACAACTATCTTCCTCTCCAATGCTTGGTAGGAGGATCCAAGGTGAAAAGTTTCTTTGCATGAACGATGAGGGTGTATATATATAACAAGTGGGGTGATCATTCATGTCTCTTGTGACTCTTGGACTACGCTCATGATTTTTTCACTTCTCTATGACATTTCTACTCCCACATGACTTTTAACATTACATGGATGACTCTTGGACTTCCGCTTTACTATATGTTTTCAATATAGAATTTACATAATCCACAAATGATGTGGAACATGATGGCTCATGACATGACATGACATTGTTGACATGGATTGCATGATGACATGGCAATGTCAAGTCACTCTTTTTTGTTTCTTTCTTTGTTTTTTCTTGAAATATAGTGCATGTTCTTGTTTTTCCTCCTTATGAATTGAAAATAAGGAGTCTTAAATGTAGTCTTGATCTTTTGTATTCTATTGCAATTTTGTGTTCCTTCGTCTTCTTGCTTGATGATCGTCTGGTCTCTTCAGCTCCATAGGTGTCTTCTAGCATGGCCTCCTTCTCCTTTTCCTCCATCATCATCTTCTCATGAGAAAATATAGTACCTATAACTCAAACCACTCATGACAAGATGACATCAGTCTGCATTAGGGGAATTTTGAGGTCTAAAATGGGCCTCCTAAGAAAAATGTAAAACCAAAATAAACTTTATAAGAACCGATAGGATTCAAGGTTAATCTGAAAATGGAAGTATTTGTAACTCTATGCAAAGTATCCATTTCCATTAAATTAAGTGTGCAAAGTATTCTCCATGTCTTGCAAGTTAAACAAAGTGTTTTTGATAAGGTTTTTGAGTCTTATGTGTGAGGGAATGTTAATTAAATTTACTTTTTAACATATTATATCAGAAATACACAACATATAAACTTCATCATAACATAACATAGCAACATGATGAGGCAGTTCACTCCTCCTGGGCTACATCTATCGGGTCCAAGGCTCCCAATGGGCATATCCTTGCTATATTAAGTTGCTAAAATTGGTTATACAGTGAGAAATATGCCTAAACAGGAAAAAACAGCTATGAAATTGAATTCATAAGACATAAATAAGCTAAAAATGGCTTTTTTTTCACCTCAAACAGTGAAGTATAGCCCAATACACCTTCATTTCCCTGATGTCCCTGATGGCTCTTCAAGCTTCCCTGAAGAAAAAGTGGCTGAAGAACACCTATTTTCGCTCTACAACCTGTCCCAAACACTCCAAAATGCTCATAATAGCCAAAATTAACTAAAATTTCGTCCAAATTGGTCCAATAATGATGAAGTTATGGCCTACCAAAGAAAACCGCCTAATGTCACTTGAAAACCCCACTAAATGTGGGCTAACTGCAGTTAGGGGTGCTAATTTTGCAATATGGCCGAAAATGATGGAACCGGCGCCAACATTGGCGGAAATCGTTAATGTCAAATTAAATGTTAGGTGGGGTGGCATGTGACCACCCCCGCACTAACCGCCGCTTAACCCGCTTTTCCAAACCGTGGCATTAAAATATAAGAGTGGTCACATTATGGTAACCATAACTGTCTTCGTCGGCGGTTGGAATGTGGTTGGTGGAAGCTCCTGGTTCTCAGCGCTGATGCGTATGGTATCTCCGGGCTAGCCCTGAGGGGCTAGCCCCTTATTCCCTTGCCAGAATCCTTTACAAACATTAAAAAAAAATGCGCTTTCCAATAGTGTTAAGAACTATGATGTGGGCTAGTTGGTCAAGCGCTTGTGCTAGCGGGCGAGAGGTCTCCATTTCAAATCCTGCGGACTCCATATATATTTTAGCCATGACCCCTGGGCCACGTGGCGGCCTTGGATTGGCCCACAAATTTCAAAGTCAACCCATTAACAAATCCAAATCTTCCACTTGTCAATATATAATTCGCCCAGATGGAATATTCCAAGGAATATTTCTGGAATATTCTTTTTTAACATTTCCAAAGTCAAAAGTCAACTTTGGTCAACTGGATTTTTTTGAGTTTACTGGAGACTTCAAACCTGCATAAATTTCACATATAATTTCGGATTTGAGTGCCATTTGCGGCGCCAGAATCACAGTGGCAAGGCCTTTCCAATCATTCAGATTGCAACCAATTCTGAGCACTTCCATTTTTGAGTATTTTTTCAACTTGGACATGATCACCTGATCACACTTCCCAAATGGGAAGCTTTTGGACTCAAAAATCTATTTGAATTACAGAAACTGAAGATAAGGAGACTGATTCTCCACTCTTGCAACCTTGAACCACTGAAATCTTCCTGACTTCATTAAATTGAGCTTCTCATAAAAAGATAAATTCTTCCTTGAATCCGCGGACCGATTATTTCTAACCTTGACTGAGTCATGATGAAATTTTTTGAAATTTGCAGAACAACAACTATAATTTGTAGAAAAAATACTACTTCTACAATGGTCTACCTTCAAAGGAAACTAAAATTGAGATTCACCTTGCCAATTTCCCTTATGGCGAATTTTTGCCGAATGAGCCATATAATTGTGTCGATTCCCGACCAAGTTTTCTCGCCATACCAATCTACCATTCTGAAACAAAAAATGACCCATGTTGAACTTTGTGCCCTCTTTGCTTGCATTCTTTACCCTCTCTTGGATTTTTTCACCACCTTGCACCGACACTTGGTTCTCTGCACCGATTGACACCAAAGGCACTTTCTGCAAGATCTTGTCATCTTCTTCCAAAGACGACCTGCTTTCAGACTGAAACATATCATCATTTACATCAGCAATAACATGAAAATGATTATGTACAAAATATTTTTTCTTAATCATCAATAAAGTCAAATTTTGACTTGCATTGACAAGCCTTTTCAACCTCCCTGCATTCACTAAAGAAGATTCTAGCTTCTTCCGATGTGCTCTCACAATAAACTCCTTGCCATCCTTGAATAGATGATACTTGTTCTCATGGTGATGGAAGATCACTTTTCTATCATATAAGTATGGACTACCCAACACCACACCTGTAATGTCAAGCGGTACCACATCTAATTCAACTAAGTCAACATAATGAGTTGTTATGGCGAAGCGCAACATGCACTTTCTTGAGACTTGTAAATTAGCATCCTTGCAAATCCAACCAAGTGGATATGGCTTTGGATGTGGAATGGTCTCATGTTTCAGCTTCTTGACTAAGTCTTCTGAGATGAGATTTTCTTGTGACCCACTGTCAAATAGTGTGTCTATCTTTGTGTGTTTGGCTATTATCCTCACATGAAACAACTCTATCCTCCTCTCTTCATTTTGAGCTTCTATGTGACAGTTTAAAGTGCTAAAACTAGGATTTGTTTCCTTTACAACCTCTTTCCCCTTTATGTTCTTTAGTACCATGGCTATGCTTTTAGTTTCATCACCTGATTCAGACCCTAAGTCTTGTTCAACAGTTGCAACCATTTTGCCCTTTTCTTTGGCCTTCTCTTTGGTTTTAATTTTTTCTGGTTTCAGCTCCAGATGAAGTTTCCAGCAATGGTCTTCATCGTGGCTTGTTTTGGAATAGTTTTTACAAAATAATTTCCCTTTTTCTTTCCTAGATTTTGCATTTATTTTTCTACCTTTGCCTTTAAATTCACTACCCTCATTCCCATCAAAAGATTGTTTACCTCTAGCCTCTAAATGCGTGGCTTGGACACAAACCTTGTCTAGATTAGTAGGATTGAACATAAGGATAGTATGTATAAGATAGCTGTGTAAAGCACCTATATATTTCAAAAAAGTCTCTTGGCTATGCAAGTAAATTCCAAGTAATAAAGCTCTTCGTCTAAACTCTTGAGTATAATCTTGAACACTTTGTCCCTTAAGTTGTATACAACTTTTCCAATTCATGATAGCCTTTTGTAAATGAGCTAATGGATAAAATTGCTGTTTAATTGCGGAAATAAATTCAGCCCATGATAAAGTGATCTTACCATGTTTTTTAATTTCATCCTTGGTCTTGGCTTCCCACCATACCAATGCTGCTCCTTCCATTCTCAAAGGGGCTAACTGAATCTTGGTGTAGTATTCATGAAGGTTTTGTATCCTCAAGTAAACTTCCAACTATCTTATCCAATTGTCAAGATTCTCTACATTGACCTCACCATTAAACATAGGCAACTCAAATTTAACATCAATATTTAAAAATGGACTTTTACCAGTGGTTTTAGACTTGTGAGATTGATTCACTGAAGTTGAGGATGACGATGTAGAGGAAGAGGATGAAGATGGGGATGGTGGATCACCATTTCCTCTGTGTCATTTCTTTGACTTGTCATCACTTTTATTTCCTCTTGAAGAACCCTCTCCTTCTTTTTGGTGTCTAGACTCTTCTTCAAAAAGCCTATCATTCCTTTCTTGGTAGAGTATCCTTACCATCTTTGTCATGTCCAGGAAAGCTTTATGGAATACTCGTTCTTCTTATTTGGGATCAATGTCTTCAGGAGCTTCTCCTTCTCTTGAAGACATGCTTGAGGCTTCTTCAATGGCTCTTGGAGGTGGCTGTCTAACCCTTCATGGTTGTGGATTACTTTGTGCACTAACCAAGTGTCCTTCACCTCTCTTGAGTTTAAGCCTAGTAAGCATCAAAACTTGCAAATAATCAACTATATCTTTGCACAAAACAAATGCTGAGTAAAAATATAGCTTCTAAGGCTCAAATCCTTAGCTCTGATACCATCTAATATGAAAATGTAAGTATTTTTAATGCTATGCAAAGTATCCATTTCCATTAAATTAAGTGTGCAAAGTATTCTCCATGTCTTGCAAGTTAAACAAAGTGTTTTTGATAAGGTTTCTGAGTCTTTTGTGTGAGGGAATGTTAATTAAATTTACTGTTTAACATATTACATCAGAAATACACAGCAGATAAAATTCATCATAACATAACATAGCAACATGATGAGGTAGTTCACTCCTCCTGGGCTACATCTGTCGGGTCCAAGGCCCCCAATGGGCATGTCCTTGCTATATTAAGTTGCTAAAATTGGTTATAAAGTGAGAAATATACCTAAATAGGAAAAAAAAGCTGTGAAATTGAATTCAGAAGATAGAAATAAGCTAAAAATGGCTTTTTTTTCACCTCAAACAGTGAAGTATAGCCCAATACAACTCCATTTCCCTGATGGCCCTGATGGATCTTCAACCTTCCCTAAAGAAAAGTGGCTGAAGAACACCTCTGTTCGCTCTACAACCTATCCCAAACACTCCAGAATGCTCATAATAGCCAAAATTAACTAAAATTTCATCCAAATCTGTCCAATAATGAAGAAGTTATGGCCTCCCAAAGAAAACTACCCAATGTCCCTTGAAAACCCCACTAAATGTGGGCTAACTGCAGTTAGGGGCGCTAATTTGGAAATCTGGCCGAAAATGATAGAACCGACGCCAACATTGGCGAAAATGGTTAATGTAAAATTAAATGCTAGGCGGGGTGGCATGTGACTACCTCCGCACTAACCGCCGCTTAACCCGCTTTTCCAAACCGTGGCATTAAAATATAAGAGTGGTCACATTATGGTAACCATAACTGTCTCCGTCGGCGGTTGGAATGTGGTTGGCGAAAGCTCCCGGTTCTCTGCGCTGAGGCGTATGGTATCTTTGGGCTAGCCCCTTATTCCCTCGCCGGAATCCTTTACAAACATTAAAACAAAGGCACTTTCCAATAGTGTTAAGAACTATGATGTGGGCTAGTTGGTCAAGAGCTTGTGCTAGCGGGTGGGAGGTCTCCGTTTCAAATCCCGCAGACTCCATATATATTTTAGCCATGACCCTTGGGCCACGTGGCGGCCTTGGATTGGCCCACAAATTTCAAAGTCAACCCATTAACAAATCCAAATCTGCCAGCTAAAAGAAAATTAAGGTATTATAAGGAAGTCATCAACCCCACCTTAGAAGATCAAAAGTATCCCTCTGTTTTAACTAGCTCAAAGAAGAAAATTAATATAGCCAAGATTAGGACGAACTCCCATGAGCTCCATAGTGAAACAGGTCGTTGGATAGTTCCTAAAACACCATGGATGGAAAGGATCTTCCATCTCTGTGAGAATATGAACAACGAGGATCAAAATCACTTCATCTTAAAGTGCCCCGCGTAAAACCACATTAGAGCTCAATTTCATAATCTTTGTTGCAATATTGACCTTCCTAGCCTTTTAAGATGTCAAAATTATAGTGAGCTGGGGAGGCTTCTCTCCAAGCTTTTTGAGCATAGGAATAAAATCTTAAATCAAATTAAATAACTCTTTTCTTTAGGTCCAATAGACCAAAGATTGGTCTCAGTGGACGTTAACCATCATCATCATCATCATCAGTTCGCCCAGATGGAATATTCCATCAAATATTTTGGGGAATATTCCAAAGAATATTTGCAGAATATTCTTTTTTTAACATTTCCAAAGTCAAAAGTCAACTTTGGTCAACTGATTTTTTTTGAGTTTACTTGAGACTTCAAACCTGCATAACTTTCATATACGAGGTCGAATTTGAGTGCCGTTCACATCGCCAGAATCGCAACGACGAGGCCTTTCCGGTCATTCAAATTGCAACTAATTCCGAGCACTTCCATTTTTGAGAATTTTTTCAACTTGGACATGATCACCTGATCAAAGGTAATGATGTCAACCATGGGGGATGATTCACCATTTTTGGAGTAAAAAAGTAAAAAGATTAAAAAATAATAAAATAATAAAACTACTTTTTCATCTCATATTTTCAACTTCTCTCCCTAAGGTTTTACTCAAATTTCGAGCAGTAGTACTCATTGGATGCAAAATTTAATTCTGCATCCAAGGAGTACCCATGTTGCATACTTTTGATGGACCCTGCTGCATGAAAAATGAGAAAAACATGAAAAAACGTGATTGTTAATAATTTTTTCATGTATTTGTTATTTTTCATGTAGCAGGGTCCATCGAAAGTATGCAACATGGGTACTCCTTGGATGAGGAATAAAATTTTGCATCCAACGAGTGTTACCGCTTGAAATTTGAGTAAACCCATAGAGAGATAAGTTGAAAATACGAGTTGAAAAAACGAATTTTCTTTTTTTCCCTCTCAAATTTGATGATGTAATCTAATCTTATTTTATTATTTCCACTATTATTTTATAATTTCCTTAGGATGCCCATTTTAGACCTCAAAATTCCCCTAATGAAAAATACTAATATAACATGCTTCATGAAATCACTTGTTAGGACTAGATCTGGGTGACCAATTGAGTGCTTGAGTCAGGGATTGTGCAATTCCGGAGGCCAAGGTTCGAGACTGAGGCTTGAGACTATGCAATGCATGATTCAGGATGGCCAGGGTCGAAGGATTATGTAGTTAAGGGGCTCAATAGCTCAAGAATGGGGCTTGAGGATTGAGGTTTCCCAATGCGTAGTTCTTGAAGGATGGACTCAAGGAAATTCATAGTTGAGCAACTCAAGAGGTCATTATTGAGGTGTAAGCCTTGAGATTTCCAAATGCACAGTTCTGGTAGGAGAATAAGCTGGGATATTGCACAGTTGCGAGGTTCAAGGGCTAAAGCCTCAAGCTTGAGGCTTGATCACTGAGTTTGCACACTACGTAGCTGTGGAAGGACAAAAGGCTAGGTGATTGCACATTTTTGTAGTTCAGGAACTCAAGGTTGAGGCTTGAGGACTAAGACTGTGCAATGTGTAGTTCAGGCTGGGCTGGGGATCAATATTGTGCAGTTATAGAGCTCAAGGGATGGGATTGAGCATTGAGATTGTGCAATGCACAGTTCTGGGAGGCAGAGACTTTGCATTACATAGTTCCAAGATACAATATTGTTTCTTAAAGACTGATATTGTGCAATGCACATTTTAGGGGGGTTGGATGAGGTTGAGCGGCCCGGTCGAAAAGTTTTCCTAGTTTTGACTATGTGTGGGATTAGTGAAATGAAGTTGGACAAGAAAAAGACTTGAGAATGATCACACACTTAGATCACTTGAGAACACAATGTAGGACACTCAAAACACATGAACGACATACTTTCCTTGATGCGACAACTCACTTCAAGTGCGACACTAGAGATACATTTTGCGACGATAATAACGACACTTGTGAAACAATGCTTGAAACTTTGGGAATGAGTGTGATACATTTCTACATGGTAATAATGACTCATTATAACCAAGGTTACCCCTTGAAATAAACCAAAACTACATTTGGTCTGATGAGCGACACTTCCCATACCAAAAGACAACATTAGTTATATGAAGAAAAAAGTGTGCACGACACTTACGATATGTGAACATTAGTGAAAATGACACATTCCAGAGAAAAAAAACATGAAAATGACACTAATAAAGTGAAATAAAATAAAAAGTGAGAGTAAAAAACATGAAAATGACACTCATGAAAGCAAAGGTGTGCAAAATAAACAGTTGGAAAAACTCACCGAAATAGAAGTACAAAAACAACCAAAGGTGAGAGACTCCCAATGACAGTGTGCACTAACTGTCGACATGGGTTGAAAATTGCACAAGAACTATCTCGATAGATTTTTCTAGGCTTGTTCAAGCTTGCGTGAAGGAATGCACTCATGAATTCATTACAGAATGAGCATGTGTGAGCATGTGGCTTCGACACTTACAATCCAAGAAAGGATCTCAAAGACTTAACTAAGTATTGACCGACCAAGAAGTGACTACGAAACGACTGATCATAAGATCCAAAGTAGGCTCCAAAATTCAAGAATAGGAAAATTTTTGGAGGGTTTTTTCGTAGCGACAACACAAGCAAGAGTGATATCCCTAGGTTCAGAAACCAAACACTAAAACAAAACAATCAAATACATAGAAACATTCCCTAGACTACCATCAAATATAGATGTAAGATTGGATGGATGGTTCATACAATTTTCAAAATGCAACTTGTCCTCACTTTTTTTTGCTATAGATTTCAATCTTGTTCTCGAAGCTCCAAGAAAATATTTACAAAGACACAAACATACAAATGATCAAAGCATGTGATACATAAATCATTTAACATAATCTATACAAGTGATTAAGGAATCTCATAAAAATAACCATAAAAATGAATGTGAAAAATAAATATTCATTTATATTAATAAGGAAAATGGCGAGAGTTACAACCAAAGCCTTGATGTTGATAGCTTCCTCCCAATAGTCCTTAATTCCAACCTTGAATTAAAAAGCCTTCAATGCATACTTCATCAGAGTGGAAGTATAGTTTCAAGAGTAAAAAATCCAACCCATTTTACTTTGAGTGCATTGTATTTGTAGGACAAGTATGAAAGTTTGAGGTCCACTTAGCTAGGAGTTATATCCACAATGGATGGGATGGGATCCACTATGGTAGGATGAGATCCATTATGGTAGGAATTTAAGCCCATATCCTCACTGATCAGAAAGATATATCCATGAGGCTTCTAGAATAGAATATTTGTAACCTTTTTTTATTTTTTACTCGTGTAAGAAGACCGACAAACATTTTATAAAGCCAAGTTGCAACGACATCGCAATATTTTATCTATGGAAGGTGATGTCACAAGTTGTGATACTGACACTTGCGACAATCTCCAAAAATAGGGTTTTTAAGGTATGTAATCCAATATTCTTGTATTTTGTGGAGAGGTATTTCTTCCATATTTCTTAGGTATTGATGGCAATAGTTCTTCGAATGGTGAAAGATCCAAATTTGGAATCATTTTCCTAGATGTGACAAAATGATGTGTAACAAATTTCCCCCGAAAGTACAAAGTCAAAAAGGTATAGTGATTGAAGTGTTTTATCATGTAAAGGTTCAAATCAAGGAACAAAGGGTTGGAAACCTGTAATCCAATAATCAAAAGATCATAATACAATAATCATATGATCATTTCAGAGGTTGGGATTCCCATACTTAGAATACAAGTAACTATAAGCATAAGTATGGAAAATTTCAAAGGTCCATGTCAATAAAACAAAGTCATGACCACTAGACATACATTGTGGATCCATACTCAGAAAACTCAATATGAAAATAGCCACCTGACATACATCATGGATGTATGTTATAGTCATGAATACTAAAAAATCCATGCAACCTTAATATATTAGAAAAGATCCAGGGTCCTCATTTCTATTAGTCCATAATACGAATCTAACCACGTGAATAAATTTCTTGAGGTCGAACATGGAAGAAACCATCTGATTATTGTTTTATGATGAGAACCATTACCGATATGAGAATAACCACCAAGAATGACAATGGCCCTCAAATTACTCTAATACATTCTATGGAGTGTGAATTATCTTAAGTATAATACCCATAGAATCATTTGATTGAACGACAATCATGTAAAAATGTCGTCTAAAGGAAGGAGACCTATCATTAAGGCATGGAAGTTCTAAGGTACTAAAAAGTTTTTAAATCAACTTCCTAGATAATGTGCTAAAGTTGATAGGAATTGATCCATCGTAGGAGGGACTTGATGTATCCCCATCAACGACATGAAATGTGTGACAATATTTTAATTAAAATAGGAGTGATTCAAGATTGACTCAGGGATGACCGATGTGATAGAAGTCTTTAAGAATTGCAAAATGGTTTGACTTGGGTTGAAATTTTCTTGAACATATTGAAAACACAATAATGAATTGAAATCACTTGAATGAAAACAATACTAGATACCAATATGAATAATTTCAATAAGGCATAATAAAATATAGAGATAAGTGGATTTCCAGACCCTAACATGAGGAGTGACAAAGTGTCATGTTCAAGAGTGACTTGTTGCCTTTTCCAATACAAAATTTATATATTTCTTTCTCATTTTTCCCCACCATTTCTAGTAAGTACCTCTTTATTTTTACACAGTATCTAGGAGGATAAAATACAACTTGTTTAGTTCTTTCAACGTAAAATTTTAATGATCCCATAAAAAGTAAAGCTTAGTGATTTTTCATATTTAGGGAGTCTAAAAAGAATATAAAGAAAACTACAAGGGTGTTTTTTTTGTAAATTTAGTCTCCTAGTTCTGAAAAAGGATAAAGCAATAAAAAGGAGGACTCTTCTAGCCATGATTGACTAGAGTATACCTTTTTTCGTAATTATTCTATTTGGTCCGAAAAGGGATAAACTTACACCAAACATATACGCCCTTTCTAATCCTTTTAACGAGTGTGAAAGGAAACAAGTTCACTTGGTTAGGGAGTCTGAAAAGAGCTTATAGGAAACTCCACAAAGTTTTTTTTCATATAGTTTTTATGATCCTGAAAAAGTGATTAAATTATACTCAGTAACTTATTCTCATGTATTTACGAGCACGAGAAGGAAAAAAGAATAAGCTTGAGATAATTTTCCCTTTTATGAAAACTTGAAACAGAGAGAAAATTGTGCTTGAGATAAGTTTGATTTTTACACAAGCTTGAAAAAGAGAAAAATTGTGCTTGAGATAGGTTTAATTTTACACAATCTTGAAACAAGAAAAAAAAAATGTGCTTGAGATAGGGTATCGTGCTGCCAACATAACAACAGATGCAAGTAGTTTAATTCCAACATGATGACCAGAGGCACATGCCCCCCAAAATGTATGGAGGGATATATGTTTTATTTTTTAATGATATTGACACGGAAAGGAACTATGCTCATATTGATATTGATCGTGGCTTCTAAGAGGAAAAATATTTGGAAGGAATACATTCCAAGGGACACATCTCGATCATGGATTCCAAGAGTACAAAGAGTTGGAAGGAATACATTCCAAGGGACACATATCGATCATGGCTTCCAAGAGGTATTCATCGGGTGGAAGTACAATCCTATGGAAGGAATAAATGTCAAGGGACTCAATAGGGGTAGGAACATCATTCTCCAATGTCCCCGTTGAAGGGTTCACCATGTCAACTATTGGATCCAAGTCAAAAGAAGTCGAGCATACAATGAGAGGCTCTTTTTCATATGTAAGTGAATGCATGGGCTTAGTTACCAAATAATTAACCTGTGGTAGGGGGATACCAATTTAATATAAGGAACATTCAAGGAGGTTGGATTGTTGGCAGTCATATAAGGACAAACAAATGAAAGCTAGTCAACAACCACAATGTTTCCATTATGAGGGAAAGACATCACGCGAAAGAGTGTAGACACGACAATTTTCATGGCATAGACAAAATATTTACCAAGCTTGGAAATTGAAATCCAAGAGGCATTATACTACAATAGCATCAATACAAATAGTTTTTCCTTCTAAGGTAATGGGTAGCTAAGGAAGGATCCCTAAAGGTTCACTAGATCTTCTATTAAAATCCAATAGATTCTGAGTAAAAAACACAAGTTAAGGGGAACCCAAATATTTCCAAGAAGTTGAGGATAAAATGCTAACAAAATCACCTTCATATATGACAGTATGATAAATGTTCTTATCGCAAACCTTCACAATGATTTGGAAAGGGATGCACGAAGGGAGACGAGGCTACATCAGTACTTGGGGGGGTTCCATGGGAACAAGAGAAATGCTCCCTTTTATGGAAATATTTAAATAGAAAATAATAACCTAAGTGCTATTAACTTCACTCTCTAAAGGGATAGTGGGATTGACTAGTGAGAGAAATGAATCAACCACTTAAACTTCACTTTTCAAGGGAAGGGTAGGATCGACCAATGATGGAGTCAGATAGATCACTTCATCAACTAATGGTGGGTTGGGAGAAAGCTTATAGTGACTAGTTGGAAGTTATTGCTAAGAAATAGTAATATTTTCTAACAATTTCGAGGCTTCATTTATATGAGGGCAAAGGTGAGATTCATGACTCCCTTCACATAACCTACAAGGAAACCTAACATTACCCCTTTTCCCTATAACCTTATAATCACTGGTTAATGGACCAACGGTAAGTTTATGAGAATACTTAGACCACACGTCTAGTACTTTAGGAATACTAAGACAATTGATAAGAAGGTGGTCACCCTTACAAAGCTTGCAAGGGAATTTGAGCTTGCAATGTATGTTGGAGGGTTCCTCAACATTATCAACATTCACAATAATGGCTGGTTGGTTTCCCCCCTATTTATTTTACTTCTTCTTATTCCTTTTCTTATTCTTCTTATCCTCTTGGTTACTAGCATTAATACTTTCACCAAGTGAAGAAGAAGAAAGGGAATAAGACATCATGGACGAAAAAGGTAAAGGGTGAACATGAGGTTGGTGTTGTTGAAGTGGAGAACACAGTTAAGGTTGAGCAGTTTGGGTATTTAGGACTAATGAAGTTGAAAACAACCATATTGGTAAACCTATTGTGAATCCATAAACAAACAATGTATCCATGTAAAAAGGACCAATATTTCCAAAGCAAGGAAAAAGACTAGGATCCCCATTAAAAGGAGTTCCTTTATTGGAAAACTCCAAAACTCTTTCCATCAAACTCAACCTAAGGTCTGCTAAATGGGAAAAAAAACACATGCTAATAAATATAAGGAAGCAAACCACACAAAACATAGTTACTGATCAAATAGGTAACTGAACTGTTACCTACTTTTTTGAGGTAGCAAAAAAAACACCCAATTTTGAAAAGTGGTGATGCAGAATCACCCTTTTTTTTGGAGAATGTTTTTTGTACTTTAATTTTTTTCATTTTTCATTTTTTTTTTTATGTGATGATTTTCATGTCGATTTTGAATAGTGGTACTGGTGTATCATCACCCACTTTTTTTTAGAGGGTTGATTTTGACACTATAAATTTTCTAATGTCTTCTTCTTCCTTGAGATGTTTATTTTTAGGTGCATTTATGTACTTGTGTTTTAAAAAGGAAAAGTTAATTTTTTTTTAAATAAAAATTTGTAATGAAATCTTCATTTTTTCACATAGATAAAAAATTTCAAAAAGGGTCAATAAAGTTTATATTTTCTATATGTTTATGTATTGTTAATTAATATTTCAATGCACATCAAATAATTGTTGCTAAAAAACCAATATTTTGAACCATATGACAGAAAAATACACATTTCAATATAAATAGAATGCAAAAAATAAAATTTTAGAGACTTTTTGTTTAAAAAAACGTGTTAAATAAACAAATTTTTTGGGAAAATCTTAACAAAAAAAACCTAAGAAAATAGCATTTTTTATGAATTTTATGTCAAAAAATAATATTAATCACAATTTTTTTGCAAAAAATAAGGAATATTCTCATAAAATATCAAAGTCTAAACATTACAAGTAAAACTTATTAATAGCTCTCAAAACTGAGCTTTATTTTCAAGAATAACTTAAAGATCAATAACAATATCAACTAATCCATGTTCAATATCTTCTAAAACATCATTAATGTCGTTTTCCACAACGTTTTCTGCTTCATTTTGGTAATTTTCATCTTCTAATGGATATTTCATGTCTGCAAATCTTCCAAATTGTCATTTTCCAATAATTCCATATAATGGTGGTTGAGGTTCCTTTGTTTTTTTTTTCCACACGTGATTCATTAAAATCCCCTTTCCTCAAACCAACTTCTTGCTTCACATCTGGAATAAATTGAAGAGTGTTAATTCTTTATTGAATAAATTTGCATTGCACTGGGTGTTTCTCAATGGAAATGAAATTTATTCCTTTTTGTAGGCAACATGCTAGTGTTGTACATAATCATCAAGCACAAAAGAAATAAATAATAAAATTAGTATAAACACATAAAAAGTAAAAAATGATATTTAAATTCAAATTTTTATAATAAAACTTACATGAACGTGAGAATAAATCCAAAACCCAATCTCCTTCATTTGAACATAGATCTATAAGACAGTTAATAAATGCTTGTGGTTTTTTATAAATGTTAACTATATCTCCTTTTGCATCTTTATCCTCATATGTTAGTTTTCTTACAACTGCATCATGAACCAATACTTGACTATGACTCTTCCCATCTATTCGATTCATAAGAATACACTTATAGCTATCCTCTTTTGTCCAACATTCACCATGGATGAAATCACAATAATTTATAATAGGTTGAACTTCAGAAGAAACAAGATTTGACTTTTGGCTGTAACATAACATAGTAAAAGTTTAATTAAATTGTACATAAATAAAAAAAATTAACAGTAATTGAACATACAATTTCAAAGTCTTACCATGTAAGTTGCATCCTTGATTTTGTTTTTCCCTTGAAGCTTGTTAATAACATTGCAAACTGTGTTTTTAATGAAATGTCACAAATATCCAAAGTGGTGATGTTGTGACTTCTTGAAAACCCATAACCACTTTATTAAAAATTTGATAAGTATATGGTTCACTATCATATTCAATGTCTGGGAAAGTGAAACCATGAAGAATATCTGAAATAACTAGGGCATATTCCATTTTAGGTATTAGTTTTACAATGTCTTCACAGTCACCTTGTATTATTTAATATTGGATATTGTCGAGTCCATTCCAAGTGAAATGATTAAGAGTAGGATCAAGTTCAACATTCATAAGAAACTTCTTTTTTCATCTTTTCCAACTTAATTTTTTCAATAAAGCTTTTGAAAGTATCTGGTACTCCATTTCCATCATTCTTCGACACACACACACACACACACACACACACACACATATATAAATAATAATAATAATAATAGTTTACATATGAATAAAATGAATGTATAAATCAACATACCTTATTAAATGCAATATAAAAATATTTAAGTGTTTCTGTAGAACTTGATTCTGGGTAGTGGCACACTACATCATCCCAACTGTCTTCATTCAACATTTTAACCATATGTTCTTGTATTTTCATATAAATCTTATGACTGGATAAATAAAGTTAAAACTGTTAATATAGTGACATGTATAACAAATTGTACCAACAACATTATGTTTTATTTAAAAGAAAATTATAATGAAAAGAAAATAAGAAATAATTCAAGAAACTTACTTTTGAAATTATACGCACATTTCATCCATTGATAATTCACTTGACTTCACATGGGATAGTATTGATTTGAATATTTTCTCATCCTTCACTCCTTGCATTGTTCTCCAAGGTGTGATAATCATATCCTCTGGAATTTTCTTCATTTCAGTACCTGTCTTACTGTTGGTACATATTATGGGTTTACTATTTTTAACCTTATGATTTTTTATGGAAATATTCTCCCACCACTCAAAAATATCATCAATCAAATCTCATATATCCCTAGTTCTAAATTTCAACTGAAAAAATTTATCCATGCTTCTAAATATATTTTGAATGCATTTTTCCATCTTTTGCTTTGATTTTTTCATCAATTTGATAACCTGTTTCCATTAAACATTCCTTCTGAAATGTTAGACTAACTTGTGCCTTATCTCCACTATATTTTTCTATGAATTAATTATGAATAAATTTGACCCTTTGGATGAAAGTCATTTTCATTTTGTACTCATTATCTGCATTATGATCCCATGCCAATAACTTCAACTCTGTTTCTGTTGAACCAACATAAATAATGCATTTCACCGTTTGAAAAAGATAGTTATTGGGATATTCCTCAATCAATTTTCTTTTAGCCTCTACCGAATGGTTCCCTCCAATTACATAATATTTATAACCAAAACATTTTGACTTTTCAAATCCCTGTTTGTTGGGAACCTGACGTGGATCAACAAGAATGACATAATCCACCACATGTGCATATGGATTGAACGTAAACAATGTTTTCAGATTATGTACATGTCGGTGATGGGCCTTTCTAATTTGATATTGAGATTGTCCTTCATCTGGCCTATAAAATTGGCTGACATTAAGCTCAAATGTTTGGCCACCATAGATTAATTTATTCTTCCTCAACTCATATCAAATGGCATTTTGTTTTGTTTTAATAATGCTATTCTCTAACTCAACACCCGATGTTATGATTTCTCTGCTTCCTTTAGAGCTTTCAGTTTTTTCTTCACTGCTGCTCATGACTTTTACAGGTTGACCAAGATTTGATTTCTTCTTCTTATTGGTTAACATATCAATTTTTTTATAAACAAGCTCTTCATCATAAGGTAAAAGAGAGACATCTTTGGACATTTTTCTTTTTGGTGTCTGATTTGTTTTCTCCTTTTGCACAACAGTTCCAATCTCCTCCTCACTAATTCTATCATAATTTTCAGTTTCATGTTCCACTTCTTCAAAAGAAACATGTTTAAGTTTACTAGATTGACCCATCTTAGTAGCTCTTGGTTGATCCCCTCTTTGTACTATTGCATTGTCACGAGCTATTGATCTTTTCTTCATTCTCCTTTCCTTTTCTTTGTCTGTGTGGAAAGTGTTGATCACAGTCATAACATTTGGCTCCATATAATAAATACCTTCAAACATGTTTGAAAGAGGTGTAAAAATAAATCCTATGAAACAAAATAAAACATGTCAATGATCAATAATTTATAAAAAATTGAATGATCCTTACAACAATGCATAACAGATATATAAATAAGCATACTTATAATGTTATTTATAATGTTGCTTACGATTTCTGCAGACAATTTGTAGATGTTTCACTTGTGTCATACTTGACCTTTGATAGTCGATATCTAACCTTGTCACGTTTATTACCCATTCTTGCAAGAAGATAAATAGTGTTTGTATTCGACACCAAACATATGTCTCATACTTTGCCCATCACTTGATATGATTCATCTAAGTCAATCATACCACAAATCAGATAGATATGTATATCATCCTTCGTTTCATTGTCTTCAAGATACCATGAAAAGTCAGTTTTATTTATTTCCTCTGCGTTCTTCCATTAAAAAAAAGCTTTAATGAAGTCGGTGGGCCACTTACTTGACTTTTATTACGTCTTTCAATTTTTGATTCTTCAAAAATATGCATAGTGTGTGCAACAATGTCCTTATTGCATCCAACAATATCCATAGTGTGTCCAACTGTAACTTTATATTTGGCAATTGCTGACGGTCCAAAAACATTCACATAAATCTTTTTTGATTCCATTTTCATGAAAAAAAGAAATATATATATTAGTTAAAGAGAAAACACATAACTTAATTAATCACTCTTTTTTTTTTTTTTTTTTAAATTTATAATAAAGTTTACCAATATAAATTTAAAATTAATCGAAAAAAATATCTATAAAATAAATTAAAAAACAAATTTTATTTGTAAAACTATATAAATTGAAAATAAACAAATAAAATTAACTATATAATTTTTTCATTTAAAAAAAAAATAATAGAAAGCATATTTACACACATACACACATATATATAATAATTTTTTTAATACATTTTATAAAAAAATTATTATTATTTTTAATATAAAGTTGTTTTTTAAAACAATTTAAAAAACAAATTAAAAAAACAAAAATTAATTTGGAACTTAAGTTTATTTTTTTATATTAAAAAATAAAAACAGAAAAAAATAAAGTTTAACCCATTTTAAAATTAAGTTTTTTTGTTTTTGTTTTTTTTTTAAAAATAATGTTAATTTTTTTTAATATTAATTGTTTTGTTTTTTAAATATAAAATTAATAAATTAAATTTTAAAATTTAAAATATAATTAATATAATTAAAAATTATATTTTAAAATTTAAAATTTAAATTTTAAAATTAAAAATTTTATATTATATTTTAAAATATTTTTTAAATTTTAAATATAAAATAATTTTAAGATTTTAAAATTATATTATATTTTATAATTATAAATATAAAATATATTTTAAAATTTTAATTTATATTAAAATTATATATTATTATTTTTAATTATATATTTTTTAAAATTAAAAAAATATATATTATAATTTATTAAAAAAAAAAATCAATTTTCCGCCCTCCGAGTGTTGGAGGCCGGCAGGGTGGTGTCGTGGAGGGCTGCCCAGTTGGCCTCTGGCCCCCGACTGGGCAGAGGTCGATTCCCTCGGCTGCACGGAGGTCGATTGGGCCGGAGGCCCGCCGGGTGACACCGTGGAGGGCTGCCTAGCTAACCTCCAGCCCCCGACGGGCGACCAAATTGATTTTTTTTTTTTTTTTTAAATAAAAAATAAAAAATAAAAAACAATAAACAAAATAATATAAAATAAAACAATTTAAAATTTAAAATTAAAACAATAAAATTATGATAAATAATTTAATAATATGATGATGACGATGATGGTTAATGTCCACTAAGACCAATCTTTGGTCTATCGGACCTAAAGAAAAGAGTTATTTAATTTGATTTAAGATTTTATTCCTATGCTCAAAAAGCTTGGAGAGAAGCCTCCCAAGCTCACTATAATTTTGACATCTTAAAAGGCTAGGAAGGTCAGTATTGCAACAAAGATTATGAAATCGAGCTCTAATGTGATTGTACACGGGGCTCTATAAGAGGAAGTGATTTTCATCCTCGATGTTCATATATATTATAATAACATATAAAATAATAATTTTTTTAATAAATTAATTATTATTATTATTTAAATAGAAAATGAAAAATAATTTGAATAATTAAACTAAAAAAGAAATTTAAAATGTTTTTAATTAAATTTAAAAAAAAACAATAAAAAAAAATCAAAATATATATTTAAAAAAAAATTAAATAATAAAAGCACCAAAAATAATATATATATATATATATATATATATATATTATTTTATTAAAATTTTAAAAACAAAAACAAAATACTAAAATTAGTTTACAATTAAATTGTTTTTTTAATTTACAAATATATTAATTTTTTTTTAATATAAACTAAAACAAATATGTATTTTACTTTAATTAAAAAATACAATAAAATATCTAATGATATTTTTAGAAATAAAATTTCATTTTTTAAAATAAAAATAAAAATTATTATTATTTTTTTAATTTTTTCAGTTGTACTTTTAGAAAAAATAAAAATAGAATAAATATAACTGTTTTTTGATGTGCATGGTTGTTTTTTGGTTTTTTGTTTCATGGAAGAACTGAACAACCCTAAAAATGAAAAAAATTCTAAATTTTTTTATTTTATTTTTATTTTATTAATTTTTATTTATTTTATTAATTTTCATTTTTAATTATTATTATTATTATTATTTCGCTAAATCAATATAAAAGAATAGGGTTTTCAAACCTAAAAAACATAAAAATAGTTTTGGAACATAAAAACCATAAAAAAAACAGATTTTCCCAAAACTCGTCTTTAAATGGACAAAATAGAAGGAAAACTAACCTTTGAAATGCGAAAAACCCCTGTTACCAATGCCAACACAACGTCGCCAGTGCAAACGTAACACCTCCACAAAATTACCAATGCGAACGCAACGCCTCCAATGCGAACGCAACGCATCCACAAAATTACCAATGCCAACGGAACACCTCCACAAAATTGCCGCAACAAAACCCAGAAGGCTTGATGTGATGTGAGGAATAGAAACAACGATTGTTATTATATAGCGAAGATTGTGTGATTGGTTTACCGTTTCGCGAATGTGGGATTGAAATTTAAAATTTAAAATATTTACATGTAGTTAATTATAGTTAATATTATAGTTACAATAGTTAATATTTATATGTAGTTATTATAGTTAATATTTACATGTAGTCAATGTTAAATCATTCAAATAAGAAATTTATTTTAGTTTGGAAGGCATGCATGAAAGGAATATTTTGTTGATATTTTAAATAGAAAGTACGGTGAAATATTTCATGACCAACAGTTTATTAAAATGTTTTGAAATACATTTTAGATGAATATTTTGTACGAAATATTTGAAATGAAAATTTTGGAGGGAAAGTTTTTAACAAAAATTTTTGGGGGGAAAATTTGGAGGGAAAATTTTTATCGATAACTTTTGGGGGAAACTTTTAGAGAGAAATTTTCAGTCTTTAAGCTATATATTGTAATTGGGAGAGAGTGCATTTGTATCATTCAACATCTTTTTGTTAAAAGCCATGGGTTCTATTAGCGAAGTTTTTCTTTCTGCAACATCAACATCTTTTTCATGCAACAAATCTATTCAGATTTATGAATTTAACAAGAGTATGTTCACCATGAATAGAGAGTCAAAAATTCGACTTGGTCGTAATCCTAAGGATTATGAGAACAAAATTCATGAAGCACAACAAAAATAAATTTCTATAAATCGAGAGTCAGTTATTCCACTTACTCTTAATCCTAAGGATTATAAAAACGCCAGTGATGAAGGGCATGATGAAGAATTTCCAGAGTCAAAATTTTCACTTCATACTAATCCTAAGGATTATGAGGGCACCACTGATGAAGGGGGGTATGAAGAATATCCGCTTCGTCATAATCCTAAAGATTATGTGAGCACCACATATGATGAGGGGAATGAAGAATTTGCAGAGTCAAAATATCCACTTCGTCCTAATTCTAAGGATTATGCGAACACCACTGATGAAGAGGGGAATGAAGAATTTCCAGAGTCAAAATATCCACTTTGTCCTAATCCTAAGGATTATGCGAGCACCGCTGATGAAGAGGGGAATGAAAATTTTCTAGAGTCAAAATATCCACTCCCTCCTAATCCTAAGGATTATGCTAGCAAAACTGATGAAGAAGGGAATGAAAAATTTCTAGAGTCAAAATATCCACTCCCTCCGAATCCTAAGGTTTATGCCAGCACCACTGATAAAGAGGGGAATGGAATTTTTCCAAAGTCAAAATATCTACTCCCTCCTAATCCTAAGGATTATGCCAGCACCACTGATGAAGAGGGGAACATAATTTTTCCAGAGTCAAAATATTCACTTCGTCCTAATCCTAAGGATTATGCGAGCACCACTGATGAAGAGGGGAATGAAAAATTTCCAGAGTCAAAATATCCACTTCCTCCTAATCTTAAGGATTATGCGAGCACCACTGATGAAGAGGGGAATGAAAAATTTCCAGAGTCAAAATATCCACTTCATCCTAATCCTAAGGATTATGCCAACACCACTGATGAAGAGGGGAATGAAGAATTTGCAGAGTCAAAATATCCATTTCGTGTTTCTAGAGTCAAAATATCCACTTCCTCCTAATCCTAAGGATTATGCGAGCACCACTGATGAAGAGGGGAATGAAAAATTTCCAGAGTCAAAATATCCACTTCGGATTAGGACGACACCACTGATGAAGAGGGGAATGAAGAATTTGCAGAGTCAAAATATCCACTTCGTCCTAATCCTAAGGATTATGCGAGCATCACTGATGAAGAGGGGGATGAATTTCCAAAGTCAAAATTTCCACTTCATCCTAATCCTAACGATTATAAGAGCACCACTGATGAGGGGGGGGGGGTGAAGAGTTTCCAATAAATATAGATTCAAGGCATCCACTTATTCCTAATCCTAAGGATTATGAGAACACCAGTGAGGAAGGGGAGGGGCGGGATGAAGAAATTCTAGTGAATATAGATTCAAAGCTTCCACTTAGGCCTAATCCCAAGGATTATGAGAGCACCACTAAGGAAGGGGAGGATGAAGAGTTTATTGAAAATGATAATTTTAGATGCACAAATCTGAATAATGCATTTTCTCTAAGTGATCGTTTCAAAGAAACTCATGGTGATGAAGAATTGAATCCTCCAAGGGAAGAATTCGAAAGCGTGGATCAAGATTTTGAAGAATTTTTTCTGAGTCAGGGTTACAAAAGCGCAGATGATTCTTATGAAATGTTTTCTTCAAGCGAGGATGGTAATTAATATTTTCTAGGTAATGATTCTGATGAATTTCTTAACTATTTTGAGAATGATGATAGTGGGGATAATATTCCTCCTAATGGTGATGAAACTGCTTCTACAAAGGATATTGGAATGATGAAGCCATTGCAAGAAAATATTGTAACTAGGAGTAGGAGTAGACCTTTTCATATCAATCCAAAACATTCTAGTTATACAAGGGTGAGGACAACATATCTCACAAAAAGAAGTTTTATCATTCATTTGATTTCAAGTGAATGTTGTTGAAGGGATTTCTTGAAACATATGGATTTCAACTTTGATTTCGAGAAAAGGAAAATATATTTGTCAATGAATAAAACCATGCAAAATTCATATTTAGTGGATTGCATGCAAACTACACTAGCAGGTTATAATTATCATATTGGGAATGTATTGCTTTGCAGAAAGGCTTCAAAATGTTGCATTCAATTGGTAATTTTCGTTTGTCAAAAATCCAAGAAAAACTGGAAAAGGATCCCATATATTATTCAGAAATATGTTATAAACGAGAGGTTGGGCCATTAGAAAATACTGCTATGTCATGGATGAAAGACTTATTTTCAAAGCATGTAGAGTGAATGCAAAATAAAGACAAAATACATATTCCAGATAATTTCTTAAGACGAGAAATATTTATCTTATGCAAAGATTATGCAGAAGTTGCTGAAGGAGTTGGTAATTTTATTATATATTCATATTTTACAAGGGTATGGAAGAACGAATTCAACAATGTTTGTATTCCTAAGAAGACAAGGATGGGGGTTTGCAGCACATGTGCTTCTTTTAAAGAAAAAAGAGATAGATGTCAAGGGGAAGAAAGAGGTATGCGTTTTAAACATTATTTTTAAAAATTGGATAGTTATAAACTATGAAAATATATTTATTCTTATGTTTCTTTTATTTTATGTACAGATTCTGTTGTCAAAAAACTTCAAGAGCATCACAATCAACAAATAAGTGAAAGCCAAAAATTGTATAAACATCGAAATAAGTGTTATGATAATCCAAATAAATATTTGGGTTTGATAATTGATGGTATGGAAAAAAAGAAAACATTTTTGCCACATTTTGTCCGCACGCCAAAAAAATTATAGGAGGAAAATTTCATTCAATTTCACTTGGTTGGTTGTATGGTCTTTAATGAGAAGATGTTTCCAAGGGTTTTCTTCACAACTCCAAATATTCATAATGACGCAAATCTGACCATTACTATAATCCATGTTGTGGTTACTCATTGGTCTGGTATTATTCCTAAAGTTCTGTATGTACAATTAGACAACACAAGCCGTGAATACAAAAATCAAGTCCTTTTTGGGTATCTAAACATTCTCGTTGAATTGGGAATTTTTAAAAAGATAAAGGTTGGTTTCCTTCTTGTTGGGCATACTCATGACCATATTGATCAAATGTTCAGTCGTTTTTCAGTAACATTGACTAGGAAAGGTGTTGGGAGCCTACCATCATTAGTTGAATGTATTAAGAAATCCTACATTCCAGAGCCTGTTTTTCATGTGTTGGAAGAAACTATTGACATGCAAAGGTTTATTTTGGGATCACATGGTGAGGAGAAATGCATTGAACAACTTAACGACATTAGCTTCCAGCATCAATTTCGTATCAAAAAAAATTCCGGGATAACACTTATATGGGGCAAGAAGTATTCAACTATTGTTGAATGGGGACCATCATCAGGTTTAGCATTTTTGAAGTCCATTCCAGAGCGTCCAATATTTTCATCAAAGATAGTGTTATTACAGTCAGTTGCTGAACTCCATAATGCACGAAGGCATAAGAGAGACATAAATTATTCTGAATGTCTAGAGGAAATTAAAAGACATATTAGAGATACATATGAGTAATTTGATGTTGTTTTTTCAGTTTGGTGGGAGTCTTTTTTCAATACTCAAAGTGATATGATTTCAAGATCAGTAAATGAGTATAAGCTTTTGAAGACTCCATTTTTTTAGCCACAAAATATGCCAAATGAACATGAGGAAACACACATTGTTGAACAACAACAGTCTCAAGCTATTATTAATTCTCCATAGATAGAGGAAAGAGAAATATATATTGGTTCTAGAAGATCAAGTGCACAACATGAAGCCATGGAAGACTTTTACAGGGGTTCTGTGCAGGATGTTAAGGATGGTTGCATGATAGAAGTGTTAACAGATGAAGATCCACTTGGCTATCCATTCTAGATTACCAATATTATAAAGGTAATTAATGAAAATGAAGATATTATAGCTGTTTATGTACATTGGTATGCCACAAGTACCCACCCTTTCAATGGTCTGTACAAGCCAGAGATGGTAGTTGAAAAAAAAATTGGCAGAAAGAGAAAAAGAAAGGGCACAAATATAAATTGTCGCCGCACATATATCTTAAAATTGGAGGATGTTAACATACTTGTGTATGAATTCAATTTGACAAAGAGAGGAACTCTTCGATTGAAGACCATAAATATTTTGAAGAAATTGCTACTAGAACAAATACTGTTGAGATGGGACTCTATTGAATGTAGTCGTAGATCTACAAGATTTTTGAACTCTGAAATGGTGGGCATCCATGTTGAATCGGATGGAGCACTAGTTGATGAAAGAGAAGAATATGGATCATCTTCATCTGCATCGAGTCATTCATCTGAAGATGTAGGTTCTAATGGTGTGCCAGAACCTATGGTTGATGTTGAATAATTGTCTAAGACATTTTTATGTAATTGATGTTTGCATGGTAACTTGAAATAAATATTTTGACTTCCATATGATCTTTCATGAAGTTATGAGGCATTTCTATGTTTGTTGGATTATATGTTTTAATTATGAAGAATTCATCTCTTTAGAATATCCAAAACACAACAATGAATTAAAAAAATAATTTTTGTTATATTAAATATACCAATGTTGATATTTTGATTAAAAATTAAAAAAAAATAGAAATTAATGTTGATTTTTTAGATTATGCAGTGATATTGCCATGATATTATGTACTGTTACCATTTGGTATAAGATACTTTTTAAATTTTTTAAAATTTTTATGCCTCATTGAAAGGGGACACTTGGTTTTCATGATTGATTTTTAGGTTTTGGTTGCAATTAGATTTAAATGTCTTAGGCTAAGATTTGAAAAGAGATATATTTTTATCCTTTAAAATAAAACTCTTGGAATAATAAATATTTTATTTACTTGTTCATTTTTAAAAATTGTTTAAGTCATATAATTTCTCTATAAATTCATGGTTCAAGTATGTTGAAAACTTAAGATTTAAAAAATTGAGATTTAAAACTTATCATTAAGGTTTTTATGCGCTACGATATTTTGTCTTTAATGTTATGGTTGAAAACAATTTTAGGGTTTTTTAGAGTCAAGATATTTTATCTTTAACAAGATGGATGAAAATTGTTGGAATGATAAGGCCTTCAGACATGATATTTTTATCTTTAACATCATGTATCAAAAATTTTAGAATTTTATGATTTTTCAATGTCCTAATATGTAGACTTTAATTCCATTGTTACATTGTGTCAAAATTGTGACACAATGTTTTTTTTTTTTGTTATTCCAGCATCAACTTGTTTTGTTTTGAGGGTGTTTTTTCAATCCTTTTTTCAAGAAACAATTTTTTTTAGCATAATTTAAAAAAATGTTGAAATTTTACCTTGAGAAAAAAACAAATGCGTTATGGAATACACACTTTTTGTTTTTGGGGCGTTTTTTTCATGTTTTTTTGAGTCTTTTTGGGCTAGAGTTCCTGTTTTGAGGTAATATTTCCCGTTTGATCAGTACCTATGTTACAAACAACATTTTCATAGTGACCACACAAAGTTGGTGATTAAATCCAACATCAAAAAGATTAATATGTAAAGTGGCTAGAGATAGAGTGGGTGGAAAAAAATTACGCTAACAACCTGCTTAAGGGTCACGACCTAGAGAAAGTAACTTTACATATATAAAATTACCCTTTAAGAAGGCATGAGTGAGTCTAGTCAATGTTTATCCCAGATACAACAAGGAATTCCTCGTCGCTGTCACCTTATGCGATAGCCATATGATTATGGCCACTAAAGTTACCACCTACAAAAACCTATCCTGGGGAAACACTCATAAGTCATATATACACGCAAGGGAAGGGTATAAAACTATCCCTCAAAATGAGGTATTCCTTTTAAGTGACCTCCAAGTGCCGTTTGGTACCATTTTTAATGTTTGCAGATCAATGCCACCATAACCAATGAAGCAAGGTATATTACTTTGTTGGGTCCAATGTGACCTCATGCTTGAATCCTGTGTAAGAGGATCTTCTCAGAGACAAGATGTGGTAGGTGGATTTCTCTCCCTATCAAAATATTATATGTTTTTTTACAGCCTTGGATCATTAGATTTCAACACCTAATACAAAGCCCTACACTTAAACTAATATAGGTGTAGCTATTATAGAAATATGAAAATTTTGATTTATTTTATTAAGTGTTTTTTAAAAGTCTTTGTTATTTACTCAAGAGGGACAACAGAGATGAAACCAATGATCTTATGACTCGAAACCAAATCTAATGCAACGAATATGAAAATGTAATATTTTTCAATTCGCTGAATGCTAATTAGAGTAAGGAGTGAGAGGTTTCAATCAAAGAAACACGTGTAACATTCAAAGCAAGAAACATGACCTAATATTTGAAAGTAAATCAAAGAAATTGTAGGATACAAGATTCTACCCCCACCCCCCAGGCCATGAGGGGGAATATTTTTTTAAATTCAACTTACTTTGATTTAAAAAGCAAGCTAAAAAATACTTCACCCATGAACTACAATAAAATATTTTTATTTTTGAAAAACAAATATTCTATGGAAAGGAGTAATAACTCTTTTCATAAAACACTCCAACAAACAAATCTTTGACAAAGTAATTCCAATGTAGAAGAAGAATGTAAATACTTCAATCAACAAACACAAAATAATTACTTCAAAGGAATGAAAATGGAAACTTTCCACACAAAAAAACTATTTTCCACAATAAGATAGCCAAACAAAATAAAAATAGAGAGTTTGAACTACAATAGAGCAAGAACATACCCAAAATTCACAGGAATCAACAATTCCAAGTTCACACAGAGGAAACCATAGGAAAATTTTAATTTTTATAAGATCGATGTAGTTTCTTAGTACATGTCAATGCGATGAACATGGAAAATAACTTCTTGCAAAACCATACGATGTGATGCCAACACACTATGTCACACAATAGAGTGCGATGAGAGTGAAATTCAAGGAAAAAATTAAAAAAAAAAAATTTGAAAAAAAATCTAAAAGATTTGGGGTTTTGGAATCAAATAGGGTTTGTCGGAGACTCTGGAAAGATTCGAATTAATAAATCAAGGAATAAAATTGAAGAATATCATGTTCCCTAGTATGGTTTCCAATTTTTCTTAGCATGCAAATCGATCTTACGAACACGAGCGATCTCCCTAGGTTTGGAAACCAAACACTAGAACAAAACAATAAAATGCATATAAACATTCCGTAGACTACCATCAAATCATAGATGTAAGATTGGATGAACGGTTCACACATTTTTTGAAATGATTTTCATTGTTGTTGTTTATTATAGGTTTCATTATCGTTCTCAATTCTCCAAGAAAATATCTGCAAAGACACAAACTTACCCATTATCAAAGCATGTGATACTTAAATGATTTGACATAATCTATGCAAGTGATCAAAAAATTTCATAAAAATCACCATAAAAATGAATGTGGGAAAGAAATATGCATTTGTATCAATAATTAAAAGGAGAGAGTTACAACAAAATCTTTAATGTTGATAGCTTCCTCCCAATAGTCCTCAATTCCAACCATGCATTCAAAAGCCTTCAATGGATACTTCAATAGAGTGGAGTATAATTTCAAGAGTAAAAAATCCAACCCCTTTTCCTTTGAGTGCTTTGTATTTGTAGGCATAGGATGGAAGTTCAATATCCACTTAGGTTTGAGTTATATCCATAATGGATGGGATGGGATCCACTATGGTAGGGATGGGATCCACTATGATAGGGATGGGATCCATTATGGTAGGAATTTGAGCCCATATCCTCGTCGATCGAAAATATGCCTCCACAAGGATTCTAGAATGGATGCTTCATAACCTTTTTCATTTTTTACCCATGTAAGAAGGCTGCCACACTTTTTATGAAGGCAAGTTGTGAAGAAATTACAAGACATTATCTATGCAAGGTGCAATGTCACAGGTTGTAATACTTGCACATGCAATGGTCTCCAAAAATAGGGTTTTTAAGGTATGTAATCCAATATTCTTATATTTTTTGGAGAGTTATTTCTTCCATATTTCTTAGGGATTGATGACAATAGTTCTTTGGATGAAAAAAGATCATGATTTGGCATCATTTTCCTGGATATGAAAAAATGATGTGTAACACCTATAATCATGGTCACCACCTACACTTGATCAATGCAGTCCCGCAAGAAGATTCTAAAGGCATATTGTTTCTCAAATTTCCAATATAGATATAATATAATTAGCCTCTAAAATACTGAGTGTGACAAATGTATGTTTTCTGCATATCCAAGAAATCATAAGGGAGCCCAAAATGAAGGAATAACATGATGAATTTTTTTCTCTCTTCTACACTCTCTGCCCAATTTGAATATGTGAATGTAGAAATTATATAACTTATGTGTTATATGTCCAAGATTCTCCTGATCTCACACTATTTTAACTTCATGCAAAATACAGAATCTATTCCACCATTGAGCATTTGCGGAAATTAAATCAAGATTGCAATGCACACATGAAACAATAAAAATTCACACACATTAACACAGTTGTTTAATGGGAAAGCCTGAAGCTGAAAACCCCAAATATCTGTATATAATATATGTCATAGAGATAATGTAACAATCCTCATACAAAGATGATCATATCAAACTCTCAGTACAATACAATCGCTACACACTAATCACGCCTGATCTTGCAAATCCATGCACCGATCTTTGCCACCTGCTAGCCTACCTCTACTCCGAAATCCCTGCTAAAGAATGGCTCTGAATGAACTCAAATTTCTCTAGCCTTTATCACGCAATCCTCATTGGCATCTCCAATGAATGTGTGGTGCAAACAATGCAACACTATAGTCACAACTGATAGTCACACTTGCTCTTTCACCTATCTCTCCACTGGTCTCCACTAAAACTGTCATGCACTGTAGTTAACTGATGTATTCTTCAGTGGATTAATGAGTTATTATTTATTGAATTAATTAAATAATTAATTCACCCCACTCTCACTAGTGTATCATTCAGTCAGACTAGATACAACTAGCTCAACTGAGTCTAACTGAGTTAAACTGGATACAACTCCATGAACTACTCTTCCAACTCTGTCATAACTTTGCCACTTTAGTTCTAACTGAGTCCTCCATGCATGAACTCCAGTAAACCCTTAGGAATAGCGTAATTACTTCTGTCAGCTGCTATGCCACATCTGTGCACTGAACTGAAGTGCTCCAAGAGAATAAGATAATGTTTAGAGTCCAAATATTATTAAGAGCTAATAATATTTGACATATCTATTTTTAGACTGGCAGTCTAAAAATAGACTCCGCCCAATATGTCTAAAAATAGAAGTCCATATATTTTTCCAACTTGACCAACCATCCACAAATAGCATCTTGCAACTCATAGAATATGATCGACATGTCTAAAAATAGACTTTGTGCCAAAAATCACCTGTGTGGGCGCCACCTAGTTTAGGTGATTATTTTCCAACTAGGATCAAGGATGATGTTTCAGGATGCCTCCTTCACTGTTTCTTGTTGAAATCTTGAACACTCCCTCTCAACAAGAAAGGACTGTCTTTGCATGCGACATGCAACTCCATGCATTCGCCCTACAACCTTTGCAAGCGCCCCGCAACTCCATGCATATGCTCTGCAACTCTTCCGAAACTGAAAGGCTCCAAACAACTCAATCAGTCTTAATGCATCTATCATCAAAGTCTTCAAATTCTGTTGGTACCAACTGCACATGTCTTCAAGAGCCACTGCGCTGTTGAACTCTGCACCCATGCACTCTGCACTTGCTGTCAACTCTGAACTGCGCTCCAGTATCTGACACTGTCACTTTGATATGCCTGCATCAATCCAACTGATCATGCTACTGCTGCTCTATGGGCACCTCGTAGCCAGGTTCAATTCATGAGATCCACACCATCTCAATGAATCTTGCCCAGAAATCTCCTCTTGGGATTACTCATGCATGTCGCCCCACCTCTCACTTGGTGGTATAGCTGCATGCACTCCCTCTGCCCATCTGGCACAAAATTTCTCTGCATGAGTGGTTGCTCCACTCCATGATCCTCATCTTGTGGCTGCTCCACATCCCGAGGTTCACTCTTACTTGCATGCAAATCCAGCTCCCTCTCAAGCTTCAATTGCATGTCTTTCTTGCACTTCCCAACAGTAGGAAGCTTCGTAGAAATCCCATCTACTTCAAGTATGTAGAGATTCTTTGCTCAAATCCCAACCTTCTTGACTTGTCCTGTTGCTTTGTACCGAAGGAAAAATTTTCCTTCACTAAAGAGAACATCATACCCTTTATCCTCTAACATTGCGACTGAGATTAAATTCTTCTTTAAACCTGGAACATGCACTACATCTTGTAAAATAATGAGTTTACCTGACTCCCTCTGAAAGGTAATGGTACCAATGTCGGTTGCATTGTATCATCCATTGTATCCCAAATCAACATGAAACTGGAGATCTTTCTCCACCAAGTCACTGAAAAGGTTCACATCTCCCGTCATGTGAAAGGAAGCACCACTATCAAAGTACCACCCCGATCCCAATGCAATAGACACCATGCATGCGATCAATGAGAAGTCAAGCTCAAATTGCGAGGCAAGAGCCTCACCAGCTGCAGCTCCAATAGCCTGCTTGTTCTTCTTCTTCTGTGGACAATTTGTGGCGAAATGCCGATGTTCGTGACAGTGCAAACACTTCACTTTGGACATGTCACACTCTTTGCCATCTTCACCGGCCTCAGATATAGAATGGAATTTCTTCCCCTTCTTCTTCTTTTCCTTGGAAACCAAAGCACAATCCTCTTCATCATCATGCTTTGATGAAGAGCCATCCCTGGTACTTCGCCTTATCTACTCCTGCACAAGATCCGACCAAAGTCGCTCCCATCCTGGAAGTTTCTCCCGTCCATTAACGCAGACTTCGTAGCTATGCCAACTCTTTGGAAGCCCAAGGAGAGCCAAGCTCACCAAGTCTTCTTCATCAACACTAACTCCTACACTCCCAAGCTCATCCCTGCAGTGGACAAACTTTGTCAGGTATACCAGAATAGTGTCATTCTTCTCCTTTTTTATTTTTCTGAGCTTGTCTTTAAGTGCCAACTTCCTCTGGTCACTTCTGCTTTGGAACAAGTCTGTCAAAGCCTTCAACATTAAGAATGGAGTGGCTTTACCGTGAAGGCTGGACACAATGTGGTCCTTCACACCTTCCAATAGAATCCTTCGACACTTTTCTACCTTCTTTTTCCATGCGTCAAGTGCGGCTGGATCGCTAGAACCCGGCTTAGGAACATCGCTATCGATGAACTCCTTCAGCCCATTATCATCCAGCACCGCATCCATCCTGTCCTTCCATGCAATATAATTCGAGCTCCCATCAAGGTCATACTCTAATCGCAAGACATTTCAATGAATGCTCAACTTCGACACAAAGAAAACACTGCAGCAAATTCGAATTCCACCAGCACAAAACTCAACCGCTTCAATAATTGCAATCTCCTCCAATGATCAACTGCTCCGATACCATGTCGAAATTATATAACTTATCTGTATATAATATATGTCATAGAGATCATGTAACAATCCTTATACAAAGCTGATCATATCAAGCTCTCAGTACAATACAATCGCTACACACTAATCAGGCCCGATCTTGCAAATCCATGCACCAATCTTTGCCACCTGCTAGCCTTCCTCTACTGTGCAATCACTGCTGAAGAATGGTTCTGAATGAAATCAAATTTATCCAGCCTTGCTCACACAATCCTCATTGGCATCTCCAATGAATGTGTGGTGCAAACAATGCAACACTATAGTCACAATTGATAATCACACTTGCTCTTTCACCTATCTCTCCAATGGTCTCCACTGAAACTGTCATGCACTGTAGTTAAATGATGTATTCTTCAGTTAATTAATGAGTTATTATTTAGCGAATTAATTAAATAATTAATTCACACCACTCTCACTAGTGTATCATTCAGTTAGACTAGATACAACTAGCTCAACTGAGTCTAACTGAGTTAAAATGAATACAACTCCATGAACTACTCTTCCAACTCTGTTATAACTTTTCCACTTTAGTTCTAACTGAAGTATCCATGCAATAGCTCCACTTAACCCTTAGGAATAGCGTAATTCCTTCTGTCAGCTCCTGTGCCACATCTGTGCACTTAACTGAAGTGCTCCTAGAGAATAAGATAATGTTTAGAGTCCAAATATTATTAAGAGCTAATAATATTCGACATATCTATTTTTAGACTGGCAATCTAAAAATAGATTCCGCCCAATATGTCTAAAAATGGAAGTCCATCTATTTTTCCAACTTGACCAACCATCCACAAATAGCATCCTGCAACTCATAGAATATGATCGACATGTCTAAAAATAGACATAGTCTAAAAATAGACTTTGCGCCAAAAATCACCTGTGTGGGCCTCACCCAGTTTAGGTGATTATTTTCCAACGAGGATCAAGGATGATGTTTCAGGATGCCTCCTTCACTGTTTCTTGTTGCAATATTCAACAGTGAATCCTTGCAATTGTACTTCATTTTTGGATACATATCTCAAACCATAACTAATTGTATCATGTTGGTATAACACATGTTGAGCCACATGCCTTGGCTCAACCATAAATTGAGCTCAACCATAAATTGATCAACTTCCTTTATTTAGAACCCTAACTAAGGGTACTTTTTGATTACCCTAACTTGGTGTTCTTTTTTAAATATCTTATGCTTTGGCAATCCCGATTTCTACCTATGCCACTACTTATTTCTGCATATCAAATATCTTGAAAATGTTAATGACAATCTATCATTTTGAACTTGCATGCCAACTCCCTTTAAATATAAATAAAGGTTATCTAGCTACTCCCTCTGTTACAAAAGAAATTCTTTCTGCCACAAATTCTCCCTAGGACACATGAGTCCTACTTTTGTCAGGGACAAATCATATAATAAAAATATCAACGAAGACTCATCATATATTCAGAAATCCAATAATATCGAGCCAAAAATGTCTTCTTGTGATCGTGAAAAGCCTTCTTCAATCATGAGAATTCTTCTCATGCACCTCAAAACCTTCTCATGTACACTTATTCCTCTTCAATTATTTCAATGAGAAAAATGATATTTGCATCCACCTGATGCAATTTCAAAGCAATGATAATAGCTCCAATATAAGTGTACCTCACAACTATATAAAACATATTTTCATGATACTCTCCCTCTTCTGAGAGAACCTTCCATTCTCAACTCTTTCTTTGTACTTGTTTATGATGCCATCTACCTCATGTTATATCTTGTAGATCCATCACCATTGTCTTATGTTCATCATAATCAAGGTATACTTCAAACTTTTTGATCTTCCTGCTCCCTGTGAGCTCGGATCCCATATGGAACAATATATCTCAACAAAAAACATTGATTCTTGGGAAAGTCTTGTTTTTACAGGCTTTACTTTTTTCTCACACTACTTCCATCTCCTCCTTGGAATATTTTACTATGTACTTGTAATCTTCACTAGGAGGCCATGGAAAAAAAATTACAACCAAGTAAAGGATATAAGGACAATAGACTAACTGAAATTAAATTAACAATAATATTAATAATCAAATAAGAGATATATAAAATACTTATCTTTTGAGGATTATAACGAATTCCAACTCCCTTTCAATCTTAGCCTCCTTGCATCCATCTTGAAAATTTATTAACCTCATCCTTATCATCAACATGATCTCATTTCATCCATGCCTAGGATAGAGTTTTCTTATTTCAATAGAAATAATAATATAGTTGAATTTCTAGGGGTTTATCCATGAACCCTATGGTTTTCACATTCAAAACATCCATTTTATACCTTTTGCAAGTCGAACTTCATCATGTACAAATTATCCTTTCCTGGCATATGCAATTATCCAATAGTCATAGAGTTCTAATGCTTGAACAACCAATTAGGTAAATATCATTAAGATCAAGGATGTTATATTGAGATTTATTCATCAAGAAATTTTGATAGACCCAGGAGTTACTTGTTTATTGTTTCATTACTAGCAAATTTGATTTCGATCTTTTAATCCAAGCAGTAGAGAAATTTTGAGGTAAAAAATGGGCCTCGAAAAAAAATGTACGACAAAAATAAAATTTATAAGAACCAATAGGGTTCAATATGATGATGTCAACAATGGGGGAATTTAATTTTGCATCCAAGAAGTACCCATGTTGCATACTTTGATGGACCTTACTACACGAAAAAAGTGAATTACATGAAAAAACATGTATTTCACATTTTCATTTAGTAGGGTCCATCGGAAGTATGCAACATGGGTACTCCTTGGATGAAAAATTAAATTTCGCATCCCATGAGTGCTCCTGCTCGAAATTTGAGTAAAAACGTAAGGATATAAGTTAAAAATACAAGTTGAAAAAATAGTTTTTTCTTTTTTCCCTCCAAAATTTGATGAGGTAATCTAATATTGTTTTATTATTTACACTATTATTTTATAATATTCCTTAGGAGGCCCATTTTAGACCTCAAAATTTCTCTAATGAGCTTATGCTTCATAATAATGACGTGTATAGTTCTGAAAGAGAATCATTATTCTAAAAATGATTTCTGTCTCCAATCTTGAAGAGGAACTCGACCTCTTCTTCCTTGTAAGCTTATAATGTTGATATTGAAGGTGATATACACGAACTTGCTCCATGAAAATGATCCTTATTCTAAATTTTTGTTGCCTTAGAGTGAAAGGAATGAACTTTGGGATTGAGCAAAATTAGTCCCATCCAAATATTTTAGTATTAGTAGTTAATGCAATGCATTTTTCAAGGTAATTAACAAATGGCATCACAATTTCTTGCTTCCAAATTTAAATGGAGTTGGAAATATTGAGAGGGGCGGGGGGGGGGGGGGGGGGTGAATCAATATTCCTTTCAATTAGAGCATTAGTTAATCTTCAATTATTATTAGTGTTTGTACAATGATAGCAGTAAACAAAAGGAACACAACTACACACAATTTTTAAGGTGGAAACCCTCTCTAGGAAAAAAACCACCTGAATGCTTTTCTAATATTCTTTAATTTTCAACTCCAATTGAAAATAAAGTTCCAACTTCCTAGAATCTAGAAAATCATTCTTCTCCAGCTCCCACTGGATGGATGCTCCAATGCCCGAGATTCTTCAGTAGTCAACTGAACGGATGCCCCCAACACCCAATGAGCTACAACTCACCCTAGCACCACCCTATCACCCTGAATTTTTCACAGGCTTGAACCTACTGGTGACTTCATGCACCAGCCTAGCACCACTCTACCACCCTATAGAAGAATGAAACAAGAATGGAATCTCGTACCAGGGAAAATGGTCCACTTTACAATGATATAGAATGATGTAGAAGAATAAGACACACTAGACCGTAACCCCAACTATGAAACAACCACTTAATGATGATCCTAGACCTCTCGACACTGCCTCTTCAACTCTTGGCAGATATACACTTGTACAATTTTTACAATGATACATTTACAATGACTTAGTACAATGATACCTTTATAATGACTGTATGCAGTGCTGCCCACTTGAAGACATCATGTGGTGAAATTCTTACTGTTGTTATGCACCTTGATTGCTGCTCTTGTCATGCTATCCTCTGCTGCAGCTTGCTTTGCTTTGCTGCCCTAGAAAGTCTGGTCCTTTGCAGCCCTTGACGACTCATGATCTAGCTTTTTCTTGCCCTCTAGGAGTTTGATATTAAATATGGTGTATCTCTGTTATTTCAGATCCCCAAAATGTGATTTTCAGTCCTGTAGTAGTCCTCTGAGTATTCTTTCTAATGCCACAAGTCTGACCCAATTTGGATTCTTCAAGAGAGAGTTATGCCCAATCTCTCACAATTACCTAATTATGGACTGGTTCAGTATAACTAACTTGTACAACGTGCCACATGTCACTGTTTCTTCATTCGGCTTTAAAATTGATATAGTGAAAACTAAAATCCGTGAAATATCTGCCACTTTTTACATAATTCCAATCTGATACTTAGAGAGAGAGTTATGACGATTTTCCCAAGGTCACTTCTTTGAGATGAAGGTCAGGAGACTGCAAAAACATTGACTTCAACAGATCATATCTCCGAATTACACACCTTGATTTGAAATTTTTACAGGAGCTTCCTCAGGATTTTGGCTTCGCCTCATAAAAATTTCAGCTTCTTAACCTTCGTAGAAAAAACTTTAGAGTGCAAATTCCACAATGACTTGTTTCAGGTAGTGAATTACCTACATAAGGAGGATATGAGGATCAGAAGTTATATAAATAATTAGGTTGAGAGGGGCTTCAACAAGTGAACATGGGAATGATTTTAGGAGCTTAAAAATTATTAATTATTGACTTTTCAATGACCCATGCCACAACCCCATGGGGTTTTAGCCCACTAACTGGGTTTAAAAACTTCAAACATGAGTATCTCTCAAACCGTGAGAATTACATGGTGTGCCATATATCAACAGAAACATATCGACAAGTAGAAGGCATAAAAATATTCTTGACCTAGAATATAGTAATTTTATAGGTAAAAATTACCATGCAAGATCGAGGTAGCCCCTTGTGCTTCTTGGGTTGACATCAATGACAACCACTGATCAACACATGACAACATATTCAAAGAGAGCATAAGTTTTTAATGTCATAATTCAAATTTTCAGCACATATATTAATTTTAATTGTGATGCTTTCATGATACATATTTGTAGTGTAACTCATAAATGAACTTGTAAGGTGAACTCTTTCATAATTTATCATAACTATCCTTTAAAGGATTCTTCATGGATCCCTTTACATATTCATATGATCTAAATTAGGAGAATATCAGAGTCCTATTTAATTCCTTATGAAGACAACCTTGATACAAGACTTTTCAACCAGGCATATTGACAAATATATTTTGTAATCGTTTCCTCTCATTGAGGTTTTCAAGAATGTTACCAAACCAATACCTTCAAATGAAATCATTGTAGGTGATGATACTTACCTTTTATTCCAATCATCAAATTGATTTGTTGGTCTCTTTATCTATCTATACTATCAGGATTAATATTTGTCATTTAAAATCCATCACTTTGGTGTTATTTTCATGGAAACAAAGGCATACTTGCTTGGTGACCAAAATAAGTATTTAACACTTCAACCTTTCCATTTATGATAAAATATAAATCCTTCTTAGTAGGCATATCATATCTCCAATAGGAACTCATGCACAAGGGATGATTTTTGTTGACTTATCTTCAGATAGATATGTTTTCAAACTTCATTGGGTTGCTTCCTCTAAGGTTACACTAGTTCAGTTCCTTAAGGAATTTAGGGACTGGTCTTCTGGAAATGACTTCATCCCTTTTTAGCTATATGATCTTGTTGAATTTTACATATGAGGTCTCTATGTTATTTTGGATGTTATACGTCCTTCAAAGCTTGGACAAAAACCGTATTTTATATTATAATATGCTTTCATCCTAGTCCTAATGATAAATAGCCTCTTTGAAATAGGCCTTGAGGTATTCTCGATCCACTCAGAAAAACTCTACCTCGTCCTGGTCCTGCTGAAATAGACTAAGGCCTTTGGACCTTCTTCAAGGACCCTTCATCTTTGGCATATTATCACGACCTTAAGCATTGAAAAATATTTGGTGTGTTTTTTTTTTGTGTGTGTGTGTGTGTGTGTGTGTGTGTGTGTATATATATATATATATATATATATATATATATATATATATATATAGAGAGAGAGAGAGAGAGAGAGAGAGAGAGAGAAATTGTGATATGGAACTCAGGATCCTTTCTCTACAACAAACCAATTGTCCTTCTCAAAATATTAATATTAGATTATTTTCCTTTCTATATGAAGATTCAACATACCGGAGGGTATTTCGTCCTTCTGAATATTTTAGCTAGGGCTTCGACACTTTAAAACTTTTGCTCAGATACAAAATAGGCTCTTCATGTATTGTGAGGACACAAACATAGGGTAAATAAAATATTTTCATCCTTTCTACAGGAAGAATGGAACTAGGGTTTCTAAAGTTGATGATGGAATAATACCTAGAGGATAACTTGAAGTAGACTGCTTCTTTTAAAGTTTCTCTTTTACCCAAGATCTAATACCATGTTGAATTTTCATAGGGTCTTCTAAAATGATAATCACTTCTAATGATTTAATTCATTTTCATATTTTTTTCCATCATTGAGAAATTATAAAAAAGACATCAATAATCTAACATATATGACAGTAGGATCATGAATATACACCAAAAAAAGGAACTAAATAATTTACCCCGGGAAAACCCACATGGGGGAAAAACCCAACAACATTTTCCTTAGAGTTCTCCAATTCAAAAAGAGACACAAGTAGATTATCTAGTAAACCACAAGGTCAAACTGACCAGCAAAGTATTCTTGGTAAAACTTAGACCAATTGCCTCTTATTCAAGCCATAAATATTCCAATTGAAGTTGTTCGAGTTGGATCTACTAGGTTTGAATTTTAGCCATTCTTGCACCCAATAAAATTGCTCCTCCAACTGCAGTTTACTTCAGAAATTCGACTTATCCTGCACACAATAATTTTTTCTTGCAAATCTAGTTCCATTAAAAAAATTGGTCTCAATGTGTCTCAAAATTGAACATCCTTAATTTCCTCAAAAACTCATCCTTCTTCATCAGGGATGTGCCTAAGATTAATCTTGTCTTCAGGCCTTAGACGAGCTGAATTTTTCTTTAACATAGGTGATCTGAATTATGTGAAAAATAATGGGGTACATGTGTATTTTTATAGTCTTCTTCCTTGCCAAAAAGGCGCCTCTTCAATTAGGGCCAATTGGAGTAGGAGGAGAGTTGAATTGGCTTCTTTGGAGCAAAAAATTGAAAAATTTCTCTTTTAAAAATTGACTTGAAGAACATGCCACATAGTTTCTCTTTTGAAAAGGTCATGAAGAAAATGCCTTATTTATTATTTCAAATACATCAAGAGTCAAAATATTGATTATGAAGACTCACCATAGCTACAAAATTAAACACATCTAACATTTCCTAGGCACATAGAGGTTGTATTAGGCCTTCCATTTTGCACTTAATAACATTTTCTTAAATAAAATGAATTATTAGGGAGGTTAAAGAGATTCATCATGATTTATGTGCCAAATGTGATTATTGTGTAGGATATTGAGAAAATGTTTCACATATTACAAGGATATGTAGTCAGAGAGATTCATGGGACCTATCCCCTACTACAAAAGGTTCAAACTCGATTGGCTAGGAGCAATAAAAACTCCTCCTTGTAGATGCAAGGTCACTCAGGGAACATGATCTAGTTTTCTAGGAGTTCTAGAGGGAAACAACTTCTCCTTTCAAGGAGGTTTCCCCTCACTAATTTTTTATAAATAGATGGCTTGAGTAGCCCATTAGGCAACTAGCATTGAGTAGAAGAAAGAGAATAACAATGTAGAAAGTCTAGTTTTCAAGTTCTAAAACATTTTACTATGTATAAATAATGATTAGATTAATGAAATACAACTTGGTTTTATTTCTTAGTCTATTTATCCCTTAGGGATATGAGATTCCTTTGTTTACGGCTCTCCCTAGGTGCTCAATATCCCTTTTGTATCCTTATTCTTTATGCATTTTTTCATTTCCACTATTTATTTATGAGTATTGTTCTTATGTGTGGTTAATTAACTTGTTTTAGAAAAATATTTCTTGCACAATATGTGAGCACTATATGATAGAATTATTAGTGACTATATTGTTCAGTTAGCACCTTTATTTATTCATTTTATTTCAGGTTAGTTGTTGATATTTATTTGATGTTCATCATTTTTGTTTTGTTGTGATTGCATAGCCCCCTATTTTTGTAACTACAAGAGACTCTATAACCACACATTTTGCTAAATAAATGCTTTTACCACTAATGTGGTGACATGGATATTAGTGCTTTATCATTTCTTAGCCTTTCCTTAGCCAATTTTTATTTCTAACAATGCCTTTAGCACATTTTACTATTCAATGAACTATCTCCTGTAGCAAAAATAGAGACTCCTGTAGCATATTGCATTTGCTTCCAAAACTCATCCAAATTTGCATCCAACTAAAGATTCACCTTATTTTTTCTGTGTTACAATTTCCCTAGAACCTTTAATATACAAAATAGAAGAAAATAGACCAAGTAGATTCTTTGTTCTAGTTTGTTATACATATTGTCTTTTGATTGCATAATTAGGGTTTGTTATTTACAATATTTATTTAAGTTGTGAGCTTTCTTTATTTGAACAATAGAATATATATTATTTTCTTCCATCATAATTGAGATAGTTTGCCTCATTTCATTGCAATTAGCATAGGTTTTCTGATTGTCTTTCATTTTCCGCAATTTTGGATTTTCCTATAGCATATAATAGTTAGAATGGTCTTTGTATAACTAAGTCTCATCTCAGTACTTCCACCCCTACAAAATTTAGCAAAAGAAAAGGATAGTTATTACTGCACACATATTTCCAACCCATTTTAAGTTTGTACAAACCATGGGTTGACAATTAAATCTAAGACCCTTGGGATATGATTCAATATTAAGGTCACTTTCCAATGAATTTATATCTTAGTATTTGTAGGAAATTTACCAAACTTGTGTTGAGGATGATTATACCTTCAACCCTATTAAGTGCTTCCTGTTGAAATTTTGATGTTCTATGTCATTAAAATCACTTAAATCCAAATATTCTTTATGCTGCAAAATAATTTAAGTAATTATAGATAGAACATAAAACCATATAAACTATTTTCACAATCAAAGACAACCAAGAACTCAATGAGACACAGAGAAGTTAGGTCAATGACTAGGGAAAAACCCACAAGGGGAAAACCCAACCAGATTCTTCTTCTATTACAAATAATTTTTTCAATAGAGATACAAAGTACAATGAGAGAATGAAGAAGTTCACCCAAATATGAAGAATATATTTGATAGAAATAGCTTATGCAAACATTGAATGACTTTGGCTCTCCAATATTTTCTCTTACTCTCCAATTATTTCCCTCTCTCTCGATCTCCTTCAAGTCTCTCCAACTTTCTCTCAAGTTTGAATTCAAAATGCACAATTAAGTGAGGTGAGATGATATGAGACATACATATATAGGAGGGGAAATGAAATATTGACATAAAGGAGGAGAAATACACATGATTTGAGGAGGAGTTACATATTCCAAAATAGGAGTGTAAATTATGTCATAAAGGAGAGTAGTGTAACTAATGCATTTAGGAGAGAAGTGTAACTTATGCATTAAATAGGTGTAAGAGGAATATTTTTCTGATCAGTCATTAAAGTGTGTTAGAGATTGTAAGAGGTGTGTAATATCAAAAAATAGAGAGAGGAATGAATCCATTATGAGAGAGAGAGAGTAATATATGCATTAATTGAGGGGAGTTACATATGGCATGATTGGGTCTCATGATTGAGAGACTTGAATTTATTTTTAATAATAATATAATAATATCATAAGAATACTAATACTAATAATATTATTAATGATAATATTTATGATTAAGTCGAAATTGAAATATAAGGATTGATTGATTGGAAATTCATACTTGAGACTTTATATTTTTAGAAATTATATTTTTAGACTTTTTATTTTTATAAATTTATCCTTGAGCTGCCAATTTTCAACACTTCCAAACCCCAAGGGGAATGACATGTGCATATGATAATGATAGTAATGGAATGGGAAATATTTCAAGGAATGTGGCCATAGCAATGGTATTTTTGACTCGTGGGCCACTCACCATACAAAAATTGTGTAAACCATTACAACCCCTCTCTCTTCCTGATTTTTTTTTACAAGTAATGAGTACGTTCCAATAGGCACAATCGGTAACTTCATAGAAACGTTTGCCACTATTCCACCTAGTAGAACCAATATTTCATAAATGCCACAAGGGCCAACATTTCCCCGAAGACTTGAACCCACACTACTTGGGACACAAATTGTGAACTATACCACTTGAGCTAAGTTCCTTTGATAGAGACTTGAACTCATACAACTAGAAAATAAATTTTTTATTAAACCACTCAAGCTAAGATTCTTTTTCTATTAAAAAACAAATAAATTTTGATTAGGTGGGGTACCCACGATAAACAAGGATATGGTTGGCTCCCAGATTTATTTTATATTTCATGGATTTATGATCATTCTAGTTGTTAGCATATCCTTGATTCATGATGTTTATAATAGAAAATTGGCAAAGGAAAATATCGGCTTTGATATGATAGCTTCATTAATGGCTCCATGGTTAATTTTCTAATGGAATGGCTCTAATAGTGCATGGAAAAACATCAGCACAACCCTTTTTTCTAGTTATGAATATACTCATGGTATAGTTCAATACCTTTGGAATTTGATGACATGACATAGCTCTTTGTTTACTGGTTTTGAAGCATGATAACGTAGATGTTGTGTTTGTCAAAGCATCCTCCTCTGAATTTCACAATGGTCATATTGTAAAAGATTGATAGATTTATAAATATATTGAAAGAAAAATAATTGTTAATGATTGACCTAGTTCATGTCCTATACTATACATTTTAATGAGGCACAATAAATTTACACAAAATTTCGGGGGCACAAAAAAAAAGTGGGGAACCATGGCTTATCGTTTGTATACTTAATTGCATACGTTAAAATATTTAGGTGACATATTATATAGTTTTATTAACATTATATCACAACTTATGAACATGGGTATTAGTTGTTACACATTTGGGTGGTGGATTAAATTGATTTCAATGAATAATACACATCCCAAGGCATTCCTCGAGATGCTTCTTCCACATATCATGGGTGTCAATCCATCAAGATAGGCCACCAACCCACATTTTGCATTCACTCACCCTTTTTATATTTGTAGTGGAATATGTTGTGAGACCGTTTGGATGGTTGTGCAAAGTTTGGTAATGGTTCTTGGTCCTCTGGCCATTAGTTTAAAGCTTTAGTAACTCAAGTATGCTAAGCTTTTGTCTTTGTTGAAATGGAATTTCAATGTGAAGATGGATTATTGGGTAATTACTTGTCTGACTTTGCTTATGTAATATGTTTTAGTTAATCCCCTCATTTAGTTTGAATTTTCCTCCATTTCTTATCTCATGTTATTATTTTTACTATGTTTTATTCATAATTAATGTGCATGAGTTCATTAAAAGGGAATAACACTCATTTTTGCCTAAAATTGCACACTAGTAATGTGCATGGCCTCTCATATTTGAGAAATAATATTATGCAACAACTCCATACATGACCTTCCCTCATAGTTTTTAATATATCATTCCCCTTTCAATTAATTTATGAGGCCCATGGTCTAAATTATAGCTACCATTACGAGCCTTCTTGCCACTGCATGTAGTCGCTATTTGTTAAAAAAACTTATATTCCTTTCTTTCCAGACAACCTAGGCTAAACCACATGGCCAATATGAACCCACCATGCTAGCTCTCGAATTTCACTTCAAAACTCATAGAATCCATGGGGCTCAGTCTTCTCATCTTGCTTCAGCTATGCATGCAATAAAATAAAAAGTATTAAATAATTGGTTTGTACTGCCACTAGAAATATTCCACGGTTGACTTATGTTGAGCATTTTCTCTACAAGTTGATATCCATTTCATTCAAATTAAATTTTTATATTCCACTTAGGGTCTTTATGTTGTCACACTAAATAGTTTATTTTGTAAAATGTTGGTTTCGTTGGTCATTTTGACCTTGTCGTGGTTGTTGGTCACTATGAATTTTATGAAAATGTTCCTAGTTCAACCCTTGTTATTATAATTATGTTGTTTCTTTCATTATAGGAATTAAATTTACTCGAACCCATGCACCATATTGTGCTCAGTCCATTATCACACTCATGCTTAGGTTATGATCCTATACATGCATTAATGTTTCACTAGTTTTATGAATTGTTTTACAAATTTTTTGATATGGATCTCATATTTATCCCCCCACATATAGAATTGTAACTCATGATTCAAGTTCACTAGCATCGCACTAGCCCCAAAATACATTTACTTAAAAACTATTATTGGAGAATGTTATTATTTTCCTATTTAAATACACCTAGAAAGAGCTTCTCCTTTCAAAACAATGTTGATAGCCTTCATGTATGTATCACTTAACCATGTTTATTAAAGAAAATCACTCTTCCACTGTTTGATTTTATACCATATTTGCCCACAATCCTCATACTGCTCTCTATCACAATGAAAGAAAATCAAGGCCTTGCCTCATATTTTGCCATATTTTGTTCGTGTATGAAATATATGACATATTTGTAGTTTGTTATAAAATTATGTTATTGTCTAAGTTTTGGTATGTAAATATTGCAGTGTCTTGAATATTTCAAAACTCTTCCATGTGTTCATACACTATTCCATTCATTTCATGTTGCAACTATGTCCTTTTTTAAGTGGTAGCCAAAATGAACCTATATGCCCTAACATGTATGAATAAATATCTCTCTTATTATTTCACTTTCCTTTCTTGTCTCTTCGTCAGTCACATGATGATTTTAAGTACCCGAACTATTGCATTGAGCAGAGCTATGCATGTGGTTATTTGATAATTTTTTTAGTTATCATGTGATTACGATGTATATTGTAATGACAAAATATTTATTTCAGCATAGATTACTTTCTACAACAAGGGTTCCTGAGGGAATTGCAAGGGACAAGGAAAAACATAAAATGTGTCCTGGCATGAAAATAGAAACAAAAGAATCATATTTTCTATCTATTTTGATGTTGATTCAGACGAGTCTAACCATTTGGCCACCTATATGTAGGAGTAACTCCCTCTACTCCTCTTGTATCTCATATTTCTCCTTAGCCATACCCCATTATCATGGAGAACTCTAAGCCTCATCCTTATCCACAAAAATAGCCCCAATATCATGATGGATGGGATGCCAGCTTGATCAAACTAGCCTGTGTGATTGTTAACAGCTAGAACCTCATATTTCCCATGTATAGAGAGATCAAGGAAAATAATTTATGATCCTTATACCTATTTTCTCTTCCACTCATGCCACTTCATCTCATTCTCGCACCAACACTTCCATAACTAATGAAGAGGGGAGAAGAGAACTTTCTTTCCTATATTTTCATCCTTAAGTAGATGAAGGATAAAGGGGTGATGAAAACAGAAAAATATTTGGTTCACGCAACGATCTAGAGTTGTCAAGATCGGGGTTCTAATTTTATGTTTATTTATTTACTTTTCAGACATGGATATACACATACATTATCAAAATAATATTATTTTTTATTATGATGCTTTATGGACATGTGGTAGATATAAGGATGCTATTATGCATGCCATATTTGATAAGTTTTCATTAGTTGTTATACTCATGATATATATAGATATAGATATATATATGAGATGTTTGAAGATATAATTGACTATGATTAGTGACATTGCATTTATTCCATGCAAGAATTTTTATGATATATTTGAGAGAGCCACAAGTTCATGTCTAATGTTATATTATGGATATGAGCGTGGGAACCAACCTACTCAAAAATAAATTAAAAACATACAATTTCCTTCAAACGACCCTCTTCTCCCAAAATTAAAAGAAAAAGATTGATTAAATAAATAAATAAAAATGAAGGTGGCTATCTTGTAACCACTTGAAGGAGGTTACAAAGAGAACAAGAAGCCTTTGAAATAAAAAGTTGGAAAAATTTAAGAGAGGTATGCTACTCTTTTGAGTTATTATTATTTGGATCATACAGTTTCTTTTATGAATTTAGAATATTAATTGTCTCGTTGATAGTAGAAATCTATTGAGTAATAAGGAAGGAGTGATCTCATCAATTCTTGTTTATTCTTTTAAGGCTATTTATTTTTTCTGCAACTTCTTGTCCCTTTTATAAGGTCTGATTAATTTTCAGAGTTAATTAGTGCATTTTTTGTGGAGCTTTCACTATGACAATCTTATCAAAATGGTCCAAATCAATGAACTTTTATTCTTTTCTTATTTCAGGGCACCCAATTGTCATTGTATGTACATTTAACGTCTTTGGATTCCAAGTCATTTCTAGTATGAGTTTTCACAAAAAACTTGAAAAGATGGTTGTATACTCACATTTGATTAATAAACTCGGTCTTTTGGCCTCTTTCTATTTGGCATATGTCTCTTTATCTTTTGAAGTATAATTTTTTAAAATTTTGAGAAAATTCTTGGCATATGCTAACTAGTTGTTGGAAATTAGTTGTGACGATTTTTAAGACATGTAGCCTTTTGAGAATGTTGAATTATATTTAAAAATATTCCTATAATTTTTACTTTTTCTTTGCATACATAATGAGTTTTATTCAAATCTTTCAATTGTGAAATGTTTAATTTGTATAACAACAATTAAAATTTTGTTTCTCTATTGTAAGTACTTGTAATTATGTAACCTTGAAAAACTAGTAATTTTGGAACATACACTGACTAAGAGTTAGGTAGGGGTATAAGCAATGAGCTGATTTCCCACTATCTGTAACTGCCCCTCCCAACATTTACCCATGTTTACAATATCCCAAAGTAAATGTGAGGCTGAGTGCTACTATGAGATGAATCAACCTCCAAGTTATAGTTAAGGAAGTGGGGCCTATAAACTAAACACTTACTGACATCCCACAGGGACTACAAATCACTTAGGAGCTGTACAATCACTCTAGGTGATCACTCCCTCAGTTGGAATCCTTTTTCTCTGACCTAGCACCCAAACCACACCCACAACACAACATACCTATGGTTATGAGGTTATAACCACACTCACAAGTCTTCTTCCATGTGGTTATGACCTAAATCCTCCTGTTTTGTTCCAGCAGTTCTGAGATTTGAACCACTTTTCCACGATAACCTCCAGACCACTACCCATAATAGTCTGTAACTTTCTAGAATCATGATTTACAAGATGAAAATTCAAAATATTCAAACTTGAATCAAGAACTTGACCTAGATTGTCTGGAAGATGATAGAAATTTCATTAAACATATGGTAAACATGTAAGTTACAGGTCATGAATGCATACCTTATCTTAAATATATGAAATTCATCTAAGAATGACCAAGAAGGTATAATTCCCTCTCAAGTAGTTGCAACAACACTTGTTATCACATGCATTCATATACCATTGAAATACTTATCAAATCATGAACAAGAGGCATAGCTAGAGCACATCATAGAACCATGCTTATAACCATCATATAACCATAATACTAACCATGAAAAATAAGCCATGGAATCCACATAATATCAAGTACAAGTGCTCATAGATCACAATAGGAAAACATTTATTATTAACATATGTAAAAGCCAACCAAGTCAGGGACTTCCATGTACCACCCAACCATATATTTGGTTGAACCAATTATTTATTTCATTCAATCACCCTGGTGTAATATTCCAAGCATTAATGTTGGATCTCATGGGATAAACCAAGACATAATCAACCATGGATGCCAGATGTTAAACCACCTCCACCCTCAAGCTATCTTGATCTCACCTAAACTGGTCTTGCGATAAAAAAACCAAAGAAAGATTGGATGCCTCAAAATTTATTCACCATACCTTGAGGAATTTACCTGTCTCCACCCACATGTCAAGGGATTCATAGAGAAAATCATATCGATCCCAAACCCTTAGGAGTTTTCCTGAGACCACCTCACCCAGTTCCAAAACATTCCAGCAATCTAAAGCTCACCTGAGAATGAATCCCATCTCACCATGGTTATCTAGGAAATGGAAAGGAAATGTTGAAACCACTTTCACTCTAGGAAAAACCCATGAAAATGAAAACAAATGAACCAAATAAAAAAATGCATGTACCATGCATTCACACCTCATCTAGGAAATCACACATGCAACCTGTTACCTGCAAAATCCGCCTATTGAAGTTTTTGATCCAACCTTATCCTTACTCTCATTTTTTATCCTTTTCTTTCTTCCTTCCTTTTCTTGCTTTCTTTCTCCTCTTGGAGTTCTCCCTCTCTCAAAACTAATCCAAAGAAAAAATTAACAAAAAGCTATAAACTAGTTCTCTGATGCCCTTTTATTATTGATGTCTCATTTTTCTTCATTTTCCTTCTAATTTCCTTAGCATGCAAATATGTGTCTCTTCACCTCCCTTTTCTCCTACTTTCCTCTATTTCTCATAAATAAATGACAATTATAGCCTCTTTCCTTTGCCAATTTCCATAGCCATAAATAAACTGAAATTGAATTCCCATTATAATTTTTGACCATCATTCAATTTTTTAATATGTGTCCCATGACCTTGGTCTTATTTTTCCTTTATTACATGAAAATTTAACCCAGGGTTGTTACAAACCCCTCCCCCTTAGGGGAACACCGTCTTCGTTGTTATATGACACCTATGACCAGAAAATCGTTGAAAACCAAATAATATCGCCTATGGAGATTTATAACATAGCTCGCTGCAATATTTATAATGACCATTTCTGAAATCATGAAAAAAATACCATTTATTGGAGCTTTATAACACAAATCATTATGACATTTACAATAACAACCACATATACTTATGCACATTTTCTTCAACCAACAAATAAACCTACTTCCTATGGATATTTATAAATCCAACTCGATATATTATTGACAATAATATACACATATATACGTGCACATTTTATTTAACCAACAAAGAAAAGCATATGATTCTCACATCAGAAATATGGGAATCCAAAGTCTCACACCCCAACCCTCAAAAGTAGTACTAGGATTCACCTCTTTCCTAGAAAGTCCAAAATCCACTACCAAAAATCAGAGTATACCTGCAATGTCTAGCGTTAAAATCCTTGCGCTACTTTTTCCATCAGTGAACAATTACTACCTCATTGTTCTAGGGCACACTTACCAATGTGATTTTGATTCCATCTGGAAATTCTAATAACAAAAAAAAATTCATTCCTCGGCCTTCCCTTCTCTTCTACACAGTCCCTCGGGAAATCTGGTCACCCAATTCTATGTAGTCACTCACCTTCCAAATTCCTCAGTATCCCGCTTCTCTGCTACATATTACCTCGGGAAATCCATCCCTTGGCAAGGTCGCCTTGCATTAGAAGGTCCAAAAACCAAGGCACATCCCTACCTCAAAACCATCATATTGGTCATAGAATGCTCATGGAAATCAATGGACATTATTGAGTACTAGTGTCCCACAATGGCCCTCCTCTTGAATGATTTACGAACATATTGCTACATGTTCCAATTAACTTTTTCTATAGCTGATAATTCTTGTAGTCAGTTTCAACCACCCAAATCGAGAGTTTCCCTGCTTTCCTGTACCAAGCACATCATTTCCATTAGACTAAAAAGGAATTGAAATAAATTAAAATAATACCTCATTGGTGGCCCACCAATAAGGTGCACTCGCAATTTTGTTTACTTCCTGTCACAACAAGTCAAAATAGTTATTTGATTGAATCATTATGTATAAACATATCACATCTAGTTAGCTCAAAATGCAACCATCATAAAGCATAATCATAGACTATTTCTATAATTAAGAAATGGAATAAAATATTTATACTTATCTTCAAGTTATTCTTTTCTTTTTCCTTTGTTATTTTTCCTTTCCGTACATACACTTAATCGTTTTCCAAACCCGACAAGAAACAAATGCCTTATCTTCTCTTCAATCACGTACACACACTAGATTGGTTGCCAAACTCGGAAAGAAACTAGTGCCTTCTCTTCTCTTCAAAGAAACAAGGGAATATAAAGACTATATCGCCTCCTCCATCAATATTAGCAACAAGGGAATCCAAAGAATAAACCGCCTCTACCATAAATATCAACAACAAAGGCATCTAGAGACTAAATTGCCTTTACCCTCAATATTAGCAACAAGGGCATCCAGATACTAAACCGCATCTACCCTCAATATAAACAACTCAATTGTGGTATCATGATATGAAATTGATTATTAGTTAATGTTGTGCTAATATCAATTTTAGATTTAACATGAAAGTGCTTTGGTTTGCTTCTTATACAAGGGTTTATACATGTGCTTATGATTGACAATTCAATAAACTTGATGAGATTAAGTGTATTTCATGAACATAAAAGCATGGAAACTCAATGTTGAACAACATATAAAAAAACAACAAGCACAAATAACTGAGTCAAATACACATGGTTTTGATGAAGGAGTTCACCCCTCCTAGGCTACATCTCCTTGGTCCAGCTTCATAGCCTATGAATTTTTATTAGCTTCAATTGTGAAAGTGTTGTTTAAAATCTCCTATTGCCTCTGCAACTTGCTCCAATGGATCCAAAACATCAAAATCTACCAAGAATGACTCTTCCTGAGCCAAAATTGGTCAAAACTTGCCTCGGTTATTGTAATGTTCCAAAATTTTCATGAATAAATTGGAACATTAATTTTTTCTCATATTGTATAGTAGGTGAATAAAAAGGAAGAGGAGGCCTCTTAACATGAATAAAAGCCTTCCTAATGTGAAAAGGGACCTTTTGAGCAGCTTATTTTACACCTCCTAGTGTGAAAAGGGCCAAGTGTATGAGGACAAGGTCAGGTTGACGAAGTCAACCAGCGCAGCCTAAGGAGGAGTAGCTTGCCTAAGAAGAAAACACAGTTTTGGAGGGAATATATTCAAATGAAGATGGAAACCCTAAGAGGTGGGACCGAAGGATAAAAAGCTCAAAACTTCATTAGAAGGAGGAGGGTAGCATTGTGGGGTTAGCTTGTGTATTTCGATTTCATGTCTGCTTAGACATTTTCTGCAAACTCCTGCTGCTTAGCAGAGTTTGGAGGAATTCCTGTTTAGGAATTCCTCTCCTTCATTGAGTGATCTCTTGAAGGGGTTGTGCTTCATTTCTCCCACATATGGATTGTAGGCCAAGCATTTCCCACACCTACAATTCTATTTATGTAGCAGAGTACGCAGTATTGCTGGGCAGTGCAGTGGGAGGGTTGTTTCATCTTCTCTTGTGCATTTCTATTTAGTGGAGGGAGTCTCTCTTGCATTGAGGGAGCTGCATAGGAGATTTCAGAGCTCATTTCAGATCTTGGCATGTGGCCAAATCATGTTCCATCCATTATAGTGAGGTTCACTGGGTAAACTGCGTTATTTTTGTGAGAGCAGCAGCTGCGGGGTTTGATCCCTTGATTGAGGGCTTATTCTTTGGAGAAAGGGCCAACCCTTCTCCTGGAAAGCTCTATATTCCATTTCTCTTCTATGTTTTCATATTCTCAGTCATATTTATGTTCAGTGTTGCAGTAACTGTGTTTTCCAGCTACACATATTTGCAGATCTGCACTTGTACACTTGTATTTCCATGAAACCCCTTGAGGGTGATATTTATTGTGTATAAAGAGGAAAGGAATCATATTTTCTTAGCCATTGGATGTTTGTTTATTTAAAATATTATATGTCATGCTAATCTCTGTATAAACCCTAATGAAAATAATGCATATCTTGATTCAGTAGTTTCTGCATGTTCTAAGCCATAGGGTTTAAGCTCATTTGAGGCACATAGAAATAGGGAGAACTGTTTATATGAGCTAGAGTCATTTGTTTCACCTCATATTCTACATGTGAGCTGAATATCATGTCTATTAAGGGTCATAAGTACCATTTCTCACTTGTATATCGTTATTTTCTGAAGACAGTTGTTTGTGCTTACATGTTGCTGCCATTTTCAGCTAGCTCACTGTGGGAGATATGAATAACCTGCTTAAGGTTATTTCTTTGAGCCTACATTCTGCAAGGAGGTCAAATATTATATGTTCAAAGGCAACACATCATTGGTTGACCTTATTTTCACGTCTATTTCCTTATACAATGTCCCCAAGGAGCTGCAGCAACAAATTCCTAAATAGAAATAATTACATATCTGTAGACAGAGACTGTAAAAGGCAAGGTAGCCTCTATTTCTCTCCCTTCTCTGGAAGGAGACATAGCCAGTAAATGCCTCAGCAGTCCATATTTGGTACAGACTTGTGATTTTTTTGAAAACGGGACATTACAGTGGTATCAGAGCATGATCTCTGGCACAGCCTGTGAGATCAAGCTTTCAGAAAAATAAAGAGAAGAGCAAGGAGCAACTATCTTGGCTCAACATGTGGATTTCAGATCCACCCAGAGAATACGAAGAAGAGGAGAAAAAATATGGAGAGGATGAGGTTACTCTCATCCATTTTTCAGATCAGAAAGGAGCCTCTCCAAAGGGGTTCAACCAATGGGAAAAAAAGGTGCAGTGAAACTCCAAGAGGGTTTCAAGATGAGAAAAGCTACAATGAAACCTCTAGAGGGTTTCAAGAGGTAGGAGAAGATGAAATCACTTCCTATGCTCATGAAGGAAGTGAAGAATATGGAGGGCCACAAGAGGAAGTGGATAGATGGCTAGAAGAGGAGGAGCATCCTTCTCCACTTGAGGAGGCTTCTACCAGCACTGTCCAGTTCATAGAGGAGCAGCCCACCATATCAGTAGTTGAATCAACCAAAAAATTAGAGAGAGAGACTCTTGCAGCCATACAAGATGTCTCAAGGATCCACAAAGGTATGCAAAAATTTCCATGTAGTGATATTTCAGAAAAGGTCATTGGAGGTTTGGGAAATTTGCATTCACATGGCCCAGGATCGAAACTTCATGCTGATAAAGAGAAGCAAGTTTATACAATGCTATACAATAGGGGTTTGGTCCAAGAAGGTATCAACACTCATTCCTTTGCACCCTTATTGAGTTGCATGCAGCATGAGGGGTTTTGGTGCCAGGATTTGGGGAGAATCATGCATGAGGTTCCATATCCTAAGAATGACTTGTCCTTGGCACTCTTGGATTCTTGTGGATTCAAGGGTTTGATTGGTGAGAAACCTTTCCTGGAAATTCTTCAAGGGATTACATCTCAACATCCCATGAGGTGTAAGGAGGAATACTTGCTTTGGGATAATGGTAGTCTCCATTGGGAAGATGCCAAAGGAGAAAAATATTGGGGACAACCATATATTGATAGAGGAGAGTGGATGGAGAGCAAGAGGCTTGTGAGCCACTTTCATATCTATGACACAGGGCAACAAGAGGCAAAGCTGCGCTGGCTACTCAGGAGAGAGTTTGGCCATCATGAGACATGTATTTTTCTCAAGGGTTTGTGGATGGAAGGAGCTTGGCAGGATACTTTCATCATGGGGCAAAAGGGAGTGTGGATGCATGATGGTGGTAGGGTCATTATGTTTCCACCACATATGATGAGTGATGGAGGTATGGAGAGGCAGCAAGGATATTTTTTGCTTCGGATAATTCGGGGAAAGCAAGGGAAAAATTGCTCTCCCACTTGGAAAAATGTTGCAAGGGTGAAGTATGGCACTATCATGGTGCAAGAGGTGTTTTCATCATGGAGGAGACCCCTCATACATGAAAACATTATGGAGAATATCTTTGACAAGCTACATGTCAAAGAATGGAGCTTGATATGGATAAGAGCCTATGTGTGTAGGCCAATAGCGTTATATCTTTGGAGCAGTAACCGATGGATGAAGTGTGCCCAGCGTAGGTGTGGTGGTTCCATAACCCACAGGTCCCATGATCATTTCATCTTGGTTGCACTTGATGAGGAGAGAGGAAGTGAGATGGATGAGGTAGTAGACGGAGTCATCTATTACTATGCTACATTCTTCTTGACTTGGATTCCCAAGCATGAGAAGAAGGATCTTCTTGCAGCACCTAGTTCATTCCTCTTCATGGGAGCATGCCGAACAACCATGGAGGGTTCATTCATGGATCCATACATCATTTTACTCCTGGAATATGGTAAGAATTCTGTTTTTACATTGGCTGATTTGTACACTCTTACCATTATCTTGCATTGCATGGCTCTATAAGAGGGAAAGCTGACTAGATTGCTCCCCGGGAAAAGTTGGGCCAAATTATATGATGGAGGCAACCATATTTCACATGGCCTATGGAAGATGTTTTTCCATTGCATAAATTTTCAACTAATTTACATTATCAGCCATGAGTCACAAAACATTTTTCCATGTAAATTTCTGAAGTAGCAACTTGGAAAAATGCGTTGCCACTATTGGGGAAATTGTTGGTACTTCCTTGCATCACATGAAACCTTCAAAATTTTCCTCATTTTTTTGCTGATCATGACTCCCCTTGCTGATTTGGATCTGATTTACATTGGGTGCATGATTGGAAGGATGATACATGAGTGGGGAGTGTCCTTAAAGGGGAAGGATTCCCACATTTTCTGCATTGCATGTTCTATAGGGAACATGAGAAAAACTATGGCCACTAAAAATAAGTATTTGTTTTCTCTTGATGTGGGCCATAAGTATGATAATAATTTATTGTATAATCATGGGAAAGTGACCAAATATGACTTGTACATTTAGCTGATCCATTTAGCCATTTACTTTCTACTAGTGGATGTGAGAATTCTCATCACTAGTCATTTAGCAACATACTACTTGCCATGCCATTTTCTGAAGGAGCAATGGATGAGATTACGCTGTGTCCTTTTGCGACCTTGTTTGTATCATAAAAAAACATTTAAAGCCTACACCAAACATCTCATTTGGTCATTATATGACCATCATGTCCTCTTCATCATGGAAGAAATGTTTTGGGGCAACTTGTTCTTCAATGTTGGAGGAGGAATCTTTGGTGGATTGCTCTACATTTTTCCACTTGAGGGCAATACATTTGCAGCCCATGAATAGCACATACTCTACACTATTCATAAGTGGATAGGAGGACAGCATGGGATAGGCTTCCTTGCCTATCATGTTCAGTTATTCAGCACACCTACACTTCTGGAGCCAAAGGTGGAGGAAGATTTTCATGAGTTACCATGCAGGAGGGTGGCTCATTCCATATGGATGATAGCTCGAGGTGGAGGTTTCAAATTGGGGGAGAGGGATTGCCATGCATCATGCACTCCATGCCTTGAGAACACCTCTAGACCACACATGTTTGTATCTTTGAGCACTTTCCTTCTCATGATCTCAATCATTTGGGGTGCTTCACCAAATGCTAGTCTATATGCTTGGGAGAGGCACTATGGAATTTCATGGATGAGATGGCATCATCCTCTTTGGAGGATTCCACCATATTTTGATGCTACCAGAGGAGGTGAAGAGATTCACTCAGTTCTAACCTTGTAGTTGCTTGAGGACAAGAAACATTTGGGAGGGGAGGATTGTAATGTTCCAAAATTTTCATGAATAAATTGGAACATTAATTTTTGCTCATATTGTATAGTAGGTGAATAAAAAGGAAGAGGAGGCCTCTTGACATGAATAAAATACTTCCTAATGTGAAAAAGGACCTTTTGAGCAGCTTATTTTACACCTCCTAGTGTGAAAAGGGCCAAGTGTATGAGGACAAGGTCAGGTTGACGAAGTCAACCAGCGCAGCCTAAGGAGGAGTAGCTTGCCTAAGAAGACAACGTAGTTTTGGAGGGAAGAGATTCAAATGAAGATGGAAAACCTAAGAGGTGGGACCCAAGGATAAGGAGCTCAAAACTTCATTGGAAGGAGGAGGGTAGCATTGTGGGGTTAGCTTGTGTATTTCGATTTCATATCTGCTTAGACATTTTTTGCAAACTCCTGCTACTTAGCAGAGTTTGGAGGAATTCCTGTTTAGGAATTCCTCTCCTTCATTGAGTGATCTCTTGAAGGGGTTGTGCTTCATTTCTCCCACATCTGGATTGTAGGCCAAGAATTTCCCACACCTACAACGTTATTTATGTAGCAGAGGACGCAGTGTTGCTGGGCAGTGCAGTGGGAGGGTTGTTTCATCTTCTCTTCTGCATTTCTATTTAGTGGAGGGAGTCTCTCTTGCATTGAGGGAGTTGCATAGGAGATTTCAGAGCTCATTTCAGATCTTGGCATGTGGCCAACTCATGTTCCATCCATTACAGTGTAGTTCACAGGGTAAATTGTGTTATTTTTGTGAGAGCAGCAGCTACGAGGTTTGATCCCTTGCTTGAGGGCTTATTCTTTGGAGAAAGGGCCAACCCTTTTCCTAGAAAGCTCTATATTCCATTCCTCTTCTGTGTTTTCATATTCTCAGTCATATTTATGTTCAGTGTTACAGTAACTGCATTTTTGATGTAGGGGCATTAGGCTCCTCAAAACAACCTTTGTCCATAAATAAATGAAAAAGGGGGTCTTATGTTTTGTTTCCCCGTGTAAATATTCATCATTGAGTTATTTTAGTTAATTATAAAGGAAATTGTAACTGCCCGAATGATTAATAGGCACCTAAAGAGATAGTCAGTTTCAGAAGTTAAGCTAATTTTAGGAGTCCGTCTTTGTCTGTCAGAGCGTTAGTCTAATTTGTAACTGTAGGAAATTGAAGAGTTTGTGAGTCATTGAGAAATTCGAATCAGTTCATTGTAAGTGATATAAAAGTAAATCTCTGTGGCAGAGTCGGAGGGGCCTGCAAAGAGAATTGCATAGAGCTGCATAGGGGAGGAAGGCCATCAGATTGAAGATCTGGCCAGCCAATAGTTGTAAGTAATTTCATTGCATAAATGAGGAATTTGTTACAATATTTCTGTGTATTTGGTGAATTAAATTCTGTATGAGTACCTTGGATTTCAGTAAATGATTGTATGAGAAATGCGTGAGTAACTCTATATGGAAGGCATTGTTCTCTGTCAAATAAGACTCAGGTTTATTTGTTAGTTGGTTCGAATGAGCTTGTGTATTCATGGATATCTGTGTGTTCTAGTCAAACTCTAGGAAAATTCATCCCTTCGACTGTGAATTCTGTGAATTGGTCAAGAGTCTGCATATATATTCTGGGAGGAGATACCTTGTTATCTGGAGGTTTAATTGACACTTTGTTCCAGAGATCGATGTTAATTCATATTGCAATGCATATGTTGTGTCAAGTCGGTTATTTGTTTCTTATGAAGAGCCTCGAATGAAGTCGAAAAGGGTGATCCCGTTCACCTACGCATATTAAACCTGGTTAGGGTCTGTCAGAGTCATAATCTGCCCCCCCAATTGAGATTGGATCGAACCGAGTCAAGTCCGTTAGTTACAATAGAGAGGGCCATTTGTATTATATGGAGCATTATTCTTTGTGTAAAGGACCGATGTAGAAATTTGAGCGAAAGGAATGATAACTCGTGGTAGAAGTGGAACCTAAGGGAAAAAGGAAACCCAGAGGTGGAATATAATAAAAGGAAGCTCGACGAAACCTAGAAGGTAAGAGGCAGAATCATGACTGAGTCGAACAATAAAAGCAGTTTGATCGCACTGCCTTTGTAGGGTAGGCGGTAATTAAGAAATCAGTGCAATCCCATAGACTGGGTGACACGTGTCCCCGAGTAGGTTTGGAGAAACCATTCTCATCGCGAATTAACGCCCATGCATCTAGTCTGTGCGAGATCCATCGATGGCCGTCGGATCAGTTGGTTGGGCGCGAAGGGATGGTGATCGTTGGATGAAAATGGCATGTATGATGTGGCCCAACATTCTGTTGGTGTTATTGGCGTTAGACTGAAGTCGAATCAGTGTATATATATGATAGAAAATGTCTGTGTGTGGTGTGAAGGTTTCATAGAATGTTGTTGGTTAATATTTAAATTGCATTAGTAACAAAAATCAAAGTCAAGGATGGAATTTTTACATACGTCGTGGGTTTGGAGTTAATGTTGATTCAAACTTATACCCTTGATCCAATTTCATGAAAGGTAGGAGTTCATGTGAATAAGCGTAATTTCCATGTTATGAATACAATGTATGGGGCGGTCTTTAAACTACGCAAGTTCGTGAAATACCAAGAATTTATATGATCATTGGTTGAGAGTAGAGCTCCCACAGAAAATAAGTGAATCTGAGATATTACATACATATAATAAACTTTGAAATTAATATCTCAAATCTCTGAGATTTGAGACATTAACGATCTCAGATTTAAGTGTTTAAATTGCCAGCGTAGAATAAAGGAAGGTTGTGAGATTGCCCAGATTGGGGTCGGTTGGGCAATGAAATTGAACACATTTACACACAGACAAAGTTTGAATATTTAAGCAACCGGGACTGTGGGTTTACCCCTGCACCAAAGTGGTATCAGAGCTAGAATTTAATTAGCTCTCTGAAAATTTTATTTTTGAAATGCACATGTATTGAATAGTGATAAAGTTGATTTTTAAATCTATTTAACAGAGTTGCAGATTTGATTAAGTATGCAGTGAAGGTTGATAGCCCAGATGTGTAGAATCTGGAGGTGAAGAAAAAAGGAGTCTTGAAGATTGCAGCAGATAGATGCAGTGCAGGTGAAAGAAGAAACAAGATCATTCAAGGATCTTGAGAGGTAATATGATGAGCCTTATTTGAACTCTGGTTGGAAGGATTTGTTTGCAGAATACAAAGTGAAAGCAAGTGAGGAAAGGATCTCAGCAAGAAGCAGATCACAAGCTTTGAGAGCAGTGATAGAAGAGTCCAGCGAGGGATTCTGAGTGAAGAGAAGTGTGGAATAACCTGGAAGAATTCCAATAGAGGTTGGATGAGAAGAGAGCAGAGGTGTTCTTGAGGAAAGTTGCAGAGTGAAGCCTAGTGAGCAAAAGAGAGTTCTCAGAAGGTTCCAGCAGACAGGGGACCAGTACTTGCCAAAAGCCAGATCCAGGGGAAGGGATTGGTGAGGTGAGTTGCAGCAAGAGAGCTTGCTGTTGTAGAGGCTTAGTGCAGCTTGTGAGGGAAGAAATCCTAGAGAAGAAAATGGCTACTAAGAGCCATAGCAGAGACTGCAGAGATTGCAGAGGTTCTGAGAGAGGCCACAGCCAAAGAAAGAAAGAAGATGCCAAAGCAAATGGCATGAAGAAGAAATCCACTGATGAAAAATATTGGAAAGAGGTAGCTGAGATTAGAGAACAGTTTAACAAAATAAAGATGAGGATAGAAGAAATCCAGAGAGTTGGTTGGCTCATGAAAAAGAGAGTAAATTTGCAACCATTATAGTTGAGTTTGAGGCAAAAGAACATTGCCTTATTAAGAGAAGAACTTAGAGTAGCTGAGTTGAAAGAAGAAATTTCTACTTGTGAAGCAGAACAACGCACAGATGAAGAGTGGAGATCTGCAAGAGACCTTGTAGGATATAATGAAGACATGAGGCAGCAAGAAGCTTGTCTTGCTGAGGAGGAAATCATTGAGGATTTCCTGAGTTATTGGACAAGTCCAGATGATGTAAGGGATTGTGCTTGAGTCTGACAAATGTGAAATGATGACAGACTCCACAGAGGAAGAAGAACCCCGAGTTCTTGAGGCAAGGATGGAAATTGAAGATTCCATGTGCATGCCTGTTCAAGAAGAAGTGCTTGAGGAATCAGCCAAGACCGAAAGGTCTTGTGATTTGAAAACCAAAAAGTTGTGTGTGTTTGCAGGAACAATAGGTGAGAGAGAAAAAACTGCTAATGTTTTCACTAAGGAAGAAAATGGAGCAGCTACATGCTTTGAAGATGTCCACGCACAGTTGGAGAATGATTCTGCTTTCCCACATATTGGAAGCAAAGGAGATTTAGTTTATGATATTCGCCAGAAGCTGGAAGTTGGACAGCTTGGAGAAATTGCAGAAGAGAAGACTATTGAATAATTTCTGAAGCATATGAAAGACTTGGAACAACAAGAAGATTTGATGATCAAATCATCGAATGAGGCCATGAGGTGTTATGTTTTTAAAACTGACAAGTTGTGTATGAATGCAGGTATTGATGGAGACAATTCACATGATGGAACTGTGATGAATGAAGCTGGTGGAGATAAATTTGTCATTAATGCTGGTGATGAAAAACTGTTCTTGATAAATGGCCAAGTAAGGAGTGATGGAAAGATAGCTGAAGTTTTTGCAGAGATGAGAAATCATGATTCTATTCTGATGAAAGTTGAAGAGATAGTGACAACAGAAGATAATGAAGAGGAGATGCCAAGATTGTGGCATGAATTAAGTATTCTGGAGAAGAGGACAGAACCATAGAAGGAGGGTGTTCAGATGGTAAGGACAAAGATGATTGAGATGAGAAATTTCATTCCTATGAACTAGAGCAGAGAGGCATCCTTGAAGAGGATGATGCAGAGGAGAGACTAACTGACAGTTGTTAGTATGAATATTTTGTCAGAAAAATACCACTTTAGCTATGCATAAAAAATAGCCCTAACATCAATTATGGCTGCCAATATCTTTAAATCTGTAGTTAGTTGATCCAAATAAAGCCGCAAAAATCCAAATCTATGCATAAAAGACATTAAGCAGTGAAAATGAAATGTTGCTCCATGCATCCAATAGATAAGACAAGAAAAATATATTTGAAAGAATTTTTATATTAAAGGGGCACCTGAGAGGAAAACAAGAAAGGTGTTTCCAATTCTCCTCAATGGGATGGGTTCTTGAAAGTCCTCATCATTTCAGATCTAAAACTTCTCTCTCTTGTTGGTGTAGAAAACCTAGACAAACATAGAAGTCAAAGGGAGCTCACAAAGCAAATGATGGAGAATGTGACAATGATAATGGCTCAAATTCAGACCAAGAGTATAGATCCAGAGTGATCTAATGCAATGAAAGGTGACAAATGAATGGGAAAACCCTTCTATTTATAACAAAATATTAGGGCGGTCTAGAACTTGGTGCATGAATAAAATATTATTAATCAACTTCTAGAACCACCTTTTAGGAATATTTTATTATATTTGTTGGAGGGAAAAGGATTTTGACTTGGGTAAAATCATTTATTTATAAATAATAAATAAATAAATGATTTATTTATTATTTTTAAGGAAATGGTGGAAATATAATTAAATAATTAATGATTTAGTTAATTATTTATAAATGATTTAGTCAAATTTAACTAGGAATATTATTTAAATAAGGATTAAATAACTTATTCGTAGTAAATAATTAAATAAATAAGGATTTATTTAATTGATTTCCTTGTTTTCGGTTAAATATGACTAGGAATAATAATTAAATTGATGTTTAACTAATTATTCTTTGAGGAAATATAAACAAACATAGATTTTTTTATTATTTCCTTTTGGGGTTTCCTGTTTAGACCATAAACAACTTAATAAAGGTGTTTTACTAAGTTATTTCACATAGTGAAAGCAATTTTACTTAGGGTAAAATTGGTCTTACATGGTGTACTTGGGTCCATCTAATGATAATAGGTTAGATGACCAAAAAATGGTGTAACAGATTTCCCCCCAGCGTACAAGTGTTAGGAGCAAATCGTATGACCGAAGTACGTTGTAAGAACTCAATCACTAGACATCAAGAGGGAAGTCAGAGAGAGAAATGTAAGGTAGTCTAATGTGCTAAAGGACTAGACCCTGAGGAGACGAGACTTACAGGTGCAACAAGTCTCTAGTTTATGAGATGGTACCTATGCTAAAGGCGGCGGGGAGGCATACCTATGCCCGCCGAGACAAAGTACAAAAGAATAGTGTGTCCAGTAAACGAGGAACCGAACTATAAATTACATGCTGGCATAAACACGAGCCAGAAAAATAGAATGATGAATCCCACATACATGTTGTGCCTGGGATAACAGCCAGGACTTATACAATAATATTTGAGTACATGAGATACAAATACAACCCAAATGCCCCCTATAAACAGGGAAGGGCTCACAAAATCTGACTGATACATGCAAGTCAAAAAGGCGCTGCAAGCGGCTAAGGCCGACATCATCAAATATAAGGAGCTGCATCAAAGGCTGAAATGAAGAGGGAATCCGAGCATGTGGGGGGCTACCTGCAGGGTCACCCCCTCGTGAGGGTTGAGACATCTCACACACAACCGGGAATCACCAATAGCTACTGCTACATCACTGGACCATCAAGTATACAGATCTAGATCATGCTGAAAGGAGCTGGAGCTGAGAAACAATCAAGTCAAAGGGTAATGAGAAATCCCTTTGCCTGATCCGAGGCACCAAACAAGTGTAGGAGCTGGAACCAAGGTACATCGCCCTTTAGACCTGTCTTCTGGAGTGAATGAGTTGATGTCGACAGAAGGAGGTCCACCATAGGTGAGGCAATAAGGGATCCCCAACTAAGGCACTAGAGAAAATAGTAGAGCGACTAATAGACGGACACTAATGATGATGATGAAATGGGGGATACTGAGTAGCAGATGGACGACTTACCTTGTTAGAGCATAAAGGGCATGAATGACTTGGCAGTGACTGATACAATATCATGAGGGATAGGGGACAATGGGACTGAAGGCCATAATGTGCGACACAAGAGAGGGACCAAGCAATGAAGGATGGAGGACTATAGCGGGGTACAAAGGGACTCGGGATAGACTCCATGAATGCGATGATGACTCAACTCGAATTCTATAAACAAGGGCGACTCAATGGTGCTGCCACACAGTAAAGGTCCAATGGGGGACCATAAAAACATGAGTACAATAGGGTATCTCATGACGAAAATCAACACAAACAAGGACAAGTAAGGAGGCAAAGTGGTGCCCCAAGTACAAGTGTTGTAAGTGAGGAAATTTGATTTGGAGGAGAGGTGAATAGATGCTTCGTGGAAATTTTTTTTCCTAGTGAAGTATCAAAACATGAAAAACTAACAGATACCCATTTGAGTGCTTGGTGAGATCTTTCCAATGGTGCAGACGGTGTGTCAAACGGGGCTATGGTTTGGTCACAGCGGGAGAAATAAAAAGCAGGGGTTTCTCTTCTAATAAGGCATTTTCCCTCCAAATACATTCATTTGCTTGTGTAGTTGTGGTGAATGTGGAGAGGAGGGAAGGCCCTAAATCTTGCGGTGATCATAGCGGACAAACCGACTGTCGGAATCGAGATCTGTCAGTTGCAGGTAAGAGGCCTAATCCTACTCTTTGTTTTTGATGGATTAAAAGTTCATATTAGGGTCCCAAATCTCAGGAATAGCCCCTACCTCATATTTTCAGCCGGGTCGCACTTTTTGGGGGAAAAATGCAACCTGGGAAGCAGGTTTGGGCCTGAAAAGTGTGACCTATCCCAGGATTTGGCCAAAAAGTGCGACCTGTTAGAGGGAGGTGATTTTAGTGCTGTTGTGGGCTGAAATTCAAGTTTTGTGTAATTGAAAGTAGTTTTTCCTATCTATAGACTGACAAAGATGATGGTTTTATGCAGATATGCAGAGATACGGATCAAGTGGAGAGAGAGAGAGACTTGGGTACACTGCGGTCAGAAATCCAAGTGGATCAGGGTGTCCGTCGTGCACTAGCCAGGTTTAGGGTTCTGAAATTTGTGGAGAACCCTCTGATGAGAGATGGGGAGCCCTTGTTGGCCCGGATTGTCAGTTATTGGGATCCAGATCATGAGGTTTTTATAGTGCACGGGCACAGGATTGAGCTGACAGTCCAGGATCTGTATTTCTTGACTGGTCTCCCACCATTAGGGATGGTGGGAAATACACAGCTAGTGTTACCGCGGGGGCGTAACATCATGGAGTTTGTAGAGCGACATTGTCAGCCAGGTTTCCGAGTCAAAGGGATTCAGATATCGATTGGGGATCTAGAGAGGTTGGAGACCCATGCAGTGGCAGCAGCAGTGTTTCATATTCTGGGCAACTAGGCACTCCATCACATCACTGGAGGGCAGATGATGATTGTAGAAAGTGTGTTGAGTGGGACCTACTATGAGTGGGCCCAAATGATGTTGGTGTTGTTGAAACGACAGTTGTCGCTTTGTAAGCGGCAAGTGAACCATGATTGTGCTTATGGGACTGTATTGTGCTCCTTCTTTTTTGAGAAGATCCCGACCTTGCAGCCTCGTGTACAGCTACCTGATGGGGGTCCAAGAGAACCCAGGATGCGTCGGTGAGGGCGACTACTGTGCAGAGGAGGAGGAGGGGCGGTCGGATGGGTGTTTCGACCAGAGTTCTTCGCCCATTGGGATCAGATGCCATTGTACATAGACGACTATCCCTATAGTGGGATGAGTTATTGGGGAGATCCAGACTTGCCGCTTCTGCCTAGTCGAGTATGCGGGCCTGATGGTAAGTGACAAGTAACTAATCTGTTATGTGCATGTTAAAGTTTGTGAATAGTATTTATGATACTGATCCTCATACTTTTGGTATGCAGATATAGCTCCGGTGAAACCGACCGGATATATGGGACGACCTGCAGTAGCAGGAACTACAGGTGCTAGTGGATCGAGAACGACACAGAACGAGGATATGACCACTCTGTTGGAGGACATTCTTCGTAGATGTGAGGGGTTGCTGACCAGTGTTTCGGAGCGGGGTTGGCAGGACTTAGATGACCAGTACATAGAGCTATGTATTGGGCTACCCTTGGAATGGCGAGGTATCATGCGGCGCATGGTGATGGTGGGTCAGACTGTGCGTGATCTACGAGCTGCGGGAGTAGAGCCATTGGCTCGGGATCCTCCAGAGAGTGATTAGATGTAGGGCATTTGGTGCCCCCCAGTGTGTATGTAGGGGCAAGTGGTGCCCCCCAGTTTTTGAGTTTTGTTTTTTGTAACATGCTATGGGCATGTCATATGTTTCAGAGTAGATGGACTCTAAAAACATGTTATATGATATATATTATGCATATGCATTGTGTTGATGATTTGAAATGTTATTGTCTTGTGTGCGATAAATGCCCGTCTAGAACATGGTTTGCAATTCTATCTACGTAGTGATTTTGACTTCTAGGTACATGATTGAAAGTAATGAAGCTAAATTCACGTATCAAAAGTTTCACTTGTAAATATCGTCTAAACAGGATAGGGTTGTGCAAACGATAGACACCATTGAGTTGTAAGACAAGAAGCAGAGAATCTAAACGAACGTGTAGATGGAGGATGCGATGAGAGAGGGCATCGACTAAGAGGCCAGTACTGCATCATATTCGGCCTGATTATTGGTGGCATTACCAATGTAGACCCCATTAGAAATAACGAGGGTATGCAAGGGGGTAAAGATGGCCCAAGCTGTCGAGGCTAGATTCCGGGAATAGCGACTTGCCCCATCGGCATAGCCAATATAATGTGTGGACGATAGGTCCGGCGGAATAGTGTCACAAGACAAGAAATGGGAGGAGGGAGAATAATGATGGTAGCGTGAGTGTAGGGTAGACATCAAACGACAACTATGGGAGGGAGTAGTCTGGTTAGGATGGCTATGACTCATAGATCGACTAGAGGGTGATGTATGAGGGCTATGGGAGGAAAAGCTAGAGCTCATGTTGCGGAGGACATCATAGATACGGATGGTATCATCTTGGTTATGGGTGGGAAGGAAAAGGTCAAGGAAACCACATGAAACTGCAAAATTACCTAGATCATCAGAATGGGAAGAAAGGCTCACATACGGATCATCATGGGGGATGACAGAAGAACAAGTAAAAAGATGGTCAAAGGATGTAGAGCCCAAGGATGTTGCTGAAGGGAAATCAAGCAAAACAGATGGAGTGGATTCAGAGGGAATGTACTCCAAGGGTCGAACAGATGATGATAGGTATAGGAGGGGGGCAGCAGGTTCCGACATCTCAACATCAGGGGGAGGAATGTTAATGGTAGCAGGGGGATCCTCAAGTTGGCTTGACGCATACTGTGCGAGGATAGGAGAGGCAGATTGATTTTTTTCAACCTCGTACTCGCGAATGACCTCTAAAGAGGCTCGGTAATGCGTGAGGTGAGGACAATGGTGAGAATAATGGCCACGGACACCACAAAAAGCACAGGGTTTGTTGGTGCGAAGAGTCTTTGGGTTCTTGGCTGCGGACGATGAAGAAATAGAGGATTCAGGAACCGTAGATTCAGGGAACGCGACTTTAACCATGGTTTGGATACGGGGCAACTCGGGACAAGTATGGGTGGCATGACCGGAGGCGGAATTTCGACGTAATGGGCCCTTAGGAATTTTGGTATGAACCTCATCTTTGGGTGGAGGGATCTACAAGGGACCATTGGGTGTCGACAGAGGCTCTGTAGGACCTGAAGATGGGGACTCGGGGATAGGCGGAGCGGGAGGCGTGGAGTACTGACAAGACCGAGTTTTAAGGTTAAGGTCGACGGTGAGAGGTTGGTCAGAAGTCATCATGAGAATCTGGTAATCGGAGGAACCAGAAGGGGAAGGTTGAGTGGTTACCGGGGCATGAGGTCGTTGAGTAGCCACGAATCCTTGTTGAGGGAAAGGATCGGTAAACACGACAGGTTGACAAGTAACCACATTGGGAGGAACAATAGGGGAGGAATGTTGTCCTCGCATGGTGGCATGAGACTCCCACATCTGTCGCATCTGTGGTAATAGGGGAAAATTGTGAGTGTAATTATCATAAACACCGCAACACGAACAGGGCTTATTGGTGCGAAGAGGCCTGTTTGGCTTGGGCTGAGAGCCCTGTGGCTGGTTAGCAGTGTTAGAATCAATACTTGGAGGATTGGATCCACGATTACTAGAGGCAGATGGATTTTGATTGGCTTTCCTATTTCTTTGAGAAGGAAGAGGATTAGTCAAGCCCTGCTGCATAAATACTTGCCCTGGAGGGGGTAGTAGTTGTTGTTGCGGGGGTTGAGAAGGCAGGGGAGTGGGAGGTCCAAATGCTGGAGGAGCTGGGACACCAGGCTGTGGGTAAGGATAAGGGTTAGGATGGGAAACATTGAGGTAAGCAAAAGGGTGGGAAAAAGGAGGAGGCATGCCATCTCTTGGATACATGCTACCCGGAGGGGGGAAAGTGCTGGAAATGTTGGCCCCTCCCGGAGGGAAACCATAGCCCATAGGAGGTTGAGCATAGGTATGTGAAAGAGCTCCAACGATACTGTCGGCAGAGTGAGATGCCCCCGAGGCGTTAGCGCCACCGGGTTTGGGGAGGTCAGGAAGGACGGTATAAACATAACCAGATTGAGCATAGATAAGGTCATATTTCAAGGCTATTTGGAGGGCAGATTCTTTGGTTTGAGGGAACTGGGATGCGACATCTTTTCCGATGGCAGGTAAGAGAGAGCGAAGGAACCAGTCCATATAAACCAGATCTTCAAAGGTGGGGGCTCGACATAAGCTCCTTCTTCTCCGCCATTCCTAGACATGAGCAGAAAGGCGGGTCGAAAAGGATTGACAGAAAGAAGTCAAGAGTTATGTACTAGTGTTGTTTCGTAGAGGGAGCTGGAAATAATATAAAAAGGCTTGGGCAATGGTTGCGAAGGTGGTATGGGAAGAGGCGACCTGATCAACATACCATTTAGAAGCTTCGCCGGTAAGCGTGCGTTGGAACAATCCAAGACGGATGGAATCATCAGTAATGGAATTGGATGAACACCACATGTGGAAAGATCAAATATGGTTGGAGGGATCTTCACTAGCAAGGCCTTCGAACTTGGGAATGTCAGAGGGGAGCTTGGTTGGTATAGCAGGCCAACTAACATCGTGGCGGATAGGATCATTGATCAACTGATTGAAATCGGGGAGACTAAGACTGGCCATATAAGGGAGCAAAGGGACAGTCGAGGTAGTTCCTGTAGTGGTTCCACTAGAGACGGACCTAGCAGTAGAAATGGGGTTGTCGCTAGCGTTAGGCCCTGAACTAGACATGGTGAAGGTAACAGGGGGAGAACCAGAAGTAGGGGGAGAACCCGAAGAATCAGAAGAAGAGTCGGAGTGCGGACTCGGGGGAGGACTAACTCGACGACGATGAGGAGTAAGTCGAACAACCGGAAACTAAGGGTGAAGGCCAAGAAGTCTCCGGGATAAATGCCTTGGAGGCGCAATGATGTCGGGAAGAAGAAAAACCGACAAAGGCAGGGAAGTGAAAAATCAAGTGAGGTCAATGTCGAAACAAGGGCAGAGAGGTGCAGTGTCAATTGATTTTAAAGTCTTTTCCAGGCGGTGTTAACCAGGCTCTTCTTAACTTAGGGTCAGTGTGTGGCGTGTGTTAATTTTAACTTTTAAACCCAGACGTTTTGAGAGTAAAATAAAAAGTATGCTGCGTAATTGAAAATAAATCTACAGAGAACAGTAAATAAGACTGAAATAACATAAAATTAACAGCTAACAATGCATCTATCTAACCCAAGAAGGCGGGTCTCTCAAAACTAGTCTAAAAGAGGGAAAAAATCTAATCAAAACACACTAAAAAGAGGCCAATAGATCTAAGGTCGGGAGGGACAGGGATCTAAAGGAGAAATCTGCTGAAAATGGGTGTAGAAAACAACAAAGAGGCAGAGGCAAGGTTGCTGCAACAAAGGGGAAAATCAACTAAAGGTAGAAGGGACAAGGAGGTGACCCTAGAGGTAAACCCAAACAAAACTATATGAGGTGATTTTCAAGGGAGAAGAGCTGATCTAGAGGGATCTGAAAAGAAGGAGGCTGAAACTCTGAAAATTCAGACGTCTGGAACAGCTAAAACTATTCCACAAAAAGTGGAGGGGACTAAAGCCCTAGGGGGCGAGATTCCCACTTAGTTGAGTAAAACATATCAGAAACAGGTCTAAACGGGTGGAGACAAAGGCTGGAAAACCCTGACAAAAGCTTTAGAAAAACCCAGAAAAATTGCTGGAAGAGTGCAGAAAAAAGTGCAGGTCGCAGGTTCTGACCTGTTTTTAGTCCAGGTCGCAGTTTTGGGGCAGAAAAGTGCGTCCTTTAGGCCAAGTTGCAAGTTTTAGGCTGATAAGTGTGGCCTGTAGATCCGGGTTTCTCGGCGGCAGATTTCAAAAAAAGTTGTCGTCTCAGCTGCGACTGATGTCTGTCACCCGCGCAATAGGGCCAGAAACACACGGAAGTTAAAAATATTAATGTTTGAGGGTTTTAGAGGTGGAAAACACCATAAAAATAGGAAAAACAAAAAACTGAAGAGAAACCCTAGGGTCTGAAATAGCTGGATATGCAGGAATATATAAAACGACAGCGGTCGCAAAAGAAAACCCGTGTGGAGTCGCCAATTGTTAGTATGAATCTTTCATTGGAAAAAGACCACTTTAGCTACACATAAAAAATAGCCCTAACATCAATTATGGTTTCCAATATCTTTAAATCTGCAGTTAGTTGATCCAAATAAAGCTGCACAAATCCAGATCTATGCATAAAAGACATTAAGCAGTGAAAATGAAATGTTGCTCCATGCATCCAATAGATAAGACAAGAACAATATATTTGAAAGAATTTTTATATTAAAGGGGCACCTGAGAGGAAAACAAGAAAGGTGTTTCCAATTCTCCTCAATGGGATGGGTTCTTGAAAGTCCTCAGCATTTCAGATCTAAAACTTCTCTCTCTTGTTGGTGTAGAAAACCCAGACAAACATAGAACTCAAAGGGAGCTCACAAAGTAGATGATGGAAAATGTGACAATGATAATAGCTCAAAGTCAGACCAAGAGTATAGATCCAGATTGATCTAATGCAATGAAAGGTGACAAATGAATGGGAAAACCCTTCTATTTATAACAAAATATTAGGGCGGTCTAGAACTCGGTGCATGAATAAAATATTATTAACCAACTTCTAGAACTACCTTTTGGGAATATTTTATTATATTTGTTGGAGGGAAAAGGATTTTGACTTGGGTAAAATCCTTTATTTGTAAATAATAAATAAATAAATGATTTATTTATTATTTTTAAGGAAATGGTGGAAATATAATTAAATAAGTAATGATTTATTTAATTATTTATAAATGATTTAGTCAAATTTAACTAGGAATATTATTTAAATAAGGATTAAATAACTTATTCCTAGGAAATAATTAAATAAATAAGGATTTATTTAATTGATTTCCTTGTTTTCGGTTAAATATGACCAGGAATAATAATTAAATTGATGTTTAACTAATTATTCTTTGAGGAAATATAAAAAAATATAGATTTGTTTATTATTTCCTTTTGGGGTTACATGTTTAGACCATATACGACTTAATAAAGGTGTTTTACTAAGTTATTTCACATAGTGAAAGCAATTTTACTTAGGGTAAAATTGGTCTTACATGGTGTACTTGGGTCCATCTAATGATAATAGGTTAGATGACCAAAAAATGGTGTAACAACAGTCTCAAGAAATGTTTGAAGATTTGGAATCAACATTCTGATGTGCTGATGGGGAAGAAAAGAATTGTAGGACAACATACTAAGATGCTGGCAGAGCAGAGAAAGGCCCTGAGGCCTTGTGAGTTTGATTCTGATAATTGTTTGATGAATGCAGATCTTGTTGATGATGGAGATAAGTTGACAGCATGGGCTAGTCCATTCAAAGAGAAGAAAAATTCTGTGGAAGATTTTAAACCATGGAATGGAGAAATTGAGCTACTAGAGAGTATGCTGAATCAGTAGGTTTCAATACAGGAGAGGAAACCTCAATTTCTGAATTGGGGATTGCAAAATGAAGACGAGTAGCTGAAAGAAGATGAGACAGTCGTGTCTCATGTGTAGAAAATTATTGTTGTTGGTAGCAGATAGGAATTGGCTCGTTCGAATAGCCAAGAGAAGATTGGAGAGAAGGTTGTAGAGCAGACTTTTGGGGCTGCTACAACAATGGAAAATCATAGTTTTACTCTGATAGAAGATGGAATCTCAGTGGTCGAAAGACTTGAGGTGATTAGCAGAATCATTCAAGGAGAAGGGAGGCAATTGCTGAAGATTGCCAAGACAGAAGAAGATGCTGAAATTGAGTTGCAGCATAGTGAAGATTTGTTTGGCCAAAGGAGATGGCGAGAATGTTTACAGAAAACATCCAGAGGAGAGAGTGAAATGCCAGAGCAGTAGCTTAGAGTGTTGCTGGAGAGTGGAATTTTGAAGCAACAAGCTGAAGAGTTGCCTGCAAAGGAGAAAGAATTTTACTGTTGCAGATAGGGTATGGATGATTGGGTGGCGAATAGGGCAACAGTAAGGACTAAAGAGATAAGAATGCAGCAAACAGAAGTAAGAGTCTGGAAGTCAGAGGAAAGATTAGACAGAGAAATAGCATTGATAAGAAAACTGATGCAGAAGATGCCTCAGAAAAGGACAGCAGCAAGGAAACAGAGAATCAGCAGCAGCAAGAAGAAGACAGTCATAGACTGCGAGGGCATAGCAAGTGCAAAGATGCAGACCAAGATATGGAAGCTAGGAGGAATGCAAAAGAAGGACGCTGCAACAAATAAGCAGTTACAGAACAAAGTATGGGATCCAGGCAGATAAAAATGAAGGCACATGATCAGGAGATCATGAACTATTTTTACCTGGGGAGTCTGATGCAGGCGCATTAGGCTCAAAACAACCTTTGTCCATAAATAAATGAAAAAGGGGGTCTTATGTTTTGTTTCCCCATGTAAATATTCATCTTTGAGTTATTTTAGTTAACTATAAAGGAAATTGTAACTGCCCGAATGATTAATGGGCACCTGAAGAGATAGTCAGTTTCAGAAGTTAAACTGATTTTAGGAGCCCGTCTCTGTCTGTCAGAGCGTTAGTCTAATTTGTAACTGTAGGAAATTGAAGAGTTTGTGAGTCATTGAGAAATTCGAATCGGTTCATTGTAAGTGATATAAAATTAAATCTTTGTGGCAGAGTCGGAGGGGCCTGCAAAGAGAACTGCATAGAGCTGCATAGGGGAGGAAGGCCATCAGATTGAAGATTTGGCCAACTAGTAGTTGTAAGTAATTTCATTGCATAAATGAGGAATTTGTTACAATATTTCTGTGTATTTGGTGAATTAATTTCTGTATGAGTACCTTGGATTTCAGTAAATGATTATATGAGAAATGTGTGAGTAACTCTGTATGGAAGGCATTGTTATCTGTCAAATAAGACTCAATTTTATTTGTTAGTTGGTTCGAATGAGCTTGTGTATTCGTGGATATTTGTGTGTTCTAGTCAACCTCCAGGAAGATTCATCCCTTCGATTGTGAATTCTGTGAATTGGTCAAGAGTCTGCATATATATTCTGGGAGGAGATACCTTGTTATCTGGAGGTTTAATTGACACTCTGTTCCAGAGATCGATGTTAATTCATATTGCAATGCATATGTTGTGTCGAGTCGATTATTTGTTTCCTACGAAGAACCTTGACTGAAGTCGAAAAGGGTGATCCCGTTCACCTGCACATATTAAAATTGGTTAAGGTCTGTCATAGTCATAATCTGGTCCCCCAATTAAGATTGGATCGAACCGAGTCAAGTCTGTTAGTTACAATAGAGAGGGCCATTTGTATTATATGGAGCGTTATTCTCTGTGTAAAGGACCGATGTATAAATTCGAGCGAAAGGAATGATAACTCATGGTAGAAGCGGAACCTGAGGGAAAAAGGAAACCCGGAGGTGGAATATAATAAAAGGAAGCTCGATGGAACCTGGAAGGTAAGAGGCAGAATCGTGACTGAGTCGAATAGTAAAAGCAGTTTGATCGCACCGCCTTTGTAGGGTAGGCGGTAATTAAGAAATCAGCGTGATCCCATAGACTGGGTGATGCGTGTCCCCGAGTAGGTTTGGAGAAACCATTATCATCGCGAACTAACGCCCATGCATCTAGTTTATGCGAGATCCATTGATGGCCGTCGGATCGGTTGGTTGGGCGTGAAGGGATGGTGATCGTTGGATGAAAATGGCATGTATGATGTGGCCCACCATTCTATTGGTGTTATTGGCATTAGACTGAAGTCAAATCAGCGTATATATATGGTAGAAAATGTCCGTGTGCGGTGTGAAGGTTTCATAGAATGTCGTTGGTTAATATTTAAATTGCATTGGTAACAAAAATCAAAGTCAAGGATGGAATTTTAACATACGTCGTGGGTTTGGAGTTAATGCTGATTCTAAATTATACACTTGATCCAATTTCATGAAAGGTAGGAGTTCATGTGAATAAACGTAATTGCCATGTTATGAATACAATGTATGGGGCGGTCTTTAAACTATGAAAGTTCATGAAATACCAAGAATCTATATGATCATTGGTTGAAAGTAGAGCTCCCACAGAAAAGAAGTTAATCTGAGATATTACATACATATAATAAACTTTGAAATTAATATCTCAAATCTATGAGATTTGAGACATTAACAATCTCGGATTTAAGTGTTTAAATTGCCAGTGTAGAATAAAGGAAGATTGTGAGATTGCCCAGATTGGGGTCGGTTGGGAAATGGAATTGAACACATTTACACACAGATAGAGTTTGAAAATTTAAGCAACCGGGACTGTGGGTTTACCCCTGCACCAGTTTTCCAGCTAGACATATTTGCAGATCTGCACTTGTACACTTGTATTTCCATGAAACCCCTTGAGGGTGATCTTTATTGTGTATAAAGAGGAAAGGAATCACATTTTCTTAGCCATTGGATGTTTGTTTATTTCAGATCTGATACTTCATGTTACTCTCTGTATAAACCCTAATGAAAATAACGCAGATCTTGATTCAGTAGTTTCTACATGTTCTAAGCCATGGGGTTTAAGCTCATTTGAGGCACATAGAAATAGGGAGAACTGTTTATATGAGCTAGAGTCATTTTTTTCACCTCATATTATGCATGTGAGCTGCAGATCATGTCTATTAAGGGTCATAAGTACCATTTCTCACTTGTATAGCGTTATTTTCTGAAGACAGTTGTTTGTGCTTACATGTTGCTGCCATTTTCAGCTAGCTCACTGTGGGAGATCTGAATAACCTGCTTAAGGTTATTTCTTTGAGCCTACATTCTACAAGGAGGTAAAATATTATATGTTCAAAGGCAACACATCAGTGGTTTACCTTATTTTCACATCTACTTCCTTATACAGCGTCCCCAAGGAGCTGCAGTAGAAAATTCTTGAATAGGAATAATTACATATCTGTAGACAGAGACTGCAAAAGGCCAGGTAGCCTCTGGTTCTCTCCCTTCTCTGGAAGGAGACATAGCCAGTAAATGTCTCAACAGTCCATCTCTGGCACAGACTTGTGATTTTTCTGAAAACGGGACATTATAGTTATGGCAAAACCAATTTTTCCTAGTATTTATCCACTAAAACTGGAAGTTCGCTAGTTAACTCCACTAAAAGTGGAGCTTCCTTGAATTTGGTGGGTCTGCCAAAACTTTCTCTAATATAAACCCACACTTAATTACAGATAAGCAAGTATTAAAGTGTGGTTAACAACTAGATTAGTGCAAAGCACGTTTATTGTTGATTGTGGATTAGCATGACTTAACCATGGATTAGTGGTAATAACACAGTCTTAAACTTGTTTAAATATCCTCCGATGAATAGTGCCTGGACCATGGTCATGGAACTTTGGACGTGTGGGAGGGGGCTGGCCTACAAGTATGGCCCCCTCCGGACCCCAAACTTTGGAGCAGATAAACTTTAAATATTTGTGGCGGACTTATGGGTTAAGACCCATAATATAGCGGAGACGATAGAGCGGTGGCATGGCACGGGGCTAGTCGTGGGTTCAACCCAAATCCCTACATAAATATTTTTCCACACAATACAATGAACCATATCCATAGTTTGAAAAATTTGGATTATAACGTATAAATGCCTCCGTTGTATTAAGAGTTAGCCCGCCAGTTTAGACTTATCCGTCAGCTAGTTTAGGACCATGTATGCTATACTAAGTCCATTCCACCAACTAGTTAGCCTCTGCTAGGTTTAGCATCAGGCCCACCATATAATTTATTTTCGCCAATATAAAATATCCCCACAACTCCTCCATGTATAGTTAGGGTCACAACATTACAATTCGAAAATATATGAACCATAATATGCCATGGGGGAGGGCACGTGGCAGCCTCCAACTGCGCCACGTGGCCCTTCTCCATTGGCCTACAAATTCACACTATAAAAATAATAATCCACCATGTATAAATATTGCAACCTTAGGATTAGGAGGAAAATTTTAAACTTCCCAAGCAACATTGGCAAATCTGATTGTGACACTTGACACACTGTCATTGGCTGAAATATGGAGAATATTCCTTGAAGATTCTTGAGGTGCTGACTGGACTGCCAAGTCATCAGTCTGTCACTGTTCTACACATTTTTTACTTGTTTGAGAAAATGAACATAAGACCATAACTTACTCATTCGAACTCGGATCTTGATGAGACAAGTTGTGCTGGAATTCTGGTGACGAGCTTTATCCGATCATTCTAGTTTGGAGCATTATGAGCACTTTCATTTTTAGGTAAATATTAAGCCTATGATCATTCCTCCCCACTAGAAGCATTTTGGACCCCAAAATATACTATCAATTGTTTAGCAGGTGAGGGTACAACTCCCGCACCCTTTCACTCTCCATCCATTTGGCCTTGGAAGGATTTTGTCCCTTGAGTCCCACTCTAAGGTATTCGACATTCCCTCTCCGTGAAGTTCTGATTCTTCTATCAACTATGAGATCTTGCTAAATTTCATCAAGATATTTTGGCGAGAAATTATCTATTGATGGCAACTGAACATGCTCTCCTTGATCATTAATCAAATGAGGCTCAAACAATCCCAAATTATCAACACTAACGACATAATATATTTGAATATAAAGAGACAAATATAGCTTAAATGCATTAGTACCAATATTATCCAGAATTTTAAATGGACCATAACGAATTGGCTTGAGCTTTTTACCTTCCCCTTGCAATATTTATTTGCTGATATATAACCAAAATTCATCTCCAACCTAGAATTTGTGATCAACACGGTGTTTGTCATGCCTTTCCTTGTAGTTGCTTTGACTCTTTTCAAGTTGTTCTTGCACTGTGTGATGTACCAAATGAATTTTCTCAATGAACTTCCTTGCCTTATCTATGTCACTATGACCATCTATAGCGACATCTTTCTCAAATATGAATTCTAAAGGCGATCTTGGAAAGTACCCAAAACATGCCTCAAATGGCGATGTGTTTGTGGAAGAATGCTTTGCCCTGTTGTATGCATGTTGAATGTAATGAAATTGTTCATCCCAGAACTTGGGATGTCTATTGCAATAGCATCTAAGAAGATGAATGACTATCATGTTTACCACCTCGGTGTGACCATCTGTTTGCAAATGAAATGTTGTACTCTTCTTCAACTTTGTGTCCATCATGTCCCATAATTTTGACTAAAAATTCCCAACAAACCGGGAATCTCGATCAATTGCAATAGAAGTAGGAAGACCAAAGTGAACCCATACATTTTGAAATAAAATATGAGTGGTTTTTTCAACTATAATTTTTTTCTTACATGGCATCAAAATACACATTTTTATGAACCTATCTACCACAACATACAAGTAATCATGAACTTTCCTTGACATTGGAATACCACCTACAAAATCCATTGAGATACTCTCCCAAGGATGTGAAGGAACCAAAAGTGGAGTGTACAATCAAAGTTTCCTATTACTAGGCTTACTTATTGCACACAAAGAAAATCCTCTAATAAAAGGAGATACACTATCAATCATGCGTGGTCAATAACAATACCTTTGGAGATTCGCTATTGTCTTGCCTAAAAAGAAATATCCAACAATCAATGAAGTGTGTGCCTCCCTTATGATACTATTTCTTTCTTTCCGTGGTATACATAACTTGCCCAAGTGATATAACAAACTGTTATGCACATGATAATCTAACTCTTCATTTTGGTTTCCTTGACTCAATATTTCATACACATCTTGAAAATCACTATCATATGCATATTGTTCAATGTAAATTTCATGCATAACTGAATTGTTCTTGAGTATAATAGATGCATTTACAATAGGCATAGAGAGAATATCGCCTACCTTATGGTAGATTCCATTTTTGTATCTGATAACCAAATAAATTTTTGTAGAAACCCCATCCATATGAAATGTATTGATTGCTGCAATTTTTTCTGTGATTATAAGTACTGCAATGGATGATGATCGGTATGGATAATGGTCTCTTTCCCCATCAAATAGTGCTTCCATTTCTTTACACTTTGTACCAATGAATATAACTCTTTGTCATGGGTGAGATATTTAGTCACAACTCCATTAAAAATTTCAGAATGAAACAAAATAGGCTTACCATGCTGCATGAGAATTGCTCCCATGGCGTAATCACTTGCATCTGTTTGGATCTCAAATGATTGTCTAAGATCCGAAAGAGCCAATATCGGTGTTGAAATTATCTTTTTATTTAAAGCATCAAATTATTTTTGCTGCATATCTCCCCAATGGAATACTTTCTTGACACTTTTCAATGCATGTAACGGATCTGCAATGGAAGAAAAATTAGCAACGAATTTCCTCCAATATTGTGTTGCCCCAAGAAATCTTCTTACCTCTGTAACTGTATTGGGCTTGGGACAATTAAGAATGACCTCTACTTTTGAAGGGTCTATATTGAACTCACCTCCTCCAAAAATGTGTCCCAAGTACACTAAATAAGTCTTGCCAAATTCACACTTCGACATATTTTAAAATAATTTATCTTTTTTCAAGACATCAAGTACCTTGTTCACATGCATGACATGTTCATTTCTTGATTTGTTGAATATAAGTATGTCATCTAAGTAAACAATTTCAAAGTCATCTAGAAATGGTCTTAGTACATCCTTCATGACTCTCATGAAATTAGATGGAGCATTTTTTATACTGAATGGCATAACTAACCACTCAAACAATCCTTGTCTATTTTTAAAAGCAGTTTTCCAAATTTCCTCCTCAGCTATTCTAACTTGATGATAACCACTTCGCAAGTCTAACTTAGTGAAATATATTGAATACTTTAACTGATATAGCAAATCATCAATGCATGGGAGTGGATAACGATTCATTACTGTGATTTTATTCAATGCACGAAAATCTATGCACATGCGCCAAGTCTCGTCCTTATTTGGTACCAAAAAATTGGTGAACCACATGGTGAAGTAGATGGGCGTACGATACCTTTGTTCAGAAATTCTTGGATTTTCTTATTGATTTCCAAACTCTCAATAATTGACATGTGACACATACTAATCTTTGGAAGTGGAACATCCTTCTGCAACTAAATCTCATGTTGAATTCCCCTCTTGGGAGGTAACCCATTTGTTTCTTGAAACATCTCGCCATGCTAAATTACCACATCAAACAAATAAGATTTTAATTTGTCATCACATTCTTCAAAATATTCATAGTCAACATCATCCTTTTTCTTAATCATGAGAAGCGCAAATTTTTTACTTGCATTAACTAGCCTCTTCATTTTCCCAGCATTAACTAAAGAAATATTCAATTTTTTGCGATGAGCTCTCACAATATAATCCACCCCATCCTTAAGAAAATTATATTTGTTCTCATGGCAACAAAACACCGCTTTCCTGTCATACAAATATGGAATTCCCAAGATAATCCTAGAAATGTCAAGTGGAACCACATCTAACTCGACTTCATCAACAAAGTTTGCAGTAATAGAAAATCGAAATATCCATTTCCTTGTAACCTGTAAATTGACATTCTTAACTATCCAACCCAAAGGGTATGGTTTATGATGTGGTACGGTTTCAAGGTTAAGATTTTCGACCAAGTCTTCTGAAATCAAGTTTTCTTATGACCCACTATGAAATAATGCATCAATATTTGTATGATTTGAAATCACTCTAACATGGAACAATTCTATCCTTGTGTCTTCATTTCGAGTGTTTTTGTGACTATTTGAGGAACTAGTACGTTCTATGGCTTCCTTTCCTTTTTTAACCATGGCTACAATCTTGGTCTCATCTCCAGAATCGGATCCAAGATCTTGTTGTGTGGTGGCAGTCATCTTTTGTTTCCCTTTGTTATTTGGTTTCTTTGGCCTTAGTTTGGGATGTGGTTTCCAATAATGGGCTTCATCATGCCCCTCTTTGGAACAATGTTTTCATGTAGTCTTCTCCCCTTATTTCTTGATGCTTGCATTCTTCTTTCTCTTCCATTTTCCTCCCTTCTCTTTTCCCTTACCGTTGAATGGCTTATTTTTACTACCCTCTTCCTGAATGTTCTTTTCCCTTGCTTCAAGATGCGTGGCTTGCACACATACTTCATATAATTTGTTTGGGTTGAACATAAGGATAGTATGTTTCAAATAGGAATGTAAACCCCCAATATATTTCAAGAGTGTATCTTGGGAATTCAAGTTTACTCCTAACAACAAATCCCTCTTTCTAAATTCCTGTGTGTACTCTTGAACTATTTGGACTTTGAGTTGCCTAAAGTTTTGCCAACTAATAATTGATTTTTGCATATAGGCTAATGGATAAAACTATATTTTAATGGAAGAAATTAATTCAACCCAAGAAATGGATATCTTACCATGAATTCACATTTCCTCTTGAGTCTTTTCCTCCCACCAAACTAGTGCTGCTCCTTCTAGCCTTAACGAAGCCAACTGTATCTTTATGTCATCCTCTTGTAGATTCTAATTTATGTAGTATACTTCCAATTGACGGATCCAATTGTCTGACTTCTCTACATTTACCTCACCATTGTACATGGGAAGTTAAAACTTGATGTCCAACTTGAGTAATGGAGTTTTTACTTTTGGGATTTTTGGATGAGTGTGGGTGGTTTTTGTGGTGGAAGTGGAAGATGAAGATGTTGATGAAGATGAAAAGGATGAGGATGGTGGAGATGGAGGTGGCTTTCCTCCACTACCTTTCAAAATCTTCTCTTCATACTTCTTACCATATGAAGATCCTTCTCCATGTGGAGGCTTAGAATCTTCTCCTGCTCTTTCTGCAGTGAATGCATCAAACATGATTTTAACCATTCTTTGAATGTCCTTGAAGTATCTCTTGACATATTCTTCTTCTGAATTTCCATGAATCTCTCCAACGCTTGACGTAATGTCTAAGGATTCAAGCTCAACCTCTGATGCTTGTACCTCTTCAATCACTTTAGATTCTTGTGCATTTGTACCTCTTCAATATCAATTGTTGGAGATAGAACTTGAGGTAGTTCAAGTGAAACTTTGAGTGGAACTTTGGGTGAAGATGATGCTTTCTCAGCTCTCTTTATTGTTTTCCTAATATCAAGACTAACAACCAATATCTTCCCTTCTCCTATCTACAACTTCAACCTTGTAAGCATCACAAAATTGCAACTATTAAAACCCTTCTTGCACAATCTCAATCAAAGCAAGAAAATAACCTTTAGCAACCTTGTGCTCCAACACCAACTTGATCTAAAATTGATTGTTAGTTAATTTTGTGCTAATATCAGTTTCATATTTATAATGAAAGTGATTTGGTTTGCTTCTTATAGAAGGGTTTATACAGGTGCTTATGATTGAAAATTCAATAAACTTGATGAGATTAAGTGTATTTCATGAACATAAAATCATGGAAACTCAATGATGAACAACATATAAAAAAATAGCAAGCACAAATAACTGAGTCAAATACACATGGTTTTGATGAAGGAGTTCACCCCTCTTGGGCTAAATCTCCTCGGTCTAGCCTCATAGCTTTGGCCTTTATATTAGCTTCAATTGTTCAAAAATGTTGTTTACAATCTCATGTTTCCTCTACAGCCTAATCCAATGGCTCCAAACATCAAAATCTACCAAGAATGACTCTTATTAAGCCGAAATTGGTCAAAAATTGCCTCAGTTATGGAAAAACCAATTTTTCCTAGTATTTCTCCACTAAAACTGGAAGTCCGCTAGTTAACTCCACTAAAAGTGGAGCTTCCCTGCATTTGGTGGGTCCACCAAAACCTCCATTAAGATAAAACCACACTAAATTACATATAAGAAAGTATTAAAGTGTGGTTAACAACTAGATTAGCGCAAAGCACATTTATTGTTGATTGCAGATTAGCATGACTTAACCATGGATTAGTGGTAATAACACGGTCTTAAAATCGTTTAAATCTCCACTGATGAATAGTGCCTGGCCCATGGTCGCGACGCTTCAGACATGTGGGAGGGGGCTGGCCCCCTCCGGACCCCAAACTTTAGAGTAGATAAACTTTAAATATTCGTGGCGGAATTATGGGTTAAGACCTATGATATAATAAAGATGGTAGAGTGGTGGTATGGCACGGGGGTGGTCGTGGGTTCGACCCCAACCCCCGCACAAATATTTTTCCGCACAATACAATGAACCATATCCATAGTTTTAAAACTTTGGATTATAACGTATAAATGCCTCCACTATATTAAGAGTTATCTCGCTAGTTTAGACCTGTCTGTCGGATAGTTTAGAACCCTGTTCGCCATACTAAGTCCATTCCGCCAGCTAGTTAGCCTCCACTAGGTTTAGCGTTAGGCCCACCATATAATTTATGCCCTCCAATATAAAATATCCCCACAGCTCCTCAAAATATAGTTATAGTCACAACATTACAATTCGAAAATATATGAACCATAATATGCCATGGGGGAGGGCACGTGGCAGCTTCTGGCTACGCCACATGGCCCTTCTCCATTGGCCTAAAAATTCACCCTATAAAAATAATAATCCACTATGTATAAAAATTGCAACCTTAGGATTAGGAGGAAAAACTTCAACTTCCCAACCAATGTTGGCGAATCTGATTGTCTGTTATTGGCTGAAATCTGGAGATTATTCCCTAAAGATTCCTGAGGTGCTAACTAGACTGCCAAGTCATTAGTCTGTCACTATTCTACTCATTTTTTACCTATTTGAGAAAATGAACAACAAACCATAACTTACTCATACGAACTCGTATTTTGATGAAACGAGTTGCGTTAAAATTTTGGTGACGAGCTCTATTCGGTCACTCTAGTTTGGAGCATTTATGAGATTTTTAATTTTTGAGCTAAATAATGAGCCTCTGATCATATTATCCCAAGTTGTCCATGGCTCCAGGAACTAGTAACTCAACCCACAAACTCCCAGGTCTCTAGAGTGTTTGTTCCAACTATGGCTCCAAGAACTAGTAACTCAACCCACCAAGGGCTCGAGAGAATTTATCCAAACCTACGGCTCTAGGAACTAGTAACTCAACTCAAATTGTTCCAGGGCTTCTAGAGTGTTTGTTCCAACCCACAACCATAGGGAAACCGAGAAAAAATCCCCTTCATAACACATACACATACACATTGTACAACACAACACATACACCTACACCCAGTGTACAAAACCACACATACACCTATACCCGGTGTATAACACAACACATATACATACACATAGTACAATAAAATGACTACACAATACTCATGATACGGTACCACATGTACAAAACACAACGTGTAAAACATATACACAATAGTAGTACTGGACATCCAGAGACCACATTGTCTCTACTCGGAAACCTTGCCTCTAGTTTCATTCCCATGCCTTACTGTGTGCATCCACAAACAAAATCCTAGGTTTGTGGCTCTTTCAACTATCCATGCTTGTCCTAGCATGTTGCATATCACATTGTTTTCATTTCGCTGATGTGTCCCTTAGCATTATTTGTCATAGCATAAAAATAGGCATAGTTATAAACACATAATATCAAATCTTATCCACATGATACTAACCTCATAGGTATGTCAAAGCTACTCTGCCTAATTGATTCCTCATAAACCAGGAACATCTTCATACCATTCCACAAGAATGATCCATGGAAACCTTGTCAGACAATGGCATACATACATACATACATACAAGCAAACAAACAAACAAACACGCACACACACATGATCCATGGAAACCTTGTTAGACAATGGCATACATACATACATACATACAAGCAAACAAACAAACAAACACACACACACACACACATTAGCATAATCATGATCACAACATAATTATTGGTGTTCATAAGGTCAAGGTTAATATAACTCCCTTTATCCATGCGTATTATTCACAACACTGAGAGCAACCATTCCCAACATAGCCAAGGCATTTAATACCTCAGATCCATTCACTTTACCTTTATTGTTACCTTTATCATTATTTTTTTGTCATTGTCCATTTATCCCAATGGACCCAACTGGCCTAACTAGATGTCATATTCTTGCCTTCAGCTACCCTTATTTATTCACTAGGCTTCATCTAGGTTTTACATTACCTATTGGGTTTCATTTATCTCTCCCTGAGCTCCATTATCTTTCCTCTTCCCCCAACTAATTTCTAAGGCCCTCAAAACACAAAAGGAAAGAAAAATAAGAAAACAATAATAAAATAATGAAAAACCAATAAAAATTTGGCACCACAAACAAAGTTGGCATGGCCATGCACCAAACACAATCAAATCCACAAATCAAGAACAAACAAATCACGAAACAACGAAAGCACAAAATTTCAACAAACACCATGGCTCTTACCATAAACAGTATGACTCGTGCAACTCCTTGCATCATACTTCCATAAACACATAATTTTTAATGCATAACTAAATATAACGATATACCTATTACCTTACCTTGTTATACCTAGTACGTTGCCTTGTAACTGAACATGTACATACCATCTCTCAAGGAATTTCAGTTCCCTTGATGAATCCATCCATAACTGAAAACCAGTTGTACGTTTGCATCTAATCAATCATATACCATGTAGTTTCCTCAACCCCAAAGTGGTTCTATGCACTTTACTTGCTCGATTTATTGCTTCTAGAGCATGAGTTGTTTATTCCGCAAGATGCATTGATGTTTTTCCTGGAAATCTATCCCTGATTCCACCTCTACCTCAATGATGGGTACCTGGTGACCTGCATGCCTATTATCCACTATGCACTCTGATACAAAGGGAAATCCTTCCTGCAATGATCTCCATCACATGTTCAACACCACAATGGTTCTACATCTTTTAACATCAAACTCATTCCAAATCAGCTTCTCATATCTGATGCCTATGACACGATTAACACCTTCCCACCATATGGTTAATTTTCCTTTGAGACTAAAGGTAGTTATATTGGATTTCATGTACTCTACTGGAAAATATAATTTCCTGCTCATCCTATAAGGATTTTTTCAATAATGGTGATGATGTCTCTCAGAACCAAATCTAGAATGAAATCCATAAGCATTGCTCCTCCTGCCAGGTGTATCCAAATATTTTCCACCTTTGTCTGTATCATCCGTATCCAACCTGATCCCCATATATCCTTGCTTCTACAAATATGAAAGACTCTGAAGGATGACTGCATTACTTTTTTCTTGCTTTTATTGAGCTCCTGCAATGATTTCTTGTGTCTCAATCAAATTTTCATTTTCTACCTTGCAACTTTTGATCTCTGCCCTCAGAATCCTCAGTGTATCATCCAAATCAATAGAATACTCTTCTCCTTGTTGCTCAACTGACTTTTCCCATTCCACTAAATTCACATCAGGCCTGTAAGGGAAGTCATGTGCATTGTATTCCACTACTCTTCTCTTCATATTTTACCTTCTATTGTCCTACCACATACCATGTTACATAAACCAAATAGAAGGCATAATCAAAATCATACCTCAATGTATCTTAGGGGAGGCTATCACATATGCAAAAGTAAGTCCATATTAGTACGATACATAATAATATCAATAACTTAACTGTAAATGACCATAATCATCATGCATATGATCGCAATGCATATAATAACAAGTTACTATCATGAATTAATAACGATGCATGTGCATATGATCACACTAATCAACTAGAATATAGCATGCATGTAACCACAAAAACAATAGAATGAAGGGCATGCATATAACCACAATGCATATAACAACCATTAAACATCATACCTACATGCCAAACATACAAACATGTATGAATATATGCTTTTACCCCAAGGTTCAGTCTTGAAACCTTGCTATGATACCAATCTGTAACACCTCCTCCCAATATTTACCCAGTTTTACAAGCTCCCAGGATAAATGTGAGTTGAGTACTACTATGAGGTGACCCAACCTCCAAGTTTCAGTTAAGGAAGTGGGGCCTAAAAAATGAACACTTACTGACATCCCATAGGGACTGCAAATCAATCATGAGTTGGACAACCACCCCAACTGATCAATACTTGAGCTATAACCCTTTTTCTATGACCTAGCATTATAGTCGCATCCACATCACAAGATGCATGCATTTATGAGGCTATAACTGCACTCACAAGCCTTCTTCCATGCATTTATGACCTAAATCATCCAGTTCTGTGCCAACAGTTCTGAGATATGAGCCACTTTTCCAGGCTAACCTCCAGACCACTGCCCAAGAAGACCTGTAACTTTCCATAATCATGATTTACATGATGACGATGCCAAAAATTCAAACTTGAAGCAAGAACTTGACCTAGACTACCTATAACATGATATACATTTCATCAAATATATGGTAAATATGTAAGTTATAGGTGATGAATTCATATCCGATCTTAAATATCCGAACTTTATCTGAGAATCACCAAGAAGGTATAATTCCCTCTCAAGTACCTGCAACAACACTTGTTATGTAGAAATTATAAAAAGAATATGTATATCAATGGATTCAATATAATCATATGATATGCTAAAGCAAGATACGGAATCCTTCTAAAAATCAATTGTGGAAAATAAACACGATCGCCAATCACAACAAGCAAAGAAAGAAGCAAATCAAACCACAACACATATATTTTCCTAGGGAAATCTTGCTACTCAAAACCCCTCTATCTTCTATTGAATAGTCCCCAAGGAATCATGAAACAATTACAATGCACTCTTCTCGCAAGAGTCTCTTACACTCTCACAACTGTCTCACACTAATCCAGATAAAATCGACCAACACTTAGCCAATTTTCAGCCTCTGCTCAGCTTGCCTTTCTTGTGCAATTCATGTGGAATGCAATACCTATTCTTTAGGAAATTCAACCTTCCAGAACTGTGCAATTCTCATGGGAAATCCTATGGTTGTCTTACTGCATGAAGGAAACCTACTAATGATACAAATGATAGTTAACATCCATTTAATATTTGTCTCAACTGGGTCTCAACTGGAACTGACATGCATGAAGCTATTAATAGTAAATCATCAGTTACATGACAGATCACTGCATGTGAATTAAATATTATTTAATTCACTTGATCTCTCGCTAGTGTAACAAACAGTTACAACTAGTTCAACTCACTTTAACTCAATTAATTGAGTTAATTGATTTCTCATGCATTAAACTAATGCACTAACTGAAAATCGAACTCCATAACTAATAGAATCACTCTGAATGCCTCACCAACCACCCTAAACTCGAAATTCATGAGCTAACTGAGTTTATCACACTCAGTTAACTATTACAAGTGATTATGAGATAATATTACATTTTATTGTCCAATTTAATTAAGGGAAAATTAAATTAGATAGACATTTCTTGTTGAATTTTCAACACTCCCTCTCAACAAGAAAGGGATTATCAGCTACCTCGATCCTGCCTCTATGGTATTCGAATTTTCTCCTGGCGAGCACCTTCATCAGAATATGTGCATCCTGATCTTCCATGGGAATTTACTGAAGTAACATAATGCACCTCTGAACGCAATATCTGATATGGTGGTACCAAATGTATATATGCTTGGAAATATCATGGAATACCATATTAACCGAGAGTTTAATGCAACTCTGGTTATCACAATGTATCACTGTCGGATCCATCTAAGAACCCAACAAACCAACTAGAATCTTTGTCATCCAGATGGCCTCACATGCAGCATGATTGGCTGCCATGTACTCTGGCTCGGCTAAATTGAGTGCTACATATCTTTACTTCCTATTGTATGAAGAAACTGTTGTTGATCCTATGCTGAAGTTCCATCCTGATGTTCTATTTCTTTCTGATGGACTTCCTGCCCAATCTGCATCGGGGAAGCCTTGAAGCTTCACTCCCTCTATCTGTCTGTACCATAATCCATACTCTGTAGTGCCCTTGAGATATCTCAAGACATGCTTCCCCACCTTCCGAATGGTCAGCTTAACCATATATTGACTTAGTTGGTTAACTACGTAGAAAATGTATGTTCTGGTGTTCACTAAGTACATCAGTGAACCCATAAGTTGCCTGTAAACAATAGCGTCCACTACCTCACCTTAAGTAGCATCCTCCTTCCTCCAGTTTCCTGGAAGAGGAGTCTCCATGGGTTTACAGCTCTCCATGTGAAACTTACTCAGAATCTCTTTGGCATACTTTCCTTGAGAAACAAATAGTTCACCATCTCGCTGCTATATTTCTAAAACAAGGAAATAGTGAGGGAGTCCCATGTCCTTCATTTCTAACTCTCTTGCGAGATCCTCTTTCCAAGAAGTTATCAGGTGCTAATCACCTGTCAAAATTATATCATCAACATAAATTACGATAATCAAGATCTTACGATTAACCAAAATTTGGTACAAGTTTGCATCCACTTCACTCTTCGTGAAGCCCAACCCGGTGAAACAACTATCAATCCTGGTGTACGAAGCATGAGATGCTTGTTTCAGCCCATACAGTTCTCTCTTGAGTCTGCACACATGCGACTCACTATCAAAGGTCCCAAAACCTTCTGGATGCTCTATGTACACTTATTCCTCAATAACTCCATTGAGAAACACAACCTTCACATCCATCTGATGTATTTTCCACCCCATCTGCGCTGAAAGTGATAGGATACATCTAATCGATGAGTACCTTGCAACCGGTGCGAAAGTATCCTCATAGTCAATACCCTAAACTTGTGAGAATCCTTAGGCTACAAATCTATACTTATACTTCTCCACACTCCCAACTGTCGCCTACTTCACCTTATAGATCCATCTAGATCCAACCACTAATTTTCCAACTGGTCTTGGGAAAAAATTTCATGCACTTTTCTTGAAGATGTAGTCATACTCCTCAACCATTGCGTCAACCCAAATTGGTTGTTGCACTGCTTCCTCAAAAGAGGATGGTTCTGTCACAATACACTTGCTCGTAAGATCCATGTATCCAGTAAACATGTTTGTAGACTATCTTTGTCTGCGTAGTGAAGTAGGTGCTCCTGCATGTTCTACCGCATCAAGTCTCAATCTATCAGCTTCCGTGGTGTGCCTTCTACCATTTCTGGTGGATGGATCTGCATGAGTGTTTTCTGCCACTCCATGATCCTCTGCATGTGGTTGCTCCACATCTTGAGGTTCATTCTTTGGAACCAAGAGTTCCTCCTTTGCATGAAAATCAATCTCCCTCTCAAGGGACAATCGCATGGCTTTATCCTCATCAAATTTTATATCCCGTCTCACAACAATCATCATGTTGTTTGGAAAATACTTACTGATAGTTGTGGGGAGTATCAGTGTACCCCAAAAATATCCCAATATTAGTTGTTGGTTCGAGCTTATTCCTGGAATCTTTGGCCACATGGCAATAGACAGATGAGCCAAAAATTTTAAAATATGAAACATCAGGATTCTTACTAGAAAAAGCCTCCTCTAGTGTACTTATGCCAAGTATCTGATGAGGAATATGGTTTTGCACAAATATTTTTGTGTTGCATGCCTCTTCCCATAGATGCAATGATAGGCCCTGATCATGCAACATCGTTTGTGCCGCACCCACAATTGTTCTGTTATTTCTTTTTGCGACCCCATTCTGTTGTGGGTTATGAGGAAAAATCAAACCTCTCTAAATTCCTTCTTTTATACATAATTTATTGAATTCATTAGAGATGTAATCATTACCATTGTCACTCCTAAGAGCCTTCACATGCTTCCCCTTATGTTTCTCAACCAGTGCTTTGAACTCACAAAATTTTGAGAACATTTGATCTTTCTTCTACATGAATTAGATCCAACACTTCCTAGAAAAATCATCAACAAAGATCACATAATACCTGTGCTTTGTTTTCGAAGCTGTAGAGAATGGTCCACACACGTCTTAGTGAACTATCTCAATAATTTTCGCTGCTCGCTTCTCCTTCTCGTGAAAATTGACCTTTGCATACTTCCCCATGGTACATCTATTGCTTGTGTCTATCTGCGCAAGAGTACCCTTTGGAAGACCCATAGAAATATTTTGCATGACCTTCAAGGCTTCGTGGTGTAGATGGCCCAATATCCTATGCCATAAATCACCCTAATCTCCGCTCACCACTTTTTCTGCCTTACCCATCAATGTTGTGCAGCCATCTACATCAAGTTTGTAGAGATCCTTCACACGAATCCCAATCTTCTTGAATTGTTCTGTGTCTTTGTGTTGAAGGAAATATTTCCCTTCACTGAAAACCACATCATAACCTCTATCCTCCAACATTGAAACTAAAACTAAATTCTTTTTCAAGCCTGGTACATGCATTACATCTTTTAATAAGAAGGGTTTACCGAAATTTATCTGGAAAGTAACTGTAACAATCCCGGTAGCACTGTACCTCCCTTCATCCACCATTTCGATATGCATCTAGAGATCCTTCTCCTCCAAGCTACTGAAAATTTCTTTTTCTCCCATCATGTGGAAAGATGCACCACTATCCAATTGCCACACTAATCTCGTCGCACTTGACACCATGCATGCGATGAGCGAGAAGTCCAACTCAAATTGTGAGGCCAAAGCCTCACCAGCTACAGATATTGAAGCCTTCTTGTTCTTCTTCTTCTATTGTGAAAAATTAGTGGCATAATGTCCATGCTCGTGACAGTGAAAGCACTTCACTCTATACGTGTCGTACTTCTTGCCTTCTTTGCCGGTTGGCATATTTGGAATAGGATTTATTTCCTTTCACCTTCTTCGCCTTACGAGTCAAGGCACAATTTTCCTCATCATTTGTCCTAGATGAGGATCCATCCCTCGTATTCTGCCTAAATTATTCTTGCACCAAATCCGACCAAATTCGCTCCCAATATGGCAGCTTCTCCCTCCCATTGATAGAGTCCTGATAACTATGCCAAATCTTGGGAAGGCATAGAAGAGATAGGATCACCAAGTCATCATCCACGACAGTAATTACGACTCTCCCAAGCTCATCTCAACATTGGAAAAACTTGGTTAAATATTTCGGAATAGTGTCACCTTTCTCCATTTTTATTTTCCTAAGTTCGTCTTTCAGTGCCAATTTTTTGTGGTCACTGCTACTCTAAAACAGATCTGTCAAAGCCTTCCACATTGCATATGGAGTCGCTTTGCCATGGATACTTTAGAAAATGTGGTCTCATACTCCCTCCAATAAGATCCTCCTCGCCTTTGCAACCTTCTTTTTCCAAACATCAAGAAGAGTGGCATCTACTGCGGCGGGTTTGGGAATGTCATTATCAATGAATTCTTTCAACCCGTTTTCCTCCATAACTGCCTCCATCCTGTCTTTCCATGCAATATAATTAAAGTTTCCCTTACGTGAATAATCCAATCTCAAGCCATTTAAAGCCATCTTGATCTTGTTCTGCCTGTCGCACCAAAGAATACTTTTGAAAATTCAAATCATATTCAGTCACAAACTCAATTTCTTCTCCACTATAGTGATTTCTTATGTTTTGATACCATGTATAAATTATACAAACAATATGTATATCAATGGATTCAATCCGATCATGCGATATGCTGAAGCAAGATACTAAATCCTTCTACAAATCAATTGCGGGAAATAAACACAATCGCCAATCATAACAAGTAAAGAAAGAAGCAAATCAAACCACAACACATATATTTTCTCGGGGAAAGCTTGCTGCTCAAAATGCCTCTATCTTATATTATATATTCACCAAGGAATCATGAAACAATTACAATGCACTCTTCTCACTAGAGTCTTCTACACTCTCACAACTGTCTCACACTGATCTAGAAAAAATCGACCAACACTTAGCCAATTTTTAGCCTGTGCTCAGCCTGTCTTGCTTGTGCAATTCATGTTGAATGCAATCCCTATTCTTTAGGAAATTCATCCTTCCAAAATTGCGCAATGCTCATGGGAAATCCTATGTTTGTCTTACTGCATGCAGGCAACCTACTAATGATACAACTGATAGTTAACATCCCTTTAACCTTTGTCTCAAATAGGTTTCCATTGGAACTAACATGCATGTAGCTATTAATAGTAAATCATCAGTTGCATGACAGATCACTGCATGTGAATTAAATCTGATTTAATTCACTTGATCTCTCATTAGTGCAACAAAGAGTTACAACTAGATCAACTGAATTTAACTCAATTAATTGAGTTAACTAATTTCTCATGCATTAAGCTAATGCACTAACTGCAACTTGAACCCCATAACTAATAGAATCACTCTACCTGCCTCACCAACCACCCTCAACTCAAAATTCATGAGCTAACTGAGTTTATCACACTCAATTAACTATTAAAAGTGATTATGAGATAAGATTACATTTTATTGTGCAATTTAATTAAGGAAAATTTAAATTAGACACACTTTTCTTGTTGAATTTTCAACATGTTAGCCCATGCATTCATCAACCATTCAAATACTTATCAAAACATGTACAAGAGCCATAGCTAGAGCACATCATCAAACCATGCTTATAACTAGAATATAACCAAAATATAATCCATGAAAAATAATCCATATAATCCACATAATAACAAGTAAAATTGCTCATAGATCACAATAGGAAAATAGCTCTTATTAACATATGTAAAATCCAACCAAGTCAGGGAATTCCACGTACCACCCAACCATAAATTGGGTTGGACCAAATATTTCTTTCATCCAACCGCCCCTATGCCATATTCCAAGCATGAATGTGGGATCTCATGGGATAAACCAAGACATAATCAAATAGGGACTCCAAAGGTTAAACCACCTCCACACTCAAGCTACCATGTTCTCACCTAAAACAGTCCTGAGATCAAAAAACGAAACCAATCTTGGATGTTGCAGAATTTCTTCACCATACCTCGAGGAATTTTCCTATCTCCACCCACCTATCAAGGGATTCCTAGAGAAAACCATCTCCACCCCCAACCCTTGGGAATTTTCCTGAGACCACCTCACTCGGTTCCAAAACCTTTCGACAATACAAATCTTAACCGATAATAAATCCCATCACACCATGGCTATCCAGAAAATGGAAAGGCAAGGTTGCAACCAATGTCACTCTAGGAAAAACCCATGCCAATGAAAACAAATTAACCAAATAAATAAACGCATGTACCATGCATTCACACCTCATCTAGGAAATCACACATGCAACCTGTTACCTACAAAATCTTGTTGCTGAATTTATTGATCCATCCTTTTCCTTGCTCACCTTTTCTCTCATTTTCTTTCCTTTGCTTTCTTGCTTTCTCCTCTTGGAGCCCCCTCTCTCTCTCAAAACTAATCCAAATAAAAAACTAACAAAAAGTTGTGAATTGGGTCGCTTATGCCCTTTTATTATTGATGTGTCATTTTTCTTCATTTTCCTTCATTTTCGTTCTAATTTCCTTAGCATGAAAATGTGTATCTCTTCACCTCCCTTTTATCATATTTTCCTTTATTTCTCATAAATAAATGTCAATTATTGGTTCTTTCCTTTGCCAATTTCCATAGCCATAAATAAACCAAAAGTGATGTCGAATATAATGTATTTCCACCATTAATCTTGGAATACGTGTCCCATGACCTTGGTCATATTTTACCTTTATTATCCTTTATCACATGAAACTTTAACCTAGGGCCATTACACTATCTCACTTAGCCCTATGAGATTCAAAAATGTTGTAGAAAAAATGTTCCAGCTAAATGGAGTACAACATCTCTAAGTACTATAATGAGATGAGGGAGAAATCATGGAGGCACGAGTTACCATTTTCCCCGACCTGTTTTTTCCACCCATTTGGTGCACATTTTACTTTAATAATTTATCTTTATTTTCACATTGGAGACCAATATTTATTTATGCTTTTCCAATACCCCTTGAAGATGTAATTGTTTCTCACTCATTAAGGTTAGGACATGCAAGGTTTATTTTTAAATATAGCATGGAATTCCAAGGAACCAGGTGATGGTTAATGAGGGTGTAACGTCCCCAACCCCTATATGAGAAACGCTATGTAACCAATACTTCTTAAAATATTTTACTGTAACGTGGAAGCGAGACAAATTCTTGGCTGCCATAAATACTCTTATACTTGGAAATACCTAATTAGTATGAATTTAGTACTAAATGTCACGGATGCAGTATTCGTCATGTACAAAAATTAATTACATAAAAGCACACACACACACACACATATATATATATAATCAACAAAAATTAAATCCTAGGTAATATAAATTATAATAAATAACACACTTATCTGGTAATATAAATTCGATTGGTTGTGGCCAATCCATGTTCCACCTAGCCATATATAACATGGTTCATAAATCTCAACCGTGGGTCACCCCTAATCTGAGGCTACAACTCCACAGGAAACAATGGTAAAATGTGTTGTTTTTCCTTGGCACCTTATAATCAGGTTTGTTTCTCAAATCACAATCATAAAAACACTAAAATAACAAAACACTAGCACTTTGCATAGCGGAAAATGTATAACAGTGAATCAATGTAGTACACCAGAAAAAATTTAACCCAAAACTTGTTACTTTACAAACTTTAATACAAAAAACATAGGGATCTTGTATCAAGGATCATGGCCTTTACAATTATCCATGATACAAGAAAAATTAGAGGTTGTTTTAAATGACTTATGACACTCAATATAGCCTTAATAGGATACAGTTGACTTACTTGTTGATGTAGATCTCGACTCACCCATTTTTCTCCCTATACCTTGAACACTTCTGGAAAGTCCTTTTCCACCTCTTCTACTGCTCACAAGGATTTTGCAACTTCATAATTATTTTAACTTTAGAATGCTTGCACCTTCAACTGCTCAAACTGTCATTATCAATCTTCTAGCTACTTCTAGAATGATCCATGTGGCTAAAGACACCCTTAGGAGACCAAGAGGGTTGATGATAGGTCAAAATTCAAAGTGGTCAGATGGCTCTCGAACCAGGTTCAAATTGAAGTACTCGTTGCCTTGATTCCAACGGTGCGAATGGATCTCCAATCTGAGCCCGTATGGAGAATTTAGAGTGAGTCAAAGTTTCGGTCAAATTTGGGCAGTGGGCCAGGTTTAAGTGTCCCAAAAATTCACCGTCAACCGGCAGGGAACTTAGTTCCTGAAAATGGGCAAAATGGTGGCCACTTTAATTTTCCCAATGACCCTTATTTTTGTTAAAATAAAAAATAACAAGCTTATTTTAAATAAAACAAAAAAATATATTAAAATGGGCGGCGGGCCACCAACCCCCCCACCCCCCCATCAACCATATTACAAACGGATAGAAAAAATTTCGATGGGGGGCGGGCTGTTAACCCCGCCACCCCTATCGGAGCCACCGTATAAAAGCCACATGGGCGGTGGGCGGGCCACCTCTGGTGGACCCGACCCACACCCCACCGATATGGCACCACTGTATTATTATATCCCACTACCATAGGCAAGGGAGTAGGGGACCGGCAGGGGTTGAACCTGCCCGGTCAACGTGGGCGCCCCTAAGTGGGTGGTCCCAAATCAATGCTAAAACCCATGTTTAAACATATGTTAAAATAAATCAACCACCCAACAAACAAATTATATGTGGTTATGTTAAAACATATTCCAACCGTGATGCAACCCAAAATTAATATAAAACAACAAACGTGCCATAAAAATATGCCATTTCGGCTATGACAGGATTCGAACTCAGATCTCCGCCCAACCAAACCTCCGCCTTAACCAACAACCCCATGGGTTGCTTTGTAAAATCCGTCCACAATTTTATATTTAAACCATGTCCTTTGCCATTCAACCCCAATGTAGGAGCCAACAGACCGAATAGAGAAGGACGGACCAGCGGAGTGTAACCATGACCCCATAGCAAGGTGGAACCATGTGAGGGTACGCTTTTCGAGACAGGGAATATTTTGCAGAGAATATTCTTTGATTCCTGAAATATTCCATGGGGAGGCAAATTCTCATTTTGTCATAATGATTTGAAGTCTATAATAATTTTAACAAAAAAATTTAGGGAACGCGATGGTAAAGTCAGAATGGCCATCTGAGTAGCAGATTTGTAGATTCCCTGTAGAACAAAATCTTAGGGAATCTTGAGGGAATCAAAAATATTCCTTGAGGTCCAAAACTTGCCGGAGTCCATTTTCGAAAAAATTTATGTCGATTTTACACCTCTCAGCGATAGGAATCCAATGATGATATCCATTTCAACAAAAAATCTTCCCATATTTCGGCCATTTTCCGGATTGGAGTGACATATTCTCATGTGTGAACAGTCAATTCTATGCCCTTGATGCCACGAGTTTGACGGTACAGCCAGATTCAACAACTGAGCATCTACTTCTTCATCCAACTTCAGGGGTTGAGGTAAATTCATTTTGATCATGTGCCTCTTTTTTCTTTAAGATTTGTTATGATTTATAGATCCTTGCTTGATGCATGTGCGGGATCTTGTTTTTTATTCATGTGAGATTATGTTATGTTGATAGGAGGTCCATTGTGAGTGAGAATTCATGTAGCGGAACATCTCGTGGAGAGACAAACCACTCATGTTGACGGAGCATCCTTGTATGAACATCATCCATGTACATCTTCCCATTTAAAGAACTATATGAAGCGGCGCACCCCCTTTTGACACCGGGCCCAGAGGCATAGCCCATAATGGGTGAACTTCGTTATCAACGTCTCGTGTTGTTATGATGTTGATGGATGTCTTGTTTCCTCTTCTTTAGAGCATGCATATGTGTTATTTTACGGTCATTTAAAATTAAATTCTAAAAACATCACAGAAGTAAAATATCATGGGTAAATCTGGTAGCTGACGGACCCAGATCAAGTGGTATCAGAGCGGTCTTCTTGCTAATGTGAATTGTGAGTGTGAACAACGATTGAACATGCAATAATGGAGGATGACAAAGAAATGTACCAGGCCATGCTCAAGATGTCCAAAATGATGGGCATGATGTATGAAGCTTATGAAAGACGGGATAAAGAAGAAGCAGAAAGCGATACTTCATCCACATCTTGCAGTTAATATTCATCGCCCTCACCCTCTTCTCATCATTCAAATGAGGAGATAAACGATAGCCTTCAAGAAGATAATGTTGAATTGAAAGTGCTTCCACGAGAGGAGAAAGACGATAAGAAGAGAGTTCAGCTTTAGTTGCAAGCCACAAAGGAAACCTTTGGAAGAACTGAAGCGCAATGACCAGAGCCTTCAAGAAAAGGGTGTTGAATTAAGGAGGCTCCTACAAGAAGAGGATAAACAGAGATTGAAGCTTTAGCTACAAGCTACAGAAGAGGTATTGGAGGAGTTGAAGCGCAACAAAGGCTTGAAGAAGCCATCATCACCTGGTTCTGAATCAACATTTGAGGTAAACAATGTTGATGTTTCTTCAGTTTCATCTTCACATGCTATCATTTCTGTGGGAAATTTGGAGATACCCATTATAGGAACTGGAATGAGACTCCTCACCAAGATGGGATACAAAGAAGGAGGACTTGGAGTTAATGGCCAAGGCATGATTCATCCATTGGAGGTTGTGCAAAGACCTCGATTAGCAGGTTTGGGATACACTTAAGGACAGTGCTCGAAGGTATCAGAATCTTCCAATGCATGTTTGAAACCATTGGGGAAAGATATATATGGGAACACTTCACCATCATCCTATGACAATGCACATGGAAGTGAAAGAGCTGAGGAAATCTCTCGTCACCATGATCACACTAGAGACCAATAAGAAAGGTATAAAAAGTCTCAATATTCTAGTGTTCAATTTTATTACAAGCATGTCGCTAACAATGAACCTAGATCATGACATCGGAAAAACATGTAGTTTTGTGGATTACATAAACATGTATTTCCTGAGTGTTGGAAAAGAATGGTAGCACAAAAGAGGATGAGGCGTGAAAGGCCTTCTCCATCGTAGGAAAAGAAGAAGGTAAAGTAGGTCTGGAGGATGAAGACTCATTGCAGTCATTGTGACAGAAGTGGCCATCAGAGAGCCACGTGTTGGAGGCTCCATCCAGAGCAGCGTCTCAAGGACAAAGTGTCCATACATAAACCAGTTGAAACAATTGTTCGAGCAAATGCACCACAAAGGGATGACCCATTCACTTTGATAAGTGAGAGATGTTTTTTTAGGTTTGGTAGCATGTTTGGACTTATTTTGTAAATCATGTGTTGCAATTTAAAATGTAAAAGTGATGATGTTTTTTCCATCACTTATGATGAAACAATGATGTTTTTGGCCTTGTATTGATAGCTGGGGTATTGATTCCATTTTAATGTAAATTTGACCATAGAGTATGGTTATACACTTGTGGCAAGTGTGGGGAATTCTTGGGTCATAGATTGGTCACTTTTTTAAGCATGAAATTTTCAAAATATTTTATTACAAGTTTGCAGAGGATGCAGGTGTTGGCTCATTTCTTATGCCTCTGAAGTACAACGGTGAAGGAGAATGAAGGGTGACCTTTCAAGACACTTGTGGTGTAGACAAGGTAGTAAACAGTTACAGGTTATGTTCACGCTTTTGTTGGAAAAAAATATCCTCAGTGGGGAGATCAAGGTGGCTCCAGACACCCTCAGGAGACGAAGAGGGCTAATGATAGGAAAAAATTAAAATTGGTCGGATGGATCTCGAACTAGGTTCAAATTGAAGTACTCGTCGCCTTGATTCCAACAGTGCGAACGGATCTCCAATACGAGCCCGTATGGAGAAGTTAGAGTGAGTAAAATTTTTGGTAAAAGTTGGGCAGTGAGCCGGGTTAAAGTGTCCCACAAATTCATCATCAACCGATAGGGAACTTAGCTCTCGAAAATGGGCGAAATTGTGGCCTCTTTAATTTTCCCAATGACCCTTATTTTCGTTAAAATAAAAAATAACGGGTTTGTTTTAAATAAATAAATAAATATATATATATATTAAAATGGGGTGACGAGCCACCAACCCCGCCACCCCCCCATCAACCATATTACAAACATATAGCCAAAAATTCTTTGGTCAACCCCGCCACCCACAGCGGAGCCACCATATAAAAGCCACATGGGTGGTGGGCAGGCCACCTCTGGTGGACTTGGCCCACGCCCCACCGATATGGCACCACTGTATTGTTATATCCCACTACCGGAGGTAGGGGAGTAGGGGACCGGCAGGGGTCAAACCTGCCCGGCCCACGTGGCTGACCCCCAAGTGGGTGGCCCCAAATCAATGCTAAAACCCATGTTTAAACATATGTTAAAATAAATCAACCACCCAACAAAAATTTGTATATGTGGTTATGTCAAAACATATTACAACTGTAATGCAACCCAAAATTAATTTAAAACAACAAATGTGCCCTGAAAATATGCCATTTCGGTTGCGGCGATATTCGAACTCGGATCTCCGCCCAACCAACCCTCCGCCTTAACCAATAGCTCAACGGGTTGCTTTGTAAAATCTGTCCATATTTTAATATATAAACCTTGTCCTTTTCCATTCGACCCCAATGGAGGAGCCAACAAACCAAACAGAGAAGGATAGACCAGTGGACCAGTGGAGCAAAACCACAACCCCATAGCAAGGTGGAACCATGTGCGGGCATGCTTTTCGAGACAAAATATTTTGCAGAGAATATTCTTTGATTGTTGAAAGATTCCGTGGGGAGGTAAATTCTCATTTTTTAATAATGATATGAAGTTTACAGTCATTTTAACCATAATTTCATAGGGAACGCGATGGTAAAGTCTGAATGGCCATTTGAGCAACATATTTGCATATTCCCTGCATAACAAAATCTTAGGGAATCAAAAAGATTCTTTGAGGCCCAAAACTTGCCGGAGTCCATTTTCGACAAACTTTATGTCGATTTTACTCCTCTCGGCAACATGAATCCAATGATGATATCCATTTCAGCATCAGAGCTTCCAATATTTCATCCATTTTCCAGATTGGAGTGATAGTGTCCGATTCTCATGTGTGGACAGTCGATTATGTGCCCCTCGATGTCATGAGTTCGATGGTACAACCAGATTCAGTAGATGAGCAACCACTTCTTCAGCCAACATTAGGGGTTGAGGTATATGCAGTTTGATCATGTGCCTCTTTTTGTTGTGATATGTATTATGATTTATAGATCCTTGCTTGATGCATGTGTGGGATCTTGTTTTTTATTCATGTGATATTATGTCATGTTGATAGGAGGTCCATTGTGAGTGAGAGTTCCTATAGCGGAACGCCTCATGAAGAGACAAACCACTCATGTTGAGGGCACATCCTTTTATGAACATCATCCATTTACATATTCCCATTTCCAGCATTATATGAAGCAACCTATTCCATTTTGACACTAGGCCTGGAGACGTAGCCGACACTGGGTGAAATCCATTATCAACGTCTCGTGTTACTTATGTTGTTGATTTTTGTCTTGTTTCCTCTTCTTTACATCATGCATATTTTTTCTTTTATGCTTGTTTAAAATGAAATTCTAACAATGTCACAGAAGTAAAAGATCATGGATAAATCCGGTAGCTGCTGGACCCAGATCATAGAATTATTAAGCATAGGCTCACATATTTTCCCTCTAGCAGTCCTCTTTCTCCTACAAGATGCATTCCCTTAGGGAATTCAATCAGTTTCCCACTCACAATCTCATAGTTTCTCCTGTAGAAATTATAAAAACAATATGTATATCAATGGATTCATGCGAGCATGCGATATGCTAAAGCAGGATATTGAATCCTTCTACAAATCAATTGTGGAAAATAAACACGATTACCAATCACAACAAGTAAATAAAGAAGCAAATCAAACCACAACATAGATATTTTCCTGGGGAAAGCTTGCTGCTCAAAACCCCTCTATCTTCTATTGTATATTCAACAAGGAATCATGAAACAAACACAATGCAGTCTTCTAATAAGAGTCTCTTGCACTCTCACAACTATGTCACACTAATATGGAAAAAATCGACCAACACTTCGCCAATTTTTGGCCTCGAATCAGCGTGCCTTGCTTGTGCAATTCATGTGGAATGCAATCCCTATTATTTACGAAATTCAACCTTCCAAAACTACGCAATGCTCATGGGAAATCCTATGGTTGTCTTCTACATGCGGGCAACCTACTAATCATACAACTGATAGTTAACATCCCTTTAACCTTTGTCTAAACTGGGTGTCCACTGGAACTGACATGCATGGAGTTGTTAATAGTAAATCATCAGTTGCATGACAGATCACTCCATGTGAATTAAATCTGATATAATTCACTTGATCTCTCACTGGTGAAACAAACAGTTACAACTAGTTCAACTGACTTTAACTCAATTAATTGATTTAACTTATTTCTCATGCATTAAACTAATGCACTAACTACAACTTGAACTCCATAACTAATAGAATCACTCTGCATGCCTCACCAACCACCCTCAACTCTAAATTCATGAGCTAACTGAGTTTATCACACTCAGTTAACTATTACAAGTGATTATAAGATAAGATTACATTTTATTGTCCAATTTTGATTCAGGGAAAATTAAATTAGACACACACTTCTTGTTGACTTTTCAACACTCCCTCTCAACAATAAAGGGATTATCAGCTACCCCGATCCTGCCTCTATGGTCTTCGAATTTTCTCCCGGCAAGTGCCTTCATCAAAATACATGCATCTTGATATTTTGTGGGAATGTACAAAAGTAACATAATGCGCATATAAACAAAATCTCTAAGATGGTGGTATCAGATGTCTATATTCTTGGACCTATCATGGAATACAATATTAACTGAGAGATTAATGGAACTCTGGTTATCACAATGTATCACTATCGAATCCATATGAGAACCAAACAAACCAATCAGAATCTTCCTCGTCTAGATGGCCTCACATGCAGCCTAACTGGCTACCATGTACTCTCCCTTGGCTAAAATGAGTGCCATAGGTCTTTGCTTCCTACTATACCAAGAAACTTTTATCAATCCTATACTGAAGATCCCTCCTGATGTGCTCTTTCTGTCTAATGGATTTCCTGCCCAATCTGCATCAGTGAAGCCTTGAAGCTTCGCTCCCTTTGTCCATCTATACCATAATAAATACTATTTATTTCCCCTGAGAAATCTCAAGACATGCTTCCCCACCTTCCAAAAGAGCTTGGTCAGCTTAACCATAGCTTGACTCTGCTGGTTAATTGCGTAGCAAATATCTGGTCTGGTGTTCACTAAGTACATCAGTGAACCCACAAGCTGCCTGTAAACAGTAGCATCCACTACCTCACCCTCACCTGAAGTAGCATTCTCCTTCCTCCGGTTTCCTGGAAGAAGAGTCTCCATGGGTTTACAACTCTCCATTTGAAACTTACTTAGAATATCTTTGGCATAATTTCCTTGAGAAACAAATAGTTCATCATTCCGCTGCCATATTTCCAAACCAAGGAAATAGTGAAGGAGTCCCATGACCTTCATTTCTAACTCTCTTGCAATATCCTCTTTGCAAGAATTTATCAACTGCTCATCACCTGTCAAAATAATATCATCAACATAAAGTACGATAATCAAGAGCTTACCATCAACCGCAATATGGTACATGTTCGCATCCGCTTCACTCTTCGTGAAGCCCAACTTGGTAAAATAGTTGTCAATCATGGTGTACCAAGCACGAGGTGCTTGCTTTATCCCATACAATGCACTCTTGAGTCTGCACACATGTGACTCATTGTCAAAGGTCTCAAAACCTTTTGGTTTCTCTCTGTACACTTCTTCCTCAATAAATCGATTGAGAAACGCAGTCTTCACATCCATATTATGTATCTTCCACCCCATCTGCGCTAAGAGTGCAAGGATAGATCTAATCGATGAGTACCTCACAACTAGTGTGAAAGCCTACTCATAGTCAATCCCCTCAACTTGTGAGAATCCCCGAGCTAAACATATATCCTTGTACTTCTCCACGCTCCAATCTGCCACCTGCTTCACCTTATAGATCCAACCACTAATTTTCCAACTGGTCTTGGGAAAAATTTCTGTGTATTGTTATTGACGATGGAGTCATACTCCTCAACCATTATGTAATATTCCCAATTTTTGTAGCTAATGGGAATATTGAATTTTAATTTCAGTTTGCTTAACTCATGAATAAAAGTGTAAAGGAGGAACTCTAAAAATCCTAATCAACAAAATAAATCAATGCCCAATGTGAACATGGAAAAATCTAGGCCATTTCAATAAAATACACTTAGGTGTGAAAAGGAATGAAGAAGGTTGACTAGGTCAGCGAGACCAAATCACAGCAGTGTCTAGATGCATTGAACCTTCTAATTGATCAGCGCAGTTTTAGATGGAGACCCTTCATGTCAAAAGGGTTAACTCATTGGAGGTAGTTTCGGGTTTTCCAAACCCTAATGTTATAAAATAAAGAGGAAGGCCACAAGGAAAGGTTGTTGAAGATAATTCGATTTTGAGATTGCTTGCGCAATTCAAAATCTCTGGTTGTTTAGCTAGAGAGAGGAATTTCCTGTTTAGGAATTCCTCCTCCTTCATTGAGGAGCTCTTGAAGGAGTATGTTCTGAAATGCCTCACATAAAGGCTTGAGGCCAAGCTTCCTCCATCAAGATAGCATTATTTCTGCAGCAGAATAATACTGTGTTGTTGGGTGTTGCGGTGAGGGGTTTTCAACACCACTTCCAGATCCTGTTTTGCAGAAAAGGGAGCATTCCTTTCTCTGGAGGATTAGTGAGGAAGAATTGAGCTTCAGTTTCAGATCTTGGCATCAGGCCAAAGGACCTTCCAACATTATCTGCGCATTATACTTCAAAAACTGCGTCATTTTTCCAGTGCATTGCTGCAGTAGGGTTTCTACCCTAGTTTGGGGCTTCTTTCCTTGAGGGAGGACCATCCCTTCTTCTAGAAAGTTTGTATTTCAGTATTCTTCTATAATTTTGTGAATTTCAGCTCATTTACTCAGATTTTCAGTGATTCTGCATTTTCCAGATCCATATTTTGCAGATCTGATACTTGTATTTTGTTCTTTCATGAAATCCCCTTGCCGGGTGATCTATTGATGTATAAAAGGAGCTGAATCTCCATTTTTCTTCATGCTCAATTATAATAAACTTTAGATCTTATTTTTCAGATATTTTATCTAATTTCTTCAGAAATTACACTCTGCATGCTTCAGCCATTTTTTGCATACTCAAAGTCATGGCAAATCAACATTTTTAAGCATATCCGAGGATGGAGGAACTTTTTAACATAGCTATAATGTTTTTTCTGAGCTTAAATTATGAGGATAGGTCCCTCATGACCTAATATAAAATAAACTCATGGAATTTCCCTTAAATTTATCCATATTTATGAATACATCTATTTTAGGGTCAAAATCACTGTTTTTCCCCACTTTTTGGATCCTAAATTCAGATCTAAGTTGCTGCTATACTTGAAATCAGTTTCTGAGTGTCTATCAGCACATTTTATGAACTTATAGCTCTCTTCACTTTCAGTAGAGTGTTTTACCTTGCTGTAGCCCCTCATTGGGCCTTCTCTTGAAGAAAACTAGGTGTGGGAGATCTGTTTAACCCACCTAGTCTTATTTGTTTCAGCTGAAATCTTGGATTTAGTTTTTTTATTGATTGATATAAAGGATCCAAGAGTCATTTTCCTGTTCCATTGCATACTTTCGTGAAAATTCATTTTTCAGTGCTTGATTCATGAGCTATTCCTAAAGAGGAATATTACACATTACATCAACCCAAATTTGTTGTTGCACTACTTCCTCAAAGGAGAATGGTTCTGTCACAATACACTTGCTCATAAGATCCATGTATCCAGTGAAATTTTCTGGAGATTGTCTCTATCTGCGCAGTGAAGTAGGTGCTCCTACATGTTCTACGGCATTGTAATATCCCAAAATGGGACTGCTCAACAATGCATGCTAAAATAACGCAGTTTTCAGAAATATGGGAAATGAAATGTAAATGCATCTCATGGATCCCTTAGATCGGATATTATAGCAACTAGATCTGAAAGGAATTCAGAAACAAATCACTATTGCATAGTTAAATAGGCCTCCCATGCCATAAATAGCTGAAAATCATGCAAAAATAGAGACTGCAACAACAGTAGGTTGTACATTAGATCTAGAGAAAGTATGTGGACAAAAGGTTAGATATACAGTAGATCCATGCACTATACAAGCTCTTTTATCAATCCCCCTTAGGGTTTTCAGTAATACACCATGTACAAAATGTAGATCTGAGTTTTAAGACTGCAGATCTATGGATATATTCAGAACTGGAAAGTGGATCTGATCTAATATAACAAGAAAAAGGATCTCCTCCAAAATATCTCCAAAGTGAATGGCAGATCCCCAACACTCAACAAATCATCTCTCCAAATGGTGCATTGAATCACCCTACAACAGCTCCTTCAGAAATAACGCAGATTTGGACTCTCTCTGTGATGTAGGGGATAGAATGATGTTGGCCTACAACTAAGATATGGAATATAGCTCGTAACCATCAATATTTTCCTCCCAATGGATTATAATACTCCTCCCCTAAAAATAAGTATTGAGATGGCCTAGATCTGAAGATCTAGCCTCCACTTGCTGCAGCTTTCTGAAACAGTCAAACCCTCAACAGGATCTACAATGTAAAAGGAAGGTGAATCTTGGCCTCAAGCCAGATAGTGGACAATATGGTGCAAGGCTCCTCCAAGAGCTACTCCATGGAAGAGAAGGAATTCCTCAACAGGAAGACCTTGTGCTAAATAACACTCTATCTCAGCTAAACAGCTAGAGAAAGAAGTATGTCTAAACAGACCATACAATCAGAAAATCATAATCATAATCTAATCCCATATGGCTGCCATCCTCCTCCTTATAAACAATGTGAGCCTTCTCACCTTTGATCCCCCTCATTAGGGTTTCCATCTTCATGCAATGAATCCCCCTCCAAAACTGCGATGTCCCTTCATCAATACCACTCCTCCCTAACAGTGTTGATGGACTTGGTCAATCTTGACTGGATCTCCATGCAATGTCTCCTTCCACACATAAGGTGGCTTTATTCCAACTGTCTAATTATATCTATATTCCCATTGGCTTATCTTCATTAGTGTTTCACATCCTCCACATTAGCTCAGTTGACTTGGTCAAACTTTGACTTTTTCCACATGCATTAGGTTCTTGTTCACACATGAAGGTGTTTTATCCAGCTTGAATATGATCCCTTTCCCATTTAAGAGGGATTTTATTTCTACTAAAGAGATTTATGGGTCTCCCTACCCATTTTACTCCTCTACCCAAGATCAAAACAAAATTTTAAGTTAGGAATATTACAGTCCTCCCCTCCCAAATGTTGCTTGTCCTCAAGCAACTGCAAGGATAGAACTGAAGAGCCTCCCCTCTTCTTTCTTTAGCATCCTCAAGTCATATGATCTTTCAAAGAACAAGATTCCCTTTCAACAATATGCCCTCAAGTTGTTCCTCCCATGTGCAAAAGCATGCCTTTGGTAAAAATTCCAAATGGCTCTCATCATGAAAAAGTAGGACATAAATGGAAACAAAAATATGTGATCTAGAGGCCTTCTTGAGGCATGGAATCATAAATATATTGGGAATCATCATCCCCATTTGAAGCCTCCATCCCCAAGATATAATCCACAAGAAGTGAGTCACCTCCCAACATGGTAACCCATGAAACATCTCCTCCACCTTAAGCTCTTGCAAAGAAGGTGGGATGCATGACCGACTTTGTGGGACTAGAGTGTCCATCCCACGTTGCTTCTCTCTCCACTTATGATATGTATGGGTTTTTTTCTGATCTTGGGATGAAATATCATGGTCCTCAAGAATGACCCAAGTCACCCTACCAAACAAAACATCCATGTAGTGCCTCCCCAAAGAACTCAAGCTCTCCAAATCCTCCCACATTAAGACAAGAGGTGTATTATGGAAATCATGGTTTGCCCATTGTTTCTCCTGAAACATGCATCATATGTAGTATGGAGAATCATACTCCCAATGGGCACCTTCAACTCTTGTGCCACTCCCCCAGTAGAGCTTCCCATCAACATAGGAACATCATCAATATATGGAAGCATAAACAAATGAAAGCAAGTTGTCATGTGACAACTAGGAGGTGGAACATAGTTCCATATATGGAACCAACGTAGTGCATCCCTTGCCTGCCTTAAAACAAAATATAACAAGTGTCTTTTCAGCCACTTGTTTTCTGCCACAATCATCCTACAAGATGGAATCATTAAAGTACAACTTGGTGCCAATGATGCACACCAAAAATCATGTGGCATTCCCCCACAAACCACAAATAAAATGGCCAACATCAATGCTGCAAATGGCCTTAAGTAAAACAAAATACAATATACAAGGAGGAAAGACACTCTGGTACAATATGCTGCTCATAAAAATAAAGGAGTACAAATCATGAAGCAAAATTATACATCCTCTATCATGTACTTTGTTCATTGAGTTGAAATGACTCAATTGAAAGTTCTCCCTCTCTTCAAGTGAGTAGGGAAGTGGTTGTGCCAACCTCTCCATCATCTTCCGGGCTATGCATCTCCCCATATGCTGATATACATAATGTTGGATGCCCTCCCAAGTGAACTCCTCCATCAAGGGATGATATGCATCAAAGTGCATGGAAAGAAAGCCCACAAGTGTTGCATGTAGATATTTCTTCTTATGCTTTAAAATCCAAGTCAAAAATATCATATCATAGTAATAGATGTCTCCATCCACTACTCCATCACTCTCATCTCCTACATTCCCATAAAGAGCATCATATATGAGGTGATCCTGGGAACACTCCATCAAACAACCTAAGCTCCCAAGTGACAACGATGTTGGCCTATGTAAATAGGCTCCTGCCAACTCATAGCTTCCTCCTTTGACAACCCTCATGTCAAAGTCATCATTAAACATAATGCTGCTATATGTGAGAGATCCTCTCCAAAGTGGAAGCACCTCCTCATCTTCCAAGGTTAAAGAGTGGCCCCTTTGCACCATGATAGTGACATCTCCTACTCTTGCAACATCATGCAAAGTATGGGATTAGCTCAGCCCATACTCTCTCAATAACAACCGAAGCAACAATAGCTATAGTTGCCTCCCCACACCAACATCATCAAAGTCATGGAGAAATGTCATCATAGTTGATATGAAAGATATCACATCATTCCCATACATCAAAACTCCTTGCTGCCATGTGATGTAAGTGCCCTGCCAAGATCCATCCATCCATATACCCTTTGAAATAGAATGTGTCATGGGATGACCAAACTCTTTCAAGAGTAACTAACGCAATATGGCATCCTACTATCCAGTTTCATAGATCTGCAAGTGGTTTCTCAACCTCTTGCTCATCAACATCACCCATCCAACCCATGGTGAGTGTCTATCATCAAGTTTGTAAGTGGCATTCCTCCAATGGAGAATGCCATCATCCCAAAACAGAATTATGTCTTTGCATTTCATGGGATATTGAAATGCAATCTCCTTAATGACTAAGTTGATCCCATAAGGATCCAAATAGGTGGTAGGAAAAAACCTCCCATCATGATGTGCAGGTCTCATCAAGAAGTATCCAACACAAACATGAGAGATGTTATCCATCCTAAGATGTCCTCCATCATCTATCTGTTCCTTATTTTTTATACACATGGGAAGGTCATTGGAATATTCCAACAAGGGTTGGGCCCCCAACTCATCACTGCTGCTAAATGACAACTCTGTTGATCTCCATGATGGTGTAGTTGTTGCCTCAAGATCAGATCCAATGCCGAACACATGGTTTTGCAATGTAACGTTCAAGACAATACTCATCCCATCCTCCAAGAAACTACATTCCAACCTCAAGGGTTGTGTGCAGCTCATCAATGATACATAAGGATGACTATTTATCTCTTCCTTGAATGAATGAAGGCTACTCAACGCAGTGAAAGTTTGCTGCTCCAAATCAGCAATATATTTTGACCCTTGGTCATGAAATGGTACATTCCCATCATCCTCCATATGTTGCAGTGAAATATCAGGAAATGAAAACATGTGCATACCTTGGTACAACTTGGGAACATCTTTTACTGCTACAAGGGTTCCTCCTTCCAGTGTGACGGCTTCTCCAACTACTGATGATGATGGTTGCTCTTCTATAGCTTCATCAGTGCTGGTACAAGTCTCTTATTCTTCATGCATCTCCAGAATGGTGCATGGGACTCTAGATATTAATAGATCAAGATCACCTTGCAAAGGTGCAAGTGGTCTTCCTCCTGAAACAAGTGCTCCTGCAGTAAATGGTGGTGAAGGCTTCTTCCCTTCTGATTTATTCTTGTCAAACTTCTTGATCAACCTTTGAGTAAAGTCTGCATATGCAGTCACTTTCACATGACTCAAATGGTCGAAACACCAATCTTGTGCTTCACCTTGAAGGTGTAGCACTGCAATCTCAATAGCTTCCTTTTCTACTACTGGATGTAGTAGAAAAAATGCATCCAACTTCTTTCCCCAAGCCTTTGTTGTGCATGAGGATGACACATCAAAGGTAGACAATAGAAATCTATTGCCCTTCATTCTTCTATCGTTGCAAGGTCTCCTTTCTTCTTTGAGCTGAATAAACTCTGGGAGAGTCAGATTCTTCTTGATAGCTCTAGGTTGAGACTTATATTCTGCAAGATATTCACTTAAAATCTCATGATATAAGTATTATTCACTTCTATGCCTCTTATCTTCAAAATAAAAGGCAATAGAATGTTTCTTTGGAGCTTTATGCAACACCAGATCTTCTTTTTGCTGATAGGAAGTACTTGGACCTTCCTCATCTTGAAACCCTAACTTGGCTTCACTTCTTCTTTGCTTGACCTCCTTGGTGAGGTCCTTCTTAGATCTGAAAAGAGATGAGATTAAACTCATTATTTCCATCATTCTGATCTTTGTCTTGAAACTCACAGGCTGATCCAAAGGTCATGCTCTGATACCACTGTAATATCCCAAAATGGGACTACTCAGCAATGCATGCTAAAATAACGCAGTTTTTAGAAATATCAGCAATGAAATGTAAATTCAGCTCATGGATCCCTTAGATCGAATATTATAGCAACTATATCTGAAAGTAATTTAGAAACAAATCACTATTGCATAGTTTAACAGGCCTCCCATGCCATAAATAGTTGAAAATTATGCAAAAATAGAGACTGCAACCATGTATGAAAACTGGAATACCATGACAGCATTATTTTATTACCTCTGCAATAATACTAGGTTTTAAATCATATCTATAGAAATTATGTGGACAAAAGGTTATATCTACATCAGATCCATGCACTACACAAGCTCTTTTATCAATCCCCCTTGGGGTTTTCAGTAATACACCATGTACAAAATGTAGATCTGAGTTTTAAGACTGCAGATCTATTGAAATATTCAGATATGGAAAGTGGATCTGATCTGATATAACAAGAAAAATTATCTCCTCCAACAAATCTCCAAAGTGAAGGGCAAATCCCCAACACTCAGCAAATCATCTCTCCAAATGGTGCACTTAATCACCCTGCAGCAGCTCCTTCAGAAATAATGCAGAGCTGGACTCTCTTTGCGCTGTAGGGGATAAAATGATGTTGGCCTGTAGCCAATATATGGAAATATAGCTCCCAACATTCAATATTGTCCTCCCAATGGATTATAAAACTCCTCCACTGAAAATAAGTATTAAGATGGCCTAGATCTGAAGATCTAGCCTCCACTTGCTGTAGCTTTCTGAAACATTCAAACCCTCAATAGGATCTGCGCTATCAAAGGAAGGTGAAGCTTGGCCTCAAGCCAAATAGTGGAAAATATGGTGCAAGGCTCCTCCAAGAGCTACTCCATGGAAAAGAAGGAATTCCTCAACAGGAAGACCTTGTGATAAACAACACTCTAGCTCAGCTAAAAATCTAGAGAAAGAAGTATGTCTAAATAGACCATACAATAAGAAAATAATAATCATAAGCTAACCCCATATGTCTGCCATCCTCCTCCTTATAAACAATGCGAGCCTTCTCACCTTTGATCCCCCTCATTAGGGTTTCCATCTTCATGCAATGAATCTCCCTCCAAAACTGCGGGGTCCCTTCATCAATACCACTCCTCCCTAACAACGTTGATGGACTTGGTCATTCTTGACTGGATCTCCATGCAATGTCTCCTTCCACACATAAGGTGGCTTTATTCCAACTGTCTAATTAGATCTATATTCCCACTGGTTTATCTTCATTAGTGTTTCACATCCTCCACATTAGCTCAGTTGACTTGGTCAAACTTTGACTTTGTCCACATGCATTAGGTTCTTGTTCACACATGAAGGTGTTTTATCCAGCTTGTATATGATCCCTTTCCCATTTAAGAGGGATTTTATTGCTACTAAAGAGATTTATGGGTCTCCCTACCCATTTTATTCTCTGCCCAAGAGCAAAACAAAATTTTAATATTCCCTTAGCTGTATGCTAAGTTAGGAATATTACATGCATCAAATCTCAATTTATCAGCTTCCGTGGTGAGCCTTCTACCATTTCTGGTGGATGTATCTGCATGAGTGTTTTCTACCACTCCATGATCCTCTACATGTGGCTGCTCCATATCTTGAGGTTCATTCTTTGGAACCAATAGTTCCTCCTCTGCATGTAAATCAAGCTCCCTCTCAAGGGAAAATCGCATGGCTTTCTCCTCGTCAAAATTTATATCTCGTCTCACAACAGTCATCATGTTGTTTGGAAAATACACCCGATAGTTGTGGGGAGTATCAGTGTAACCCACAAATATCTCAATCTCAATTGTTGGTTTGAGCTTCTTCCTGGAATATTTGGTCACATGGCAATAGATAGATGAACCAAAAAAATTTAAAATATGAAACATTAGGTTTCTTACTAGACAAATCCTCCTCTGGTGTACTCATGCCAAGTATCTGATGAGAAATACGGTTTTGCACAAATACCGTTGTGTTGCATGCCTCTTTCCACAGATGCAATGGTAGGCCCTAATCATGCAACATTGCTCGTGTCGCACCCATAATTATTTTGTTCTTTCTTTCTGCGACCCCATTCTATTGTGGGTTATGAGGCACAATCAACTCTCTCTGAATTCCTTCTTTGCTACAGAAGTTCTTGAATTCATTTGATATGTACTCACCACCATTTTCGCTCCTAAGAGCCTTCACATGCTTCCCCTTGTCTTTCTCCACCAGTGCTTTGAACTCACAAAATTTTGAGAACATCTGATATTTCTTCTGCATGAAGTAGATCCAACACTTCCTAGAAAAATAATCAACAAAGATCACATAATACCTATGCTTTGTTGTCAAAGTTGTAGAGAATGGTCCACACATGTCTAAGTGAACTCTCTCAAGGATTTTTGCTTCTTGGTTCTCCTTCTCGTGAAAAGTGGCCTTTGCATAATTCCCCATGGTACATCCCATACATGTGTTTATCTGCGCAAGAGTACCCTTTGGAAGCCCCGTAGAAATCTGTTACATGACCTTCAAGGCTCTGTGGTGTAGATGGCCCAATCTCCTTTGCCATAACTCACCCTCATCCTGGCTCACCACTTTGTTTGCCTTACCAATCAATGTTGTGAAACCATCTGCATCAAGTTTTTAGAGATTCTTCACACGAATCTAAATCTTCTTGGCTTGTTTTGTGGCTTTGTGTCGAAGGAAAGCTTTCCCTTCACTAAAAACCACACCATAACCTCTATCCTTCAACATTGCAACTGAAACTAAATTATTTTTCAAGCCTGGTACATGCATTACATATTTTATTAAGAAGGTTTACCTGACTGTCTTTGGAAAGTAACTTTACAAATCCTGGTAGCACTGTACCTCCCATCATCACCCATTTCAATATGCATATGGAGATCCTTCTCCTCTAAGCTATTGAAAAATTTCTTTGTCTCCCATCATGTGGAAAGATGCACCACTATCCAAGTACCACACTAATCCCATCGCACTTGACACCATGCATGCGATGAGCAAGAAGTGCAACTCAAATTGCGAGGTAAAAGCCTCACCAAATGCAAATCCTGAAGCCTTTGTGTTCTTCTTCATTTGTGGACAATTAGTGGCATAATGTCCATGCTCGTGACACTGAAAACACTTCACTCTGGACATGTCACGCTTCTTGCCTTGTTTACCTGACTGTCTTTGGAAAGTAACTTTACAAATCCTGGTAGCACTGTACCTCCCATCATCACCCATTTCAATATGCATCTGGAGATCCTTCTCCTCTAAGCTATTGAAAAATTACTTTGTCTCCCATCATGTGGAAAGATGCACCACTATCCAAGTACCACACTAATCCCATCGCACTTGACACCATGCATGCGATGAGCAAGAAGTGCAACTCAAATTGCGAGGTAAAAGCCTCACCAAATGCAAATCCTGAAGCCTTTGTGTTCTTCTTCATTTGTGGACAATTAGTGGCATAATGTCCATGCTCGTGACAATGAAACACTTCACTCTGGACATGTCACGCTTCTTGCCTTGTTTTCCAGTATGAAATTCGGAATAGGATTTATTTAATTTACCATTTTTTTCTTACCAACCAAGGCACATTTTTCCACATCATCTATCCTAGATGAGGATCCATCCCTGGTATTTCTTCTGAATTTTTCTTTCACGAAATCCGACCAAAGTCACTCCCAATCTAGCAGCTTCTCTCTCCCATTAACAAAGTCCTAATAACTATGCCAACTCTTGGGAAGGCCTAGAAGAGATAGGCTCGCTAAGTCATCATCCGCGACAGTAATTTTGATGCTCCCAAGCTCATCTCGACATTGGGAAAACTAAGCTAAATATTTCGAAATAGTGTTGCCTTTCTCCATTTTGATTTTCTTGAACTTGTCTTTCAGTGCCAATTTTTTGTGGTCACTACTACTCTGAAACATATCTGTCAAAGCCTTCCACATTGCATATGGATTTTCTTTTCCATGGAGAGTTGAGACAATGTGGTCTTGTACTTCCTCCAGTAAGATCCTCCTCACCTTTGCGGCCTTATTTTTCCAAGCATCAAGAAGAGCGTCATCTTCTACTGTGGGTTTGGGAATGTAATTATCAATTAATTCTTTCAACCCGTTGTCCTCTAGAACTGCCTCCATCTTATCTTTCCATGCAATATAATTAGAGCCACCCTCGAGTGCATACTCCAATCTCAAGCCATTGAAATCCATCTTTATCTTGATCCACATGTCGCACCAAAGAATACTTTTGCAAATTCGAATGCTATTGAGTCACAAACTCAATTTATTCTCCACCATAGTGATTTCCTATGCTCTCATACCATGTAGAAATTATACAAAAAATATGTATATCAATGAATTCAATCTGATCATGCAATATTATAAAGTAAGATACTGAATCCTTCTACAAATCAATTTCGAAAAATAAACACAATCGCCAATCACAACAAGTAAATAAAGAAGCAAATCAAACCACAACATAGAAATTTTCCCAGGGAAAGCTTGTTTCTCAAAACCCCTTTATCATCTATTGTATATTCACCAAGGAATCATGAAACAATTACAATGCACTTTTCTCACAAGAGTCTCCTGCAATCTCACAACTGTCTCACACTGATCTAGAAAAATCGACCAACACTTAGCAAATTTTCAACCTCTACTTAGCCTGCCTGGCTTGTGCAATTCATCTGGAATGTAATCCCTATTCTTTAGGAAATTCAACCTTCCAAAAATGCACAATTCTCATGCGAAATCCTATGGTTGTCTTACTGCATGCGAGTAGCCTACTAATGATACAACTGATAGTTAACGTCTCTTTAACCTTTTTCTCAACTGGGTCTCCACTGGAACTGACATGCATGCAACTATTAATATTAAATCATCAGTTGCATGAAAAATCAATGCATGTGAATAAATCTGATTTAATTCACTTGATCTCTCACCAGTGCAACAAACAATTAAACCTATTTCAACTAACTTTAACTCAATTAATTGAGTTAACTGATTTCTCATGCATTAAACTAATGCACTAACTATAACTCGAACTCCATAACTAATAGAATCACTCTACATGCCTCACCAACCACCCTCAACTCGAAAATCATGAGCTAACTGATTTTATCACACTTAGTTAACTATTACAAGTGATTATGAGATAAGATTACATTTTATTGTCCAATTTAATTAGGGGAAAATTTAATTAGACACACGTTTCTTGTTGACTTTTCAACAGATCCTAGGACAACAACACTAGGGCACAACAAATATGCCCTTTTGTTATCTCTTAGTTGCTCCAATGATGAAAAACCTAGGGCTTGTTGTACACAACCATCTTATCATAGAATTTAATGAACTGGAGCATCAAATTAGCCCTCACACAATCCATTGATCTAGGGCTTACTTCATCACACTTTTCTCCTTGATTTTTCCCATGTATCTTCACTTCATGAAAACTATCCTAACATCAATGTATCACCCTATATTTTTCCACACTTTCACTCTCTTTTGTGCAAACATTGAGAGTATTTTTCCCCCTTACTTGGATATGATCTCCCACAGACTTGTGCACACAAACTGAGGAACACTGACCTTCAAAATAGGGATAATATAGATCCCTTAGGTTCTCGACCCTCTCCACTTGTCCCCAGAAACAAAGTGAACTTAATTAAGATATTAGGACAGATTTTAAGGTTGAACTTAGGCTATTGTTCATACATAGAAACATACCTAACTAAGGCATCAAGGACTTCCCTCTTAACAATAACAAGCTTCCCTTATTCATTATACTTGGGGATTGAAATTGTTTCCCTAAACCCTTTAGGAACAATCCTTCCACCATAGCAATTACACCAAGCACATGAGCACAAAAATACCTCTTTGGAAACTTGGCACAGCTCCCAAATATCCACAAATTTGGGCACCTAGTAACTATGGATTTCTTCCTAATACACAATCCTCAATAGTTCGGACCCCTACTTCAATATCAAAAACATAACATACCTTTTTTCATTGTGATGGAACCCTCCTTAGGAACTGAAATCCACTTGTTGTCACTTAAGGAACCTCATCCCATACTTGGACTCAACTTCAGCCTGAACTTAGGTCTCAACCCTCTCCTTTTTAGCTGAAACACTTCATCCTATTCATAGGAGTTGTTACACCATTTTTTGGTCATCTAACCTACTATCATTAGATGGACCCAAGTACACCATGTAAGACCAATTTTACCCTAAGTAAAATTGCCTTCACTATGTAAAATAACTTAATAAAACACATTTATTAGGTTGTTTATGGTCTAAACAGAAAACCCAAAAAGGAAATATTAAACAAACCTATATTTGTTTGATTTTCCTGGTCATATTTAACCCAAAACAAAGAAATTAATTAGATAAATCTTTATTTATCTTATTATTTTCTAGGAATAATTATTTAAACCTTATTTAAATAATATTCCTTGTTAAATATGACTAAATCACCCATAAATAATTAAATAAATCATTATTTATTTGATTATCATCCAACCACTTCCTTAAAATGATAAATAAATCATTTATTTATTTATTATTTACAAATAAAGGGATTTGACCCAAGTCAAATACTTTTTCCCTCCAACAAATATAATAAATATTCCATAAAAGGTGGATCTAGATTTGGTTAATGTTATTTTAATCATGCACCAAGATCTAGAATGACCCAATATTTTGTTATAAATAGGAGGGTTTCTCCTACCATTCTTCACCTTTTGTTGCCTATTAGATCACTCTGGATCTATACTCTTGGTCTGACTTTGAGCCATTATCATTATCATATTTTCCATTATTTGTTGTGTGAGCTCCCTTTGAGTTCTATCTTTGTCTGGGTTTTCTACACCAACAGGAGAGAGAAATGCTAGATCTGAAGTGCTGAGGACTTCCAAGAACCCATCCCATTGAGGAGAATTGGAAACATCTTCTTGCTTTCCTCCCAGGTGCCCTTAATACAAAAAATTCTTTCAAAAATTGTTCTTTGTCTTGTCTGTTGGATATGTGGAGCAAAAACCTTCTTTTCTTTTGTGACGTGTCTTTCTGTACTTAGTCTGGATTTTTTGAAATTTCTTGTCTTGGTCAGCTAAACGCGGATACGAAGATATTAGCATGCTGACATGTTTCGTGTTAAGGAAGCCCCTATGGTAGCTAAAGTAGTCTTTTGTTTGCATATTTGACGAAAGTTCACTTCTTCATTAGCGACTCCACACAGGTTTTCAATTACGACCGCTGTCGTTTTTCATATTCCTGCATATCCAGCTACTTCAGACCCTAGGGTTTCTTTTCAGCTTTTTGTTTTTCCTATTTCCATGTTGTTTTTCACCTATAAAACCCTAAAACATTAAAATTTCTAACTTCTGCGTGTTTCTAGCCCTATTGCGCAGGTGACAGACATCAGCCGCAACTGAGACGACAACTTTTCCGCAAATCTGCCGCCGGGACAACCGGAGTTGGAGGTCGCACTTTTCAGCCCAAAAGCGAGCACAGACTCCAGTCCGCGCACTGGCCGCACGCGACCTGTGAGAAACGGTCGAGCCTGTTGACTGTGTGCTTTCTTGTTTCTACGCGTTTCGTTTCTTTGAAGCTTCGTCCGGGGTTTCCGACCTGCTTCTCCACTTGGTTTGGACCTACTAAGTCTTTTTCTCATCTAAGTGGGAACCTAGCCCCCTAGGGCTTCAGTACCCTCCACTTTTGGTGGAAGAGTTTTAGCTGTTTCAGGTGTCTGATTTTTCAGAGTTTCAACCTTCCCTTTTTCAGATCTGATACCTCATCCTCAGATCCCTTTAAATCAGCTTTTCTTCCTTTCAAATCACCTCTTGTAGTTTTGTTTGGACCTCCCTTTAGGACCTCCTCCCTGTCCTTTCCGCTTTTTGCTGATTTCCTCCTTTTTTCCAGCCACCTTGCCTCTGCCTCTTGGCTGTGATCTGCACCTCTTTTCAGCAGCTTTCTCCTTTAGATCCCTATCCCTTTCGACCCTAGATCTATTGGCCTCTTTTTAGTGTATTTTGACTAGATTTTTTCCCTCTTTTAGATTAGTTTTGAGAGACCCGCCTTCTTGGGTTCAATCGATGCACTAGTAGCTGTTAATTTTCTTTTATTTCAGCATTATATATTGTTTTTGCAGCATTATTTTCAGTTACGCAGCACACTTTTTCTCTTGCTCTCAAAACGAAAAGGGTTTAAAAATTAAAATTTACGCACACCACACACTCACCCTAAGCAAAGAAGAGCCTGGTTTACACCGCCAGGCACAGACTTTAAAATCAATTGACACTGCACCTTTTTGCCCTTGTTTCGACTTTGTAATCACTTGATTCTGCACCTCCCTGCCTTTGTCGGTCGTTCTTCTTCCCCTCGTGCCGTGTTTGTGTTGTCACCATTGCGCCCCCAAGGCGCGCCTCCCGGAGACTTCTTGGCCTTCACCCTCAGTTTCCGGTCGATCGACCTGCTCCGTCCCGCCGTCGTCAAGGCAGTCCTCCTCCGAGTCTGCATTCCGACTCCTCTTCTGATTCATTGGGTTCTCCTTTTACTTCTAGTTCTCCCCCTGTCACCTTCACTATGTTTGGTCCAGGGCCTAACGCTAGCGGTAATCCCGGCCCTAATGCCGGGACTACTACTAGCGGAACCACCACAGGAACTACCTCGGCTGCACCCGTGCTCCCCTTCATGGTAGGCCTCAGCATCCCTGATTTGGATCGGTTGATTAACGACCCTATACACCATGACGCTAGTTGGCATGCTATGCCGACAAAGCTCCCTTCCGACATCCCAAAGTTTGAAGGCCTTGCTGGAGAAGATCCTTCAAATCATGTTCGATCTTTCCACATGTGGTGTTCATCTACCTCCATTACCGATGACTATGTCCGTCTTCGGTTGTTCCAACGAACGCTTATAGGCGAGGCTTCTAAGTGGTATGTTGACCAGGCCCCTTCCTCTCATACCACCTTTGCGACTCTTGCCCGAGCTTTTTTATCTTACTTCCAGCTTCCCCTTCGTTAAGACACTGGTATCGAACTTTTGACTTCTTTCCGTCAATCATCTACGACCCGCCTATCCAATCATGTCCAGGAATGGCGGAGAAGAAAGAGCCTATGCCAATCCCCTACCTTCGAAGACTGTGTCTACATGGACTGGTTCCTTAGATCTCTCTTGTCTCCTATCAGAAAAGATGTCGCATCGCATTTCCCCCAAACCGAAGAAGCCGCCCTCCAATTGGCGTTAAAATATGACTTGATCTACGCTCAGATAGGTTATGTTTATACCGTTCTACCTGATCTCCCCAGACCCAGTGGTGTCAATGCACCGGGGGCACCTTTTGCCGCCGATGGTATCATTGGAGCTCTCCCTCATCCATATGCCCAACCTCCCATGGGTCATGGTTTTCCTGGGGGAGGGGGCAACACCTCCCGCACTTGTTCCCCTCCTGGTAGCACGTATCCAGGATACAACATGCCTTCTATTTTGGCCCAACCTCCTGGTCACCATACTGTTACCCAACCCCCTTATTATTCGTATCCGCAGTTTAGTGCTCCAGCTCCTCCAGCATCAGCACCTCCGCCTCCCTGGCCTTCTCAACCCCTGCAACAGCAGTCACCGCCCCCTCAAGAACAGGTGGATGCACAGCAGGGATTCATGGCTACCTCACCACCTGACAGACAGGTGGCCACTCAACCTCCCCCTTCTGGTTCCTCCAATTACCAGATCCTCATGATGAACTCTGATCCACCTCTAACCGTTGACCTTAACCTTCAAACTCAGTCCCATTAGTACCCCAAGCCTCCCGCTCCGTCTGTCCCCGAGTCACCTTCTTCAGGTTCTACAGAGCCTCTTTCGACATCCAATGGTCCCTTGCATATCCCTCAGCCCAAATTTGAGGTTCATACCCAGATTCCTAAGGGACCATTACGCCGAAATTATGCTTCTGGTCGGGCTGCTCATTCATATAGCATAGTAGATGATTTGGCGCAGTCTCCTGCTACCATTTCTACATTGGAACTCCTCCAGTCATGCCCTTCCCAAAAGAAGGCTCTACTATCTGCCATGGGTGATGTAGATCCTGCTGATTACCAATTGATTGTTTTCAACGCCCATCAATCAGAGCATCCTCCTCTTCCTGCTTCCGTAGCCTTCCAAATCCCAGTCAAAATCCGGAACGCTAACGTTTCTCGGTGTATCATTGATGAGGGGGCATCCACCTGTGTGATGTCCGATTCGGTTTGGAAACAACTCGGATCTCCTGCGTTGGCCCCTTCCACGATCACCCTGCGAGCGTGGGACGGCCATGCCTCCCATCCCATTGGCTTATTCCGTAATTTTCCTATCACTCTTGCGGACAAGACTGTTTGCGTTGACGTTGAATTCATCGACGCCCCTCTTGATTATAACGTTCTTTTGGGGTGTAGCTACACTTATGCTATGTCTGTTGTCCCATCCGCAGTCCATCGCAAGATGTTTTTCCCTCATAATGGAAAGATAGTCACCATTGACCAGTTGACGTATCATGAGCCTAAATCTCAGGCCTCCCCTGAGTCGACCATCTCTTCTGTAGCCAATCAACAAACTGTCGATTCTTTGACCAGTGTCTCTCCCGGCGTCTACAAAGACTCCTCTTTGCTGGGAACCTTCCCTGGTCTTCCTCCTCCTCCTGTCTCTGACCCTAGCTCATCGAATGTTTGCATGATGCAATCGCCTCGGGCTGCTCTCAAGCAACCTGCTTCGGCTAGTCAGCAACCACGCTCTCCGCAACCTGCTCCTAGCCCTTCACCTGTAGCTGGTAGTCATGAGCCTCTTTATCCTCCTGGAACGGTTCCTCCAAGACTTAACCATTTAGGAGCCGTCTCACCTGGCCATTACCCCTCTAGTCAGATACCATTCCTAGCTCCCCCACTAGGAGTGTCCACGGTACCTGTCATGGCCACCCTCTCTCTTCCTAACCTAACCCTTGGATTCCCGTCTGGTACCTTGATCCTCCAGCCCCAACCTTGCCTGGTCAACCCAAACCTTATCTTTCTTTGACCCCGGTTCAACCGGTCCCCAGGACTTCTCCCGCTACAACAGTACCTCAGTCACCTCAACAGGAACCACCTCCTGTTGCGACCGCTTCGGGTAAGAAGGGAAAAGCTCGCAAGGTGGCATCAAAGGACAAGGCTGCCCCGACAAACCCTGCCCCTCCTCGACCTCCAAAGCATACCATCCAGTGTGCTTTGTGTGATTTTGTCGGTCACGCCACCTATACCTGTCCTGAATTGCTTCATCTCAATCCCATGGTTAATGTCGCGTTCCCTGAGTCCATGGTCCTGGAAGCCTCTATTCCTTCTACGACCGCGACCACGAACCCCAAGACTATTAACACCAACCACTCCTGTGCTTTTTGCGACCTCCATGGCCATTACACCCACCTTTGTCCCCACCTTGAGGACTTCCACACCTCTCTCGCCGCGGTCCGCCAATTCGAGGCCAAGCGAAATGAGTCCACCTCTCCCCTATTTGCGCATTTTTCTTTAGCAGAACTAGTAGACATGACTGCTCCCATTGACATTCCCCCTCCTGATGTCGAGATGACGGAGCCTTCATCTAGCATTTTCTACCTATCATCATCCATGAGACCCTCGGGGAACATTCCCTCTAAATCCTCCCCTGTTGTTTCGCTTGACCTTCCTTCAGCGATCACCTTGGGCTCAACATCGGTAGATCCTTTATCTACTTACTCTTCTATCACCCCTTGTGATGATGCGCATGTGAACCTCTCTTCTCATGATGATGAGTCAGGTAGCTTCCCCGCGTCAGGTGGTCTTTCTTCCACCCGTCACCCCATCTTCTATCACGATGACAACATTATGGAAGAAATCCCCACCCCTGACTTTATCTATTCCCCATTACATCGAACCCATGCGTTCACACCACATACACCTTGTGGCCATTACATTGAAACCCATTGTTTGGTTAAGGGGGCACCCACATTTGAGAGACCAAGAGAAGCAATTCTCCACAACTCTCCTAGTGTATCTGGTCATGCCGACTTTAGTACCATTATTCTTCCACATTTAGAAGAACCTCTAGAGTCCCATATCACTTCAGATCACTCTAGGGATGATACCCCTTATCGTTCCTTCATCTTCCATCAACAACCCAATCTCTTAGACATTGTTGTTGACTAACCTATGGGTTTTCTAGGAGAGCATCAATTCATTATCTCCAAATCCTCTCTTTGGGATAGTGACACCAGGGATGCCAACCCGAAAACTTAAAGTCCATTTTCTTCATATATGCAGTCCTAAAAGAGATTGGTAATCCTCCATTTCCTTTCTAAAACTGCATAACCATAACGAAAACAACTGGCACACCACATCATTAAAATGTGTTTAGATTCCCCTTTTTTCTAAATACATTTTGGCATGACCACACCATGCTTGGGGGCACCTATGCCCCTCAACCATAACCCTCCTCAAAATCGAATTTCTTCACTTGCAACACTCATATTAGGGGCACCATTTGGCCTCCATACTTATCCATGCTCGTGTTGATGTTCGTCGTGTGTTACCATCTTGTACTCATGTTTTCATGGTCCCCCATTGGACCTTTACTGTGTGGTAGCACCATCAAGTCGTCCTTGTTTAGAGCATCCAAGTTGAGTCATCATCACATTCATGGAGTCTATCCCGAGTCCCTTTGTACCCCGCTATAGTCCTCCAGCCTTCATTGCTTGGTCTCTCTCTTGTGTCGCACATTATGGCCTTCAGTCCCACTGTCCCTTATCCCTTATGATACTATGTCAGTCACTGCCATGTCATTCATGCCTTTTATGCTCTAGCAAGGGAAGTCGTTCATTTGCTACCTAGTCCCCTCCATTCCATCATGATTGGTATTAGTCTGACAGTCGCTCTACTATTTTCTCTCGTGCCTTAGTTGAGGATCCCTTATTGCCTCACCTATGGTGGACCTCCTTCTGTCGAAATCAGCGCCATTCATTCCAGAAGACAGGTCTAGAGGGCGGTGTACCTTCGTTCCAGCTTCCACTCTTGTTCGGTGCCTCGAATCGGGCAAAGGGATTTCTCATTACCCTTTGACTTGATTGTTTCTCAGCTCCAGCTCCTTTCAACATGATCGAGATCCGTATACTTGATGGTTCAGTGATGCAGCAGGAGCTCTTGGTGATTCCCAGGTGTGTGTGAGATGTCTTAGCCCTCATGAGGGGGTGGCCCTGCAGGTAGCCCCCCACATACCCGGATGACCTCTTCATTGCAGCCTTCGATGCAGCTCCATATATTTGATGATGTCGGCCTTAGCCGCTTGCAGCGCCTCTTTGATTTGCATGTATCAGTCAGATTTTGTGAGCCCTTCCCCGCTTGTAGGGGGCATTTGGGTTGTACTTGTATCTCATGTACTCATATATTATTGTATAAGTCCTGGCTGTTATCCTAGGCACAACATGTATATGGGATCCCTCATTGTATTTCTATCTGGCTCATGTTTATGCCGGCTGTACTTTATGGTTCGGTCCCTTTTTTACTGGACACACTATTCTTTTGTACTTTGTCTCGGCGGGCATAGGTATGCCTCCCCCGCCGCCTTTAGCATAGGTACCCTCTCATAAAAAGAGACTTGTTGCACCTGCAAGTCTCGTCTCCTCAGGGTCTAGTTCTTCAACACATTAGTCTACCTTACATTTCTCTCTCTGACTTCCCTTTTTGATGTCTGGTGATTGAGTTCTTACAACGTACTTCGGTCATACGATTTGCTCCTAACACTCGCACGCTGGGGGGCAATCTGTTACACCATTTTTTGGTCATCTAACCTACTATCATTATATGGACCCAAGTACACCATGTAAGACCAATTTTACCCTAAGTAAAATTTCCTTCACTATGTAAAATAACTTAATAAAACACATTTATTAGGTTGTTTATGGTCTAAACAGGAAACCCCAAAAGGAAATATTAAACAAACCTATATTTGTTTGATTTTCCTGGTCATGTTTAACCCAAAACAAAGAAAATAATTAGATAAATCTTTATTTATCTTATTATTTTCTAGGAATAATTATTTAAACCTTATTTAAATAATATTCCTTGTTAAATATGACTAAATCACCCATAAATAATTAACTAAATCATTATTTATTTGATTATCATCCAACCACTTCCTTAAAATGATAAATAAATCATTTATTTATTTATTACTTACAAATAAAGGGATTTGACCCAAGTCAAATACCTTTTCCCTCCAACAAATATAATAAAATATTCCATAAGAGGTGGATCTAGATTTGGTTAATGTTATTTTAATCATGCACCAAGATCTAGAATGACCCAATATTTTGTTATAAATAGGAGGGTTTTTCCTACCATTCTTCACCTTTTGTTGCCTATTAGATCACTCTGGATCTAAACTCTTGGTCTAACTTTGAGCCATTATCATTGTCATATTTTCCATTATTTGCTGTGTGAGCTCCCTTTGAGTTCTATATTTGTTTGGGTTTTCTACACCAACAGGAGAGAGAAATGCTAGATCTGAAGTGCTGAGGACTTCCAAGAACCCATCCCATTGAGGAGAATTGGAAACATCTTCTTGTTTTCCTCCCAGGTGCCCTTAATACAAAAAAATATTTCAAAAATTGTTCTTGTCTTGTCTATTGGATATATGGAGCAAACCCTTCTTTTTACTGCTTAATGTCTTTCTATGCATAGATCTGGTTTTTGCAGCTCTTGTCTTGATCAACTAACTGCAGATCTGAAGATATTGGCAGCCATATTTGATGTTAGGGCTATTAGTTATGCGTAGCTATAGTGGTCTTTTTTTTTACACTTCGACAAAGGATTCATACTAACAGGAGTAATCACAGATCATACGGATCGAACTTGGCTGAAAATTCCCATGGGCAGTCCTCCATAACTCAGCCAACTTAGATCACAAGACTAGAACATTAACTCATCCTTCATTTATTGAAAACTTGACTCCTTGGAGGCTTTTTCTATTATTGTTCTTGTTCTAATGGTGAATTTCACTTGTGGGGTCCAAATGGTCTTCATCTCTTTCTTCGTATAGTGTTCTATGAGTTTAAATGTTAGCCCTCAAGGGTCATGACATAAGCTCGAGATGACTTGAGTTTCCTTCATGAAACCCAAACTAACATTAGAAAAGAGATTTCTTCCATTTTTTTATTTCCATATCATGATGCCCTAGGTGCCCCTTAGCCATTCAAGGGTGTGCCTCATGCATCAATGAATAAATAGACAATTTTTCCACTTGGTTTTGTGCCCACAACTTTGGGTAAAAAACCCATTAATTGGGTACAATGCACACAAACCACTTTTTTGGTTCAATTCCTCACAAACCCAGTACCCAGGGGTTGTGGGAATACCTCCCAAGCTACACAAATAAAGACTCCTTGTTAGCGAGGGAGGTACTTCCACCACTCAAAAGTATCTTGTCATGGTTAGAAATACTATCCCAATTTATGGTGTTTACCACTACAACATACCATGTAGAATGAACCACACTCACCTTAGTAGTTTTACTGCCTGGATCTTGTCAAAACTTGAAGATTCAAACTTCCATAGGGCATACACCCTATAAATATAGACTCCCTCTGAGTCTACACAACCTCCACTGGCTCACATTGCTACTAAAATTGTGTCCTTCCAAGGTCAAACCGAGTTGTGGTTGAATATTAGGCCACATATATACCATCGCAACTCAACTTAGTAAGTGATATCATATTCCAAGGTCAAATACCTCACATGCACATGACTCCAATCTTGGATGTGAAACTTGACAACCCAATAAAGGTACTAGTCTTCCACCATCTCATCCTTCACATAAATCCAACTCGTTAAAGCCAACACATCCCTTGAGCAGTCCCAATGATCCATGAAAAGTCATTATAATTCCATGATCTGCAATTTACCACACAAAAAACTATTATTCACTAGGTTCTCCACCAATCGACCAGAACTCCGATCCCATCTCGCCACCTAGCCAGTCAAGATCACATTTCCAAGTCCTCAATCGAACCTTCTGCTCCATGCTCTAGGAAAATTCTTAGCTCCCTCTGAGTTTCTTCATTTTGCGCACTCTAATCCATCTTCCCTTCAAAGTAGCTCTAATACCATGTCGATTTTTCCTTGGCTCTTTAGATCAAGTTTATGAGTAAGATCATGATAAAAAACACACTAAAATGCCTCAAATCTAGGACATTGCACATCAGAAAATGTATAACAGTGAATAAATATAGTACATAAGTCATTTTTTAACCCAAAAATTTTTATATTACAAAATTTAATACAACAAACACAAGACTTCCGTACCAAATATTATGGCCCTTATAATTATCCCTAATACAAGAACAACTAAGGCTTGATATCAATTACATTTGACACTCAATCTACCCTGAATAAGATACATTTGACTTACATTTTGATGTACATATCGACTTATCCCTTTCAGTAAACATACCTTAAACACTTCTAGCATGTCCTTTTCCACCTCTTATGTTGCTTAGAATACTTCTACAACTTCAGAATGCACCTTTAGTTGCTCAAACTTCCACTATCAATCTTCTAGTTGCTTCTAGAATGACTGAACATAGGCTCATAGATCTTCTTTCTAGCAGTCCTCTTGCTCCTCCAAAATTCATGCTCTTAGGGAATTCAACATCTTCCCTCTAACAAAAAATCTACTACATCAAAGTATTTTTCACATAGGGACTTCAATCAGCTTCCCACTCATTGTCTCCTAGTTGCTCCTAAGACAACAAAAATAGGGCACAACAAATCTACCCTTTTGTTATCTCTTAGTTTCTCCAATGATGAGAGACCTAGGGCTTGTAGTACATAACCCTCTTATCATATACTTTAATATAATAGGGCATCAAACCAACCCTCACATAGTCCATTGATCTAGGGATTACATCATCACACTTTTATCCTTGATTTTTCCCATGTCTCTTCACTTCATGACAGTCATCCTAACAACAATGTATCACCCTATATTTCTCCAAACTTGCAAGTTCTTATGTCCACACTTTGAGAGTATTCTTTCCCCCTTACTTGGATTTGATATTCCACATACTTGTTCACACAAACTGAGGCACAACTACCTTCAAAACAGGGATAATCTAGCTCCCTTATGGTCTCTAACCTCTCCACTTGTACCCAAAAAAAAATCACACTTCATTGAGATATTAGGATAGACTTTAGGGCTAAACTTAGGCTATTGTTCATGCATAGAAAAATACTTAAATAGGGAATCAAGGATTTCCCTCTTAACATTGACATGATTCCCTTATTCTCTATACTTAGGGCTTGAAAAATTTTTGTCCTAAACCCTTTAGGAACAACCCTTCCATAGTATAAATTACATCAATCATAGGGCACAAACACACCCCTTTTGAAACTCGACACAACTCCCAAATTTCCACGGAAATAGGCACCTAACAGTCTAATATTTTTTGCCTAATACACAGTCCTCTACATTTTGGACACCTGCTCCAATCTCATACACATAACATATCCTTTTTCATTGTGATGACACCCTCCTTAGGCATTGAAATACACACTTTTTCACTTGAGGAACCTCATCCCATACTTGGCCTCAACTTCTAACCTGAAATTGGGTCTCGGTCCTCTCCTTTCTAGTTGAAACACTTCATCCTATTCATAGGAGTAACCACATATCATACGAACATAACTTGGCCTAGAATTCCCACGAATAGTCCTCCACAACTTAGCCAGATCATATCACAAGACTAGAAAATTAACTCGTCCTTCCCTTCTTGCAAACTTGACTCCTTGGAGGCTTGTGATCTTCTTGTGCTTCTTCTATTGGTGAATTTCACCTATGTATTTTCTCCAAATGGTCTTCACCTCTTTCTTATTATAGTTTTCTATGAGGGTAAATGTTAGCCCTCAAGGGTCATGACATAAGCTCAAGCCTGTAGAAATTATACAACATGCATGTATAACTTGGATTCACCCGATCTAACAATGTACTAAAGTTAAATATTGAATTTCTTCTACAAATCTTTTGTGGAATTAAAAACACAATCGCCAATCACATGAAGTAAAGAATAATCAAATCACACACAACACAGATAATTTCCCGGGGAAAGCTTACAGCTAAAAACCCCACAATCTTCTATTCTATATTCAGCATGGATCATGAAACAATTACATACAAAACTCTTCTCACAAGAGCCCTCCAGTACTCAGATAATTGTCTCACACTGTCATGAACAAAATTGACCAACACATAGCCAATTCTCAACCTCTAGACAGCCTGCCTTGCTTGCGCAATCCCTAATTAATGAAATCCCTAAAAGATAGGAATTTTTGCCTTCCATGACTGCAGAAGTACCATGGGCACTTCAATGGGTGTTTGGTTGCATGTATGCAACCCAATAATCCTACAACTAATAGTCAACTTCCCTTTCACCTAGCTCTCAATTGGGTCTCCACTAGATCTGACATGAATGTAACTAATAATAGTAAATCCTCAGTTGCATGTGAGATCATTGATTGTGAATTAATTAATATTTAATTCACTTGATCTCTCAATATTGTATCTTCAGTTACAACTAGCACAACTGAGTTTAACTCACTTAACTAAGTTAAACTAGTTACAACTTGCATTAACTAATGCACCACTGCACTTTGAACTTTTTTACAACTAGAATTACTATGCATGCCTCACCAACTGCCTATAACACGAAATACACTAGCTAACTGATTTTATCACTCTCATTTAACTATTTCAAGTCATCATTGAGAATAGATTAAATTTTATTTTCCATCTTAATTAAGGGATAGCTAAAATAGACATGCACCCAAAAATAGCACTGTGGGCCCCACCCTAGTGTAGGTGCTTAATGCACTAGGCGTGGGTGCTGAAAGTTTTCTTGTTGAATCTCAACACTCCCTCTCAACAAGAAAGGGATTATCCTTCACCCCGATCCCGTCTCTATGGTATTCGAATTTGCTCCGGGTGAGCGCCTTCGTCAGAATATCTACATCCTGATCTTCCGTGGGAATGTACTGAAGCAACATTATCCTTCTCTGCACACAATATCTAATATTATGGTACTAGATATCTATATTCTTGGACCTATCATGAAACACATGATTTTTTTGAGATTTTAGTGCAACTTTTATTATCACAATGAATCATTGTCGGATCCATCTAAGAACCAAACAAACCAACCAAGATCTTTCTCATCCAGATAGCCTCACATGTAGATTGAATTGATGCCATGTATTCTGCTTCCAATGACCTGAGTGCCACAGATCGTTGTTTCTTTATGTACCAGGAAACTATTTTCGATCCTATGCTAAAGATCCCTCATGATGTGCTCTTTCTAACTGATGGACTGCCTGCCAAATCTGCATCTGTGAATCCTTGAAGCTTCACACCCTCTGTCTGTCTGTACCATAGACCATACTCTGATGTGCCCCTTAGGTATCTCAATAAATGCTTCCCCGCATTCCAAAAGAGCTTGGTAGGCTTAACCATAGCTTGACTTAGCTGGTTAACTGCGTAGCAAATGTCTGGTCTGGTGTTCACTAGATACATCAGTGAACTAACTAATTGCCTGTGGACAATAGCATCCACTACCTCTCTAGAAGTAGCATCCTATTTCCTCCAATTTCCTGGAAGAGGAGTATCCCTGGGTTTATAGCTCTCCATGATAAACTTACCCAGTATCTCCTTTGTATACTTTCCTTGAGACACAAAAATTTCACCATCCCGCTGCCATATTTCCAATCCAAGGAAACAAAGGAGTCCCATGTCCTTCATTTCAAACTCCCTTGCAAGATGCTCCTTGCATGAGTGTATCAGTTGCTCATCACCAGTCAAAATTATATCATCAACATAAATAAAAATAATCAATAGCTTACCCTCAACCACAATCTGGTACAGGTTTGCATCGACTTCACTTTTGGTGAAGCCCGGTCCGGTGAAATAGTTGTCTAAGTCGGCACACATGCAAATCATTGTTGAAGATATCGAAACCTTCAGGGTTCTCTATCTACACCTCTTCCTCAATTATCCCATTAAGAAACACAGATTTCACATCCATCTGAAGAATGCGCCAACCCATCTATGCTGAGAGTGCAAGGATGGATCTTATCGAAGAGTACCTTGCAACAGGTGCAAAAGTCTCATCATAATCTATCCCCTCAATATGTGAGAATCCCCGAGCCACAAATCTGGCCTTGTATTTCTCCACACTCCCATCAACAACTTGCTTTACCTTGTAGATCCATCTCGATCCAACCACTGATTTGTCGACCGATCTTGGGAATATCTCCCATGCACTGTTCTTGACAATGGAGTCATACTCCTCCACCATTGCATCAACCCAAGTTGGTTGTTGCACTGCTTCCTAAAAGGAATATGGTTCAGTGACAACAAATTTTCTCATAAGAGCCATGTATCAAATAAATCGGTCAGGAGACTATCTATGTCTACGCTGTGAAGTAGGGGCTCCTACATTATCTGCAGCATCAAGTCTCAATCTATCAACTTCCATGGTGCACCTTCTACCATTTCTAATGGATGGCTCTGCATGAGCCCTTTCCTCCACTGCATGAACCTCCTCCTATGGTTGATCCACATCTTGAGACTCATCCTTGGCAACCAACAGCTCCTCCTATGCATGCAAGTGCAACTCCCTCTCAAGGGAAAATTGCATGGCTTTCTCCTCATCAAATTTTATATCCCATCGCAAAACATTCATTCTATTGTTTGGAAAATACACATGATAATTATGGGGTGTTTCAGTGTACCCCAAAAAAATCCCAACCTTAGTTGTTGGTTCCAGCTTCTTCCTGGCGTCCTTGGCCACATGCACATAAACAGATGAGCCAAAAATCTTAAAGTGTGAAACATCAAGTTTCTTACCAGTGAAAGCCTCTTCAGGTGTGCTCATGCCAAGTATCCTATGAGGACAACAGTTTTGCACATGTACCATTGTGTTTCATGCTTCTGCCCACAGATGCATCAGTAGGCCTTGATCATGAAACATCGCTCATGCTGCACCCACAATATTTCTATTCTTTCTCTCCATGACCCCATTCTGTTGTGGGTTATGAGGCGCTGAGTTCTCTTCGAATTCCTTATTTGCTGCAGAAGTTCTTGAATTCGTTAGAGATGTATTCTCCACCATTATTGCTCCTAAGATCCTTCACTTTCTTCCCCGGCTCTTTCTCCACCAATCCCTTAAACTCCAAGAACTTAGAGAATGTATGATCTTTATTCTACATGAAGAAGATCCAACACTTACTAGAAAATTCATCAACAAATATTACATAGTACTTATGTTTTGTTGTCGAAGCAACAGAGAAAGGACCACACATGTCTGTGTGAACTCTCTCAAGGATCCTCGAAGCTCAGTTCTCCTTCTCATGAAAGGTGGACTTTACATATTTTCCCATAGTACATCCCTTGCATGTGTAATTGTATCCCTGAGAAGACCAGTAGAAATCTGTTGCATGACTTTCAAGGCTCCATGGTGAAGATGGCCCAGTATCCCGTGCCATAATTCACCCTCATCCCGGCTCACCACTTGATCTGCCTTTCCCATAAATGCTACACAGCCATCTACTTCTTGCTTGTAGAGATTATTAACTTGAATCCCTATTCTCTTGGCTTGTTCTTTTGTTTTATGTCGCAGGAAATATTTTCCTTCACTAAAAACAACATCATAGCCTCTATCCCCCAACATTGCGACTGAGACTAATTTTTTCTTCAAACCTGGTACATGCATTACATATTTTAATTGAAAGGGTTTACCTGACTGCCTCTGGAAGGTAATGGTACCAATCCCAGTAGCATTGTACAGCCCATCATCGCCTATTTAAATATGCATCTGGAGATCCTTCTCCTCCAAGTCACTGAAAATTTCCTTGTCTCTTGTCATGTGAAAGGAAGTGCCACTATCCAAATACCACACAGATCCCAATGCACTAGACACCATGCATGTGATCAATGAGAAGTCAAGCTCAAATTTCAAGGCAAGAGCCTCACCAACTGTAGATCCTCCAACCTTCTTGTTCTTCTTCTTTTGTGGACAGTTAGTAGCAAAATTCCCATGCTCGTGACAGTGAAAACACTTCACATTGGACATGTCTTGCTTCTTGGAATTCTTGGACTCACATTTAGAATGGAATTTCTTCCCCTTCCCCTTCCTCACCTTGGTAGCCAAAGCACAATCCTCTGCATCTTCATTCTTATATGAGGATCCATCTCTGGTGTTTCGTCTGAACTCCTCCTACACCAAATCTGACCACAGACGTTCCCAATCTGGCAATTTTTCCCTTCCATTGACAAAGTCTTGATAAATGTGCCAACTCTTAGGAAGTCCTAGGATAGCCAATCTCACCAAATCATCATCAGTAATTGTTATTCCAATGCTCCCCAGTTCATCCCAACATTGGACAAACTTTTTTAGATATTTTGGAATGGTGTCGCCCTTTTCCATCTTGATCTTTCTGAGTTTATCTTTGTGTGCCAATTTCCTATGGGTGATGTTTCTTTGGAATAGATCCATAAAATAATTCTACATTGCATATGGTGTGGCTTTCCCATGGAGGCTTTAGACAATGTGGTCTCCTACTCCCTCCAACAGGATCCTCCTCGCCTTTGCCACTTTCTTTTGCCATGCATCAATATTTGCAGCATCTTCCAAAGCGGGTTTAGGAACATCGTTGTCAATGGATTCCTTCAAGCCATTTTCTTCCAGTACTACCTCCATCCTTTCCTTCCAAGAAATAAATTTTGAACCGCCCTCGAGTGCATACTCCAACCTCAAGCCATTTAAATCCATTTCGATCTTGAATTAGTTGAAGCACCAAGAAATTATTTCTGCAAATTCGAATTCTATCCAGTCACAAACTCAGCTCCCGCTTCACTTTTGCAATTTCCTGTGCTCTAATACCATGTAGAAATTATGCATGTGTATCTTGGATTCACCCGATCTAACAATGTGCTAAAGTTAAATATTGAATCGCTTCTATAAATATTTTTTAGAATTAAAAACACAATCACCAATCACATGAAGTAAAGAAGAATCAAATCACACACAACACAGGTAATTTCCCGAGGAAAGCTTACAGCTAAAAACTGCACTATCTTCTATTGTATATTCATTATGGATCATGAAAAAATTACATACAAAAATCTTCTCACAAGAGCCCTCCAGTACTCAGCTAATTTTCTCACACTGTCATGAACAAAACTGACCAACACATAGCCAATTCTCAGCCTCTAGACAGCCTGCCTTGCTTGCGCAATCCATGATGAATGAAATCCCTAAAAGATAGGAATTTTTTCCTTCCTTGACTGCGAAAGTATCATGGGCACTCAAATGGGTGTTTGATTTCATGTGTGCAACCCAATAATCCTACAACTGATAGTCAACTTCTCTTTAACCTAGATCTCAACTGGGTCTCCACTGGATCTGACATGCATGCAGTTAATATTAGTAAATCCTCAGTTGCATGTGAGATCACTTATTGTGAATTAATTAATATTTAATTCACCTTATCTTTCACTATTTTATCTTCAGTTACAACTAGCACAACTGATTTTAACTCACTTAACTGAGTCAAACTGATTACAACCTACATTAACTAATGCACCACTGCACTTCGAACTCTGTTACAACTAGAATTACTCTACATGCCTCACCAACTACCTCTAACTCGAAATCCACTAGCTAACTGAGTTTATCACTCTCAGTTAACTATTCAAGTCATCATTGAGAATATATTACAGTTTATTTTCCATCTTAATTAAGGGATAACTAAAATAGACATGCACCCAAAAATAGCATTGTGGGCCCCACCCTAGTGTAGGTGCTTAATGCACTAGGCGTGGGTGCTGAAATTTTTCTTGTTGAATCTCAACAAAGCCAACTTAATTTTTCTTCATGAAACCCAAACTAACATTAGAAAAGAGGTTTCTTCTATTTGTTTCTTGCCACATTATGATGCAGTAGGTGCCACTTATCCCTTAAAGGGTGCCCATCATGCATCAATTAATAAATAAAAAAATTCTCCACTTGGTTTCTTTCACACAAATTTGGGCACAAAACCCATCTCTTGGGTACAGTTCCACAAGCCAATTTTGAGGATCAACTCCTCACAAACCTATTACCCCAGAGGTTATGGGAGTACCTCCTAAGCTAAAAAAAAAAAAAAACTCAACAACAAAACCATGGCCAAGGCACCAACCCCAACAGCCTTAGTCTCCAGCCATAGGCTCACGTTCCCCTGACCTACACCCAAGTTACACAACCCGATTCCCTCGGTGGTGCCCACCTTCCAAGGAACCTTACAACCAGCTAAAACAGTTTCATTCTACAAATTCGGGATATCTACTACTCTTTGTGTGTCTAAGTTTTTACCCATGCAAACTGAATAACCCCCTAATCGGTGTCAAAACCCAAGCTAGGACTCACCAACTATCTCTGAAACAAGTTCCTATTAGAACTCCAAGGCCACCAAGCCATAATAAGAGACACCAAGCTATCGAAGTCACTGAGGCCAACCAAACTAGGATGCATCCAATTCGACGTGTTTAATTGAATAACCATACCTCAATCGATTCTAGAGTCCAACCTAGGACTCACTAACTCATTGTCACAGTGAATTCTTTCACAGGAAAAACTACACTTATTATAAGTGCATGGCCTTAACTTTCCATGTGACACTCTCCAAATTCATGTGGGCCTTGGATGCCTTTTCACAAAAACATCTCCCATTATTTCCTTCTCACCATGGAATTACGCGCCCCCCAAATACTCTTTTTCGTGAAGCGGGCTCTGCAACAAACCTATTTTGTTAATATTATAAACATGTACAAAGTTACGTTATATTTACAATCATGGATCTCTAGTCACTTAGCCAAAACCATCATAAATACCTAGGCATGGTGGCTCCAAAATCTATCTAATCTATCTACATGGGCACGCAGGCCTGCAAAAATAACTCCATCTCACCAGCCTATTATTCCTATACATTTGGCTCACGAGCCTAAATATTTTTTCACATACATGATCATCATGATAATCGAGAAGGGTTATTACATTCCTCCCCCATTATTTTATGCATTATCCTTAGTGCATCATATATAAAATTATATACGAGATATAAGTCAAAAACATGATGGTATTCCTCCCTCATCACTTCTTCTAGCTCCAAGGTCACATCATTAGGACCGAGCATGATCCAATGCACCTTTACCATACCAACGGCGCAATTCTAGAGCACCTTGACCTTCATGTCCAAAATTTGCATCAGTTGGACCATAAATTATCCTTCGGGCTCCATCTAGATCATATTCCAATCAATGACATTATTAGTACGAGGAACATAATTTAAAAAAAAAAGAAACATTAAACATGTCCTGAACATGCAAAGAAATGCAAGCCTATATGCAACTGGGTTGATCCTTTATGGGATCTTGAATTTACTACAATATCTCGTTTATAATTTGGCACAACTTCCAAATCTCATTGAGCTCTTCTTTGCTTTCATTTTTAAGAATACATGTTCCCCAATCATAAATTATTTATTAATCATGTGCTTTTCCACATAAATTTTCTGTTTGCCCTAGGAAAATTTCAAATTATGCTTAATTTTCACCACTTGCTTCTCCATATCTTTGAGAAATTCCAACCCAACGATAACCATGTCCACTAGGTTACTCCAACTCACACGAGTGTTACACCTTCTTCCATACAAGGCTTCAAATGGGATCATTTTCAATGATGCTTTATCTATATTGTTATATGAAAATTCTACCAAATGTAGGTAAACATGCCATCTTGATGGCTTGTCATCACGTACACCTACAAGATATCCTCAATTATATTTGTAACCAACTCTGTCTATCCATCATAATTTGGTTGATATGTTGTACTAAAATTCAAATTGCTATCCAGACCTTTAAATATTCCCATCCAGAAATTGAACATGAAATTTGGATCTCCATCTGAAATAATTTCCCATGGCACACCATGAATCCTAGAAATTTCCCACGTATAAATATTATTTATGTTACCTTTTTTATATATTGAATTTGCTGGAATAAAATAGGTAGTTTTGATGAGTTTATCCACCACCACCATTATAGAATCATGCCCTTTCGTCATTCTAGGAAAACTAGGAATAAAATCAGCTGATACTAAATCCCACTTCCACTCAGGAATGTGATTTAGCTGTATCAAACCAGTTGGGTGCTTGTCCTAAGTGTTAACCCTCTGATGATGTATAATTCACCACTTATCTCTTTAATTCTGGCCAAAAGTACTGCATTTTAATTTTTGTAATATGTTTATGCTAACCTACGTTATTGGCATATCATACACTATGCACTTCCTTTAAAATTACTTCTTTCATTGTTGGTTCATCCAGCACATAAAATAGGCCTTAAATAAATTAATTTCATCCTTTCCCATCTTTTAACCTTTTTAATTTGGTTTTACATCCTTTTTCCATAGGTTATATTTAATTTCCACATATTTGTGGTTTGAGTTTCCAACCTCTATAATTTCGCTCTTTAAATCTTCCCTGCAAATGCTTATTGTTGTAACATGCATGAGGTGCACTCTCCAGCTGACTACATCAGCAACACTATTCTCTTTTCCCTTAATATACTTGATTCTGAATTCATATTTGGCTAGTATTCCAGTCATCTAATTTTTCAAGAATTTAGATTCAGTTGTTCAAATAAATATCATAATCCATAATGAATTGTAACTCGATTTTCCCACCTGTGAGGTAATTCCTTCACATTTTAAGTGCATGGATTATAGCTGCTAGTTCCAAATCATGGGTGACATAATTCCTTTCGTTCTATTTTAATGTTCTGGACTCATAACATATTGCATGCCCATTCTGCATGAGCACATGTCCCAGTCCTTCCTTGCATGCATTTATGCATACCATAAATTCCTCATTTGGGTCTATAATTTTTAATATTTGAGATCTAGTCAGAAAATCCTTTAAATATTAGAAGGCTTCCTCATACTCATATAGTCATCCAAATTTTACACCCTTTGTATGTAATGAAGTAATAGGATGTGCTATCCTAGAAAATCCTTCAATAAACCTCTTATAATAACTACGCAGGCCCATAAAATACCTAAATTTAGTAACATTTTTCAATGTTGGCCATTTCTTGATGGCCTTAATTTTCTCCAAGTCCATAGTTATTCCTTCTTCTAAAATAATGTGACCCAAGTAATGGATGTAATTCTGGTAAAAATAAAATTTATTGATATTTGCATACAATCAATGTTTGTTGAGCACTTGTAAAACAAATCTCAGATGTTGTTCATGCCCCTCCTCCAATTTAGAATATATTAATATATCATCCAGAAAATTGATGAAAATTTTATCTAGATATTCTCAGGAAAAACCATTCATTAAGCACATAAAAACTCCTGGTGCATTGGATAATCCAAGAGGAACCACTACAAACTCATAGTGTCCATAACAAGTTTGAAATGCAACTTTATCGATATCGTACTCTTTAATCCACAGCTTTTGATATCCTAACCTCAAGTCAATTTTAGAAAATATTTTAGCTCCAAAGAGTTGATCGAACAAACCATCAATCCTTGGCAATGGGTTTTTTTTAATAGTGACTTTATTTAATTGTTGGAAATCAACACAGTCACATTGTACCATATTTTTTTTTTTTAAAAAGAACTAGTGCACCCCCTAGTGATACACTGGGGCATATATATCATTTCTTTAATAATTCCTCCAAATACATATGCAATTCACTGAATTCTAGAGTACTCATCCGATATTGAGCCTTAGATATTGGAACAACTCATGGCACCAGATCAATAGAGAAATTGATATCCCTCCTTGGAGGTAATCCAAGTATATCAACAAATACATCTGTAAATTCCTTTAGTATTGGATAATTTTCCTTGATCCATATTTTCTTCTTCCAAGTGAGTTGCAAGGCTTTGGCATCCTTTTCTGAAATTATTCTTCAGTTAAATAGTTGATATCTCTATAATGGATATCAGCATACTAATTCCCTAGACCTGCATTTATTTTCCTTCATCATCAATACAAGTAAAGGACTTTATGTAGCAATCCAAAATCACATGGTGCTTCTCTAGACAATCCATGCCAATTAAACATTGATAAGATCCCAACGAAATTACATTCAACTCGACACTTGTGCTCAATCCATTCATATAAATTGGACATTCATTAACCATCTCTCTAATTTTCCTCTTTTCACCTATGGCTAACTGTAACCAAGCTTTGCAATGTTTAGTTTTATTTAAATTAAAATTTTCAACCAGTTTCGAATCAATGTAACTATGACTAGCTCCTGAGTCAAATAAGATAGAAACAGGTTGGTTGTAATATTCCCAATTAGCCCAAGCTAATGGGAATATACAATTTTGTTTCAAATTTATGTTTCATGAATAAAATTGTAAAGGAGGATCAATAAAAAATCTAATCAGCAAAATAAATCAATGCCACATGTGAACATAGCTAACCTGGGCTATTTACATAAGCACACTTAGGTGTGAAAGAGACTGGATCACTTGACCAAGTCAACCAGGACCAAATCAACAACGCTATCTAGATACAGTGAATCTCCTAGATGCACACCACAGTTTTAGTTGGAGGCTACACATGTGAATGGAGCTAAATCATTGAGATGGTTTAGGGTTTGACAATACTTTCATCCTATAAAAGGAAGAGGAGGACAGCAGGAGAAGGTTGTTGATTGAGTATATTTTTAAACATATTGTCTGCTTAGACATATATCATTCTATGTTTTTTAGCTGAGGATAGTGTTGTTTAGCACTAGGGTGTTCCTGTTCGGGAATCCCACCTCTTCCATTGAGTAGATCTTGGAGGAGTCTTACTGATCTCATCCACTATCAGGCATTTTTCCAAGCTCATCTTCCAACTACAACGTAGATCTTATTGAGGGTTTGGTTGTCCTTGTAAGTTGCAGCAAGTGGAGGCTAGATCTGCTCAGATATAGGCCAATCTAGTGCCTCTTTTCAGTGGGAAAGCCTTTTATCCCCTTTATAAGAGAGTATTAGATATTTGGAGCTACATTTTCAGATATTGGCATCAGGCCAAACTAGTGCTAGAACCTACAACGTAGTTTCCCTTCCAGGACTACGTTATTTGCAAGTGTACAGTTGCAGGGTGTTTTGACACACATTTGGAGGATAGATCTCTAGTGTTGGGGTTTTACCCTTCACTATGGTGATCCATGGATTATACTTTTGATCCATGTTCTGTTCAGATCTGATCTGCTTCTATTGTATTCACCTTCAGAAATTTCTGAATATTACTACAGATCTGCAACTTTATATCTCAGATCTACTCTTTGTGTTCATGTTTTGTTCAAAACCCCAAGGGGAATTTGTAAAGGAGCTCTTCTAGTGTACAGATATAAAATGGATCTAATATTTTATACACAGATCTGCTCTAGATCTGGAGTGTAATATAAAGCTGTTGCAGCTCTTAAAAATAACATTGTCAAGCTATTTTTCAGTCAATACATGTGTTGCAACCCCTCTTTGAGGAATTTCTTCTATTCTTGTCTTCTACATTTTGTCATACATTGTATGGGCCTCAATATGGATCTGATTTATTGTTGTATATATGAATATTGAGCCTTCTTATTGGTCTCCTATTGCTGCTCAGAAAAAATGCGTTATTTTCTTGCAGTATTGTTGCATATTGCTGCAGCCCCATTCTTGGGTGTTTTCCAGCCATACTAGGTGTGGGAGGTTTGTTTACCTCACCTAGTTTTATTTGTTTTTCCTCTCCTTTTGGATTTAGATGCTAGATCTCCAGATCTAAGGGATACAAGAGCTGCAAACTCATTTCAGTTCACATACTTCTGAAAAATGCATTATTCTAGCAGGTATTGTTGAATCTTCCCATTTTGGGATATTGCAGTGGTATCAGAGCAATCATCTTGGCACAGCCTGTGATTTGCTTTCTTAAGAGCCAATATGTCTTCAAAAGAGGATGAGCCTATCACTAACAGAGAGAAGAGGTACCTGAGAAGAAGACAACAGGAATTTGATTACACCAATGATGATAAGGACAAGGTAAAAGCCCTTGAATCTAGAAGTGATGAAGATGGGAAGGAGTTTGCAAAAACCCTTATGAAAGCCATGCAAGATCTTTCTAGAGAGATCAAACAAATGAGATTATAAAGTATCAAGGAATATCCTAGGATATTTCATCCTGGAGAAATCTCTAGCATGTCTCACCACTGGAATGATCAACTAGTGAACCAGCCACAAGCTCCACAATGCTCTACCATGCCCACTTTTTTGGTTGTGGAGAATGAAGGGCCTCATGAGAAAGCATCCCTTGAAAACTAATTTGAAGAATATGAGTTTCAGAATCATAGATTCAAGGACCACTTGAGTTTTCAAGAGTTTTTTCACCTCAAGGACAAAAGAAGACTAAGGCATCAGCATAGAGATGGTGGATTCACTCAGAATCATGATCGACATCACTCTATGGGAAAATTATTTTTACCCAATTTTGATGGATCATCCAATTGTTCTGCAAAGAATGGGTAGAGAAACTGGATGTCTACTTTCAGTTGAACAAAGTCCCTGAGATGGAAGCTATCAATATTGTAGCGCTGCTCTTTGAAGGTGACGCGCACAATTGGTGGTTCCATGGGTTGTCTACATTGGGACATGCCAAAGTGACTACCTATTTTGAGTTCACTAGAATACTGGTGGAGAGGTTTGACAGAAAGGATCCAGAAGCACCTTTCATGAGCCTTGCAAAGCTGAAGCAGTCAGGCAATACAGAGTCTTATATCTCTGAATTTTTGAGATTATCTGTTATGGTTCCTGATTTTTCTGTAGCAAGGAGGGTGTATATGTTCATCGATGGCCTAGATGAACCTCTGCATGGGTTGGTTAAATCTACCAAGCCCACTACCTTGAATGATGCCATTGAGAGGGCAGAGACCTTCAAGATTCCTTTCCAAAATCAAAGGCAAACTTTCAGAACAAGCCCTCCTTTTCTTCTAAAGGGAAGGAAGAGAAATTTGCTCCTTCAAAGGAGAGCTCATACAAGAAGCCTCTTGATGATGAAGTCCGGAAAGATTTAAGAAAGAGGAAACTCTGCTTCACTTGCCAAGAACCATGGGTACCTGGACATAGATGTGCTACTAGTAAATCACATTATATAGAGGTCTTCTCAGATCTTGAAGAAGATGAAGATGATGAGCCAAGGAGGGGTCACAACGCTGACAATGTTGAAGGAGATCCAACACCATCAGGAGATGGGAATGGAGCCTTTGCTCCTATTGGAGGAACTCTTGCATCTTTGAGGGGAGTACCTAAATACTTGACCCTAAGAGTTCAAGGTTTAATCATGAATCAGAGGGTTTCTGTATTGATTGGAAGTGGGGCTACCCACAATTTCATTGATGCCCATCTTGTGCAAAGGAGGGCAATACCCACTGATACTTTTGAGGGATTATCTATTTTGGTCCCAGGAGATACAACAATGCAATGCATGCATTATGTCCCATCACTTTCAGTCACCATGGGATCCTACACTTTGGTGGATCACTTCTTTGTAGTTGACATACCACACACCAATGTTATTTTGGGTGTTCAATGGTTGATTACATTGGGGAAGGTCACCACTGATTGGGAGGCTTTGAAAATGGAATGGGTGGACAAGAAGAGTAGTGCACCTCAAATTATCAAAGGCATGCATACTTACCCCTCACACAACACTTCCACACAAACAACAAAGATGGATTTGCATAGTGGAAGCAAGGACCTCATTGTCCCTTCTATTATTTTCATGAGATTTCTGCAAGGGACGCCCTTATCTAGTGGAAAACCACCTGGGAGGCCACCTAATTAAATTTGGTGGGAAATATCTCACTGCTTGATGCTCCAAAATTGGATCCAGGAGCAATGGGAGCATTAGAAGACACAGCTACAGCGCTGGAAGGTTTGGGAAAGCACAAGAAGGAGGGAGGTTTTGTTCTCTCATCATCATCACCCACCTTCATTTATGATTCTATGTTGTTCGAGGAGAAGAAGGGAAGGTATGTCCTTCCTACTTGTACCTTTGGCATAAGAGAGGTCAAAGAAGAGATCAGCAACATGGCAGGCATTCCTATTGATGCATCATCAGCGATGTCATTGTTGGGGAGTGTAGATCTATATTGGAAATCCCAGTTGTTGGTGGATTATTCCAAAGATCTTCACACTTGTATGTTGCTTGATGACCAGCTGCATGAAGAGGGCTATCTAGTCCATGAGGGAGTCATCTATCGTCATGATAGGATCTTCTTACCTAGAGCCTCCAAGCTCAAGGAGATGATGTTGCAAAGGGCCTACAAAGAGTTTTGTTTCAGCCCTACCTATTCTATGAAGATCTACAACACTATCATGAGATGCTTTGAATGGGAAGGCTTTGTAGGAGAGCTACATCAGAATTTTATAGAATGCAAGAGCTATGTGGAGTTGGGGCAGCCAAATGACTCTATGCAAGAGTCATTTCATCCATTTCTTCCTTCTCTTTAAAATGGAGAAAAATCTATGCACAATTCCATGTATAGGAGAGACATTGTTGGTGAAAAATCTGATCATGTAATGCAAGTTTCATTTTATGATTTGACATATTCTTTCACCATGTTTATGTAGGCCATGACTCCAAAAAGGAGTGTTGTATCATGTAAATCTCATGGAAAACATTGGGCCACTAAAATTTCTGAATTTGGCCACTCCCTTTTTGTGCAAAGGGAGATTATCTTTCATGATGGGTGCTTCCCTAAGGCACCAAACATATCTTACATTTTCAGCCATGGTGAGATGACTTGTGCAGCAAGTAAGTGGTGGGAAAACCTCTTACCATACCTTGATCTGATGCAGGAATGAGATGCATTGTGCTGGTATCATATGTGGGACTATGATCCACATCCTCATGCTCAAATTTATGTTTGTATATATGTAATGATGCTTCCATACTTGGATGATATAGTTGTACTTTTTTATGGGATTGTATGGAGGGAGGATGGGAATTTTGTATGTACCACATGGGATGGAAACTCTATATGTACCTCATGCTACATGTTTTAGAGAGAGTATTGGTTCAACCATGTTTGTTTCCGTTGAGTTCTTGACTCCTTGTGGGATGGATTATGTACATCTCATGATGACTTTGGAGGAACAATTCATGGAGGCTTGGATTGGTGAACACCTAACTTGTGAGGAGAGCTTGATCTTTGATGGTGTCACCAATGGAGGAGGAGAAGTGTTGCATCACTCACCCTATCAGTTGCTTGAGGACAAGCAACATTTTGGAGGGGAGGACTGTAATATTCCCAATTAGCCCAAGCTAATGGGAATATACAATTTTGTTTCAATTTTCTATTTCATGAATAAAATTGTAAAGGAGGATCAATAAAACTCCTAATCAGAAAAATAAATCAATGCCACATTAGAACATAACTAAATATGGGTTATTTACATAAGAACACTTAGGTGTGAAAGAGACTGGATCACTTAACCAAGTCAACCAAGACCAAATCAATAGCGTTGTCTAGATACAGTGAATCTCCTAGATGCACAGCGCAGTTTTAGTTGGAGGCTACACATGTGAATGGAGCTAAATCATTGAGATGGTTTAGGGTTTGACAAGACTTTAATCCTATAAAAGGAAGAGGAGGACAGCAGAAGAAGGTTTTTGATTGAGTATATTCCTAAATATATTGTCTGCTTATACATATATCATTCTCTGTTGTTTAGCTGAGGATAGTGTTGTTTAGCACTAGGGTGTTCCTGTTCGGGAATCCCACCTCTTCCATTGAGTAGCTCTTGGAGGAGTCTTGCTGATCTCATCCACTATCAAGCATTTTTCCAAGCTCATCTTCCAACCACAACGCAGATCCTGTTGTGGGTTTGGCTGTCCTTGTATGTTGCAGCAAGTGGAGGCTAGATCTGCTCAGATCAAGGCCAATCTAGTGCCTCTTTTCAGTGGGAAAGCCTTCTATCCCCTTGATAAGAGAGTATTAGATATTTGGAGCTGCATTTTCATATCTTGGCATCAGGCCAAACCAGTTCTAGAACCTACAGTGCAGTTTCCCTTCCGGGACTGCATTATTTGCAAGTGTACAGTTGCAGGGTGTTTTGATACACATTTGGAGGAGAGATCTATGGTGTTGGGGTTCTGCCTTCACTATGGTGATCCATGGATTATACTTTTGATCTTGTTATATTCAAATATGATCTGATTCTGTTGTATTCACCTTCAAAAATTTCTTAATATTACTGCAGATCTGCAACTTTAGATCTCAGATCTACTCTGTGTTTCATGTTTTGTTCAAAACCCCAAGGGGAATTTGTAAAGGAGCTCTTCTAGTGTACAGATCTAAAATGGATCTAATATTTTGTACACATAGCTGCTCTAGATCTGGAGTGTAATATACAACTGCTGCAGCTCTTAAAAATAATTTTGTCAAGCTATTTTTCAGTCAATACATGTGTTGCAGCCCCTCTTTGAGGAATTTCTTATATTCTTGTCTTCTACATTTTTTCATACATTGAATGGGCCTCAATATGGATCTGATTTATTTTTGTATATATGAATATTGAGCCTTATTATTGGTATCCCACTGCTGCTCAGAAAAACTGTGTTATTTTCCTGCAATATTGTTGCATATTGTTGCAGCCCCATTCGTGGGTGTTTTCCAGCCATACTAGGTGTGGGAGGTCTGTTTACCTCACTTAGTTTGATTTGTTTTTTCTCTCCTTTTGGATTTAGATGCTAGATCTACAGATAAAAGGGATCCAAAAGTTGCAAACTCATTTCAGTGCACATACTTCTGAAAAATGTGTTATTCTAGCAGGTATTGTTGAATCTTCACATTTTGGGATATTACATGGTTTTTAAGCTTACCTTTGTTTTCTATCATATGTACCTATTTATTAGGTTTCCTATTATCTATTGATACATATATTTTGGGCATACCTTTTCCCACATCTTCCATTGTAGCTATTGACTGTATGTCATGCACAGTCATCATATTTTCAGCTCTATGAGGGCATTCCCACTGTCTATGATCCCATTTACAACCCTAAAATTTAATGGGTGGAAACTTAATTTTATTATTTTATAATTCACCCACTTATAGCTCTTTAGATCTGTTGTTTTTAGTTGGTTTACAATGGAATTATTCTTAGAAGGTAAAGGTTTGAACCCTTTCTTCCTTTGTTCTTTAAAATTCCTCTTTTGTTTCCCAAGGTCCTCTGCATAATTGATTTTTTATTACTATGCTCATAAAACTGCTCCAAATTTATCATGGTTATTTCTAAGGTTTTGGGCTCTTCAAATTTAATCTTGCCTTGTTGAAAATGCAGCAAGAAAATCTAGTTTTGACTTTGCTTTGGTCAAACTAGATTAAAATTCGAATTTCAATTTCAGCAAAATACTTGGAGGTATTCAATTGAGGTGAAATGGATTTTTTTACTCAGTTAACTCAGTAAATTCGAGATGGAGACACTTGAGTTAAGTTATACATGAGTGATTTCTATTTTGTAGCAATCTAATTCAGTTAAGTTGAGTTATTGTCAGTGAAACTAGTTCCAAATATTGGAGAAACTAGTCGAGGGTCAAGTTGTTTAGTGTAACTTCAGTAACACTCAGTGTTCATACAGTTAATTGATCAATGAGATCGAAATAACTTATGCATGCAGAGAATTCAAGTTACCCATATGAGATTGGATTTCAAGGGCAGTGTATTATTAGTTGTAAACTAGTCCAAGTTGTACATGTGGTGCATGTAGTTAGAGAATTTACCTATGGTAATTGCGCAATTCCTTGGTGAGAAACTCCTAAAACATAGGGGAAATTTCCCAAGGAAACAACACAAGAAAATAGGATCTTGGAGTCTTGAAATTTTTTCTAAGTATTGGCCAGGTTCCTTCAATCAAGCAGAGAATAGAAGATATAGGTGCAGGTTGAGCTCAAGCTTGATTAGAGCATATTGTATTTGTCCAGATTCTTTGATTAATTAAATACATATAGTAAGGGGTTTTGAGAAATTTCTTTTCTCTAGATAACTATTTGTGTATATGTGTTAAATATTGATGCATGTTAATGATTTGTGTTCTCGATCATGAATTTACTTCCACGGATCAGTAAATTAGCTTCTAATATTGTGATTTAGTAAATTTCATGAGTATTTTAGGATCTACAAATTAATTTCTACATGGCATCAGAGCTAGATTCACAATAGAGAAGATGTTTCGAAGTTTTCATTGCAGGAGATTCGAATTTGAAGATCAATGTTGTAGGTTTTCTCTAGGACTGAGAATATGACTTTCAATGGACTCAAGCTTGAGTATGCTTTGGAAGGAACCACACATTTTTTGGCATGGAAGACACGCATGAAAGAAGCATTGGATGACAATGGGCTTATAGAATACATCAATATAGATGTAAAAAACCCCAAGCATATGATGCTCATAATATTTCTTAGTGGAAGAAATATGTGGCCAAAACAAGGATAATTATATTGGCGAGAGTTCGAGATCATATTGTCTCGAATATCCACAAGAAATATACTTAGTTCACAATGTGGAAAAAACTGACAGATTTGTTCGAGAAAAATAGTGACCACAGTAAGTTGGCACTCAAGGACAAGCTTTGAAGCATCAAGATGAAAAATAATGACACAATTTCATATTACCTGAGCAGGTTTACATAGTGTCATGATGAACTTGGTGTGGTTAGTGTTAATGTCCCTAAAGAAGACTTGGTATCTCTATCCCTTTTATTCATTCCCAAGAGCTTGCATAGTTATCAAGATTAAGTAAATGGTAGAGAGAAACTACCAAGTTGGGAGCATTTATGGTCTGATCCAGTGCAGGAAGAAATAAGGCAGAGCAACAGAGACGAGAATTCATCCAAGGTCGAGGATGAGGAGAATTGTGCTTTGGATGGAAAGGAAAAGAAATGGAAAGGGAATAAATTCCAATCCAAAGCAGAATCTAGTCAGGGGGGGAAGAAGAAATACTTGTCCAGAATCAAGTGCTTTCATTGTCATGAATTCGGGCACTATGCCATGAAATTTCTACACAAGAAGACAAGCAAGAAGACCTTAGGAGGAGCGGCAGGTGAAGATATAGCTTTACAATTCAAGCTTTATTTTAATATCATTTCATGTATGGAAAGAACAATTATGGGAAGAGTGTGGTGTCTCGACAGCGGTGCCTTGTTCTATATGAAAAGGAACAAATATTTTCTTAGTGACTTGGAGGAAAAATATCTCTAGATGCACATCAATATGGGAGATTATGGAAGGTAAAACGCAACCGGTATCGGCACGGTCACCTTTCAAAGGGAGTCGGGCTCCCCTCTCAGGCTCAAGGATTTGATGTTTGTAATGGGTATAAAGAAGAATCTGATTTCTATCGTAGTGTTGGAATACCATGGCTATGATGTGATATTCATCAAATGAAAGGCATTCCTGAGACATATCTCCACGAGACAAGTGAAGCATATCGGAGTTCGAGTGAAAAACCTCTACAGGTTGGATGTGGAATACAATGTTGCCTTGAGCACAAAGGCAGAGAAGGTGCAAAGTCGAGATGCTAGATAATTGTGGCATAGAATACTTGGCCATTTTCATCATGGAGCTTTGAAGATCATGCACCAAGTCACCATAGGCCTCTCCAAAGGAGAACTCGAGCAGAAAAATGCATGTAAAGGTTGTACCTTTTAGAAGTACACAAAATCCACCTTCAATGATCGGGATAGCAGGGTGCATGCAATCTTGAAAGGATCCACTCTGATGTTTGTGGAAATTTCTCGACAACCTCCACTACCAAGCATAGGTATTATGTTATATTTGTAGATGATTTCTCACGTAAGTGCTAGATTTTCTTCATGCAGAAGAAAGACCATACATTCTCCAAGTTTGTTGAATTTAAATCACTTTTTGAGAAAGAGACCTACATAAAAGTGAAGGCTCTCATGAGCGATAAATTTGGTGAGTACGTGTCGAATGAGTTTAAAAAATTATTTTCAAAGGAAGGCATTCGATGGGAGTTGACAACACCCCATAACCCAAAACAGAATGGGGTGGTTGAGATGAAGAATAGAAGTATTGTGGGAGCAGTAAGGGCGATGTTTCATGACAAGGTCCTACCTCTACACTTTTGGGTCGAAGCATAAAACACAACGGTCTATTTTCAAAACAGGAGTCCTCATCAAATTCTTGGGATGACTACACCAAAAGATGATTTTTCAGGGAAGAAACCAAATGTGTCACACTTCTAGATCTTTGGAGAATCTTTATATTTCCATGTCTCCAAGGAAGCAAGCAAAAATCTGAGAACCGACAGCAGAGTTGGGCATATTTTTGGGGCACATTGGTACACCTCCTATCAGGTGTACCTTCCCTCTCTCAGGATGACATTTGTTCATAGAGATGTGAAGTTCGATGAGGAAAAGGAAATGAAGTGCTTTCTTGAGAGGGAGTTGTAGTTGCATGCAAAGCATGAGCTTTTGAATCCAAAGGAAGAACCTAAAGAATATGTGGAGTGGCCACAAGAATAAGAGAAGAAAGTGGAGACAACCACTCAACTAGATACATCCAAGGAAGGAAGGAAGTAGACTAGGGAAGCTGAAATATTATTTGAGGATTCTAGAGAGAATGTGGGAGAACCCACATCACGTCGCAGGCAGAGGATTTCATTGGATCAGTACACTGGCTACATGGATCTGATTACCAATCTAGTAGAGACAGTCCAAGCCTCATTTGAGGAAGAAATATAGTAGCCTATATGGGTTGATGTAATGGTAGAGGAATACGATTCCATTGTCAGAAACAATGTTTGGAAAGAGGTCCCAAGACCAGCAGAAAAATATTTGGTAGGTTCAAGATAGATTTACAAGGTAAATCATGCAGCAGACAGAAGCATAGATAAGCTCAAGGCCAGATTTGTGGCCAAGGGGTACTCTTAGGTGGAAGGGATTGACTATGAAGAGATATTTTCTCTTGTAGCAAGGTACTCTTCCATCGTATCAATTTTTTTTTTTGCTGCACAGATGGGGTGGAAGATCCATGATATGGATGTGAAGATATCATTCCTCAATGTATTTATTGAGGAGGAGGTGTGCATTGAGCAACTTGAAGGTTTTCATGCCTTCGAAAAAGAGTCACATGTGTGCAGACTCAAGCGAGCGTTGTATGAGTTGAGAAAGCACCACGTGCTTGGTACGCTAGGATCGATAGCTACCTCACCAGATTGGGCTTCACCAAAAGTGAAGAAGTTGAAAACCTTTACCACATTTTAGTAGAAAGTAAACTGTTGATTATAGTGTTATATTTTGATGACTTGATATTGACTAGTGATGAATAGATTATTAGGTCTCGCAAGGAGTAACTTGCAAGAGAGTTTTAAATGAAGGACATGGGTTTCATGCATTATTTCCTCGATTTGGAAGTATGGCAAGGAGAAGGGGAATTTTAGGTACCTATAATACTAGTGTATCCCCTTATTTTATTGTCAGTGTAGTCCCCTTATTGTTATCTTTGTGCCAATGTAGCCCTCATATTATTATTATTATTATTATGCCACATAGAAGCCCATTATTTCTATTTTTGTGCCCTTACATTATTATTGTTATGTCATCTCTAATTATATTGTGACCCCTTAGACTCCTATATATAAAAAGGGAGGTTTTTTCATTTGAATCATCAAATAATTGTTCATTTATGTAATTTAAAAGAGGTTTCACCCTCAAAGAGGATATTTTTTAATTCATTGATCTACTGTTTATATATGGATGATTTTACAGTTTATGGGGATTCATTTGAAGAAGCTTTAGAGAATTTGGAAAAGGTTCTTAAAATATTTAAAGAGACAAATCTTTCATTAAGTCATGAAAAATAATTTATGATGTTTACTGAAGGGATTGTTTTAGGACATCACATTTCAAGACATGGAATTAAAGTTGACATATCTAAAGTTGAAGTCATCTCCAAGTTATCAATTCCAAGTTTTCAAAAGGATGTTAGAAGTTTTCTAGGATTCATAGGATATTATGGGAGATTTATAGGCAAATTTACTAAAATATCATCCCCACTCTTCAAGTTACTTACCAAATATTGTGAATTTAGTTGGAATCCTGATTTCCAATTGGCATTTGAAACTTTAAAAACAAAAATTTCTGAATTCCCCATCTTAAGAGGTCCAAATTGGAAATTTCCTTTTCATATTTCAACAAATTCTTCAGATACATCTCTAGGAGCTGTATTAGGACAAAAATATTTGATTGCCTATGCCATCTATTAGAGAGGCAAGAATTTGACTCCCACTGAGTTAAATTACATTGTAACTGAAAAAGAGTTCTTAGTTGTTGCTCATGCTATCTACAAATTTAGACATTATATTACCAGCTATGAAACCTTTGTTCATACAGATCACTCTGCAATTAGATACTTAAAGAATAAATCTATTACTAATGGCAGAGTCACAAGATGGTTATTACTCTTGCACGAATTCAATATCACCATTCTAGACCGACTTGGAAAACAAAATACAGTTTTTGATTTCTTGTCTAGAATTAAAAATGTCAAAAATGATACTCCATTTGAGGATAATTTTCCTTATGAATATATTTTTTCAATAACTACTAAAACCCCTTAGTTTTTAGATATTATAAATTACTTAGTCACACGAAATTTACCTTCACACTTGTTTCCTAGAGAGAAAAGAAGAATTATTCAAATAAGTGCACTATACTCATGGATTAATGATGAACTGTATAAAACAAGACCAGATCTCATTATCCAAAGGTGTGTTTGAGAAGATGAAATGCCTGATATTCTTAAAGCATGTCATGAAGAACCCTGTGGCGGACACTTTTTTGATAAGAGGACAGCCTATAAAATCCTTCATTTAGGATATTATTGGCCATCCATCTTTAAAGATACCAAAGAATATGTCAAAAGGTGTGACAACTATCAAATAATGTGGAAACATGTTCCTTTAGATGAAATTCCATTACAACCTCAGGTACTCATTGAACCATTTAAAAAATGGGCTTTGGATTTTGTTGGACTAATCAATCCACCATCCAATCATAATAAATATATTCTGGTATGTACTAATTATGTCACTAAATGGGTAGAATCTAAAGCACTTCCTTTAGTTAATTAAAATTCTGTCTTTAAATTTCTCTTTGAGGATATCTTCACTCGTTTTGGTGTTCCAAGAGAAATTGTGACAGATCAGGGGTCCCATTTTACATCCAAGCTAGTGGAAAACTACAAGATCAAGCATAGAAAATCCACTCCTTATAATCCACAGGCAAATGTTCAAGTAGAGTCTACCAATAAAGTGATTGAAGGAATTCTCACTAAGACTGTACATCTACACATAAGAGATTGGGCAGAGAGGCTTCCTGAAGCCTTACGGTCCTACAGAACCACATGGAGGAATACAGTAAGGCATACTCACTATGAACTTGTTTATGAGAAGTGTTAGCCACCTATAATATTTGATTATACGAAAAGGTGGCTAAGACTGTTCGAGCCTTCAAGGAACAAATTTCATTACTAAAAATTGTTGGCTCTTGAAGACTCTTGAAGGCCTCCTGCCTTTCCTCTGACCGAAACTTCACTGATATTCCCATTTTACACTCAGAAATCCTGTTGATTTCCAAGCCAGAAGACTGATGTAAAACCATCATTTTTTCCCTCCCCCTTTTCCAAAACTAACCTCCATTTTCTCCCTTTTTCTCCATAAAACCCCTTTGATTTCATGATTCCTCTTCTTTCCTTCATGAAAATCACTCGTATAATGTTAAAGACTCACTCTTTAGCTTTACCGAAACTCTTGAAACCCTTTGAAAACCTTGAAAAAAATACAAGTTTTTATTAATAAAGCTTAAGCCCCTTGGGCTAAGTCTTTAACCCTTTTCTTCCATACACTCACACCCTGGAACTAAGCGCTAACCTTTTTCCGGCGCTTATCGCATCACAAGCACAAGAGCACAAGTCTTTATGCCATTATAAAAGTTCCGATGCGATCGCGCAATCGCGTCGCAATATTCCATTGAGAATATTAAAGCGCCCTGGCCCGATCTGCGATTTGCGATTCCCCCGATGCATCTCCCGCCGTCGATCTGATCTGCAGATCGACGGTCTATATTTTATCGCATCGCAAATCTTCCAATGGGTTGATTGAAAAGCACATCCCCAATCTTCTGATATGCGATTAGCCCCTCCTCTTTAACCCCCCCGGTCATATCATTCTCCATGCGCCCAAAGGCCCCGCAACCGGGCGCCTAACCCTATTATATATGTATTCCTCCCACTAAATATTAAAATCTTAAGTTAAAATATCAAAACTTTGGGTTTTATTATTTCTCTAAGGTTTTTCGTTGGTCTGAAATTCGGGAAAACTCCACCGTCGATCTGATCTGCAGATCCGATGGCGTGAAACTTATCAAACCCAGTGGACCCCGCCAGCCATGCGCCGTTGCCCCAAAACAATGTGGTATTCAACGCACTGCCTTTGGGAAAAGGTGTTTTGTCCGCGATCGCCAGCGATTCCATACATCGCGTGACACGCGTCCCCTGTACTTTTTCAAAACCGCTTGCTCATCGCGCATTATCGTTCGTACGCGGATGCCTAGCGATATTGTCGTGCACCATCCGATCTGGGGCGGGTCATCCGACGGCTATCGCTCGCCGAAGATGCCCAATAGTTAACTGGGCTACGATGCGCCATACAGCTAATCTCCACCGTCGATCTGATCTACAGATCGATAGTCCACATTCCATCGCCCTGTTTCATTCGTTTGACTTTCAACCTCCATTCCCGACCATCGATCTCTGCGCGATCGACGGCTCAGATTCAATCTTCTTCTGCCCGTTCTGCGATCTCTCTCGATTAATCTCGACCGTTGGATGATTCCATCCAATGGCCATGCTTCTTCCACACGTCCTCTGCAGCAATAAACCCACATACGCAGGATTTTTTAATTGTTTTTCATTTTTGCAGGGTTTGAATGATTTCTTTACTATGTTTGAAGAAATTTCGAAGGGTGAGGGTGACGATCCTCCCGCCTTCGGTTTACCACATAAAATCAACTGCAGGGTTTTAATTTCATGTTTCATCGTGTTTTATTGAGCACAGATGCCTTATGAACCCTGCGCAGCCCTGCACAACAGCAAGAAAACCAAGAATCGGACACAGTCAAAGAGTATCAGTGCCGAAGACCAAAATGTATCAGAACAGAGGATTAGAGACAGTTTTACGGGGATTACGGCTAATACGGTTATCAAAAGCCTAATCCCCGATTTAAAAACACAGTTAAAGAAGAAAATCTTGAGTATTTTATCAGACGGAAAGCCTCCACCGCCACATCTGAGGCTAATTGATTCCTCAGCTACCACAGTGCCACCTGTTGCCTCAAACCATTCAAAACAGAGGATGAAGTTATTGATTAAACAAATATCTGCCTCAGCGTTGCCAGGAATTTAATTCTGCCAAAGGAGTTTAATACATAAAATATCTACAGAGTTACTCCAGACAGAACACAGAGCCTCAAAGTCAAATAAAGCTCCCACCGAGCTTAAATCATAATTGTAAAAGTTAATACAGCGCATCCACCTGTAACTTCTCCATCGAGCCTCTCAAAGGGCCGAGAAGTATTCACTCTGTATTAATTGTCCTTGAGATATTTTGTTAGATCTCACCTCCTCATCTTCCTATAAATAATTCTATAGAAGATGAGGAATTGTTGGTTGGTTGGTTATTGTTTTGATCACAAGTTGTAATACTGAAACTCTTTGAAGTAAATATATGGTCTGTTGAAGTTGAAGAACAAATTGAAGTCTTGGAGGTCTTGATGATGTTGTTGCATGCTTGTTCCTAAGAAGGCTCTATCATTGGATCCATGAGCTTGGCTGTTGGTGAAGTATTCTGAACTGTTTTATGTTTTTCCCCTGTTTTCATTATGTTCCATAATTTCTTACTACAGTAGGATAGAAAGTATTAGGCTAAGAAATGACTCCTGGAAGCACCTTAGACCTATTCATCCTTCACTGTTTTATGTTTTCTTCTGCTGAAGTATTTTAGAGGCTTTAAACTTTCTCTTTAGTCTTCATGCTTGTTTATTTCCTTAATAGTTTGAACAGTTGGTTTCAGCATGATTTATGGTTTTCCCTGCTTGTCTGCTGCCACTTAAAAATTGTTATTGAAGTCTCCCTTTGAAGTTCTTTGCTTATAGTGAATCAAAGAGGTCGGTTTTTATCTTGCCCTTTGTCCTCACTTAAACAGTTGGCTTAAAGGTCGTTTATAATTATGATCATAGATGTTTTTAGGTGTTCGCTCTTCTATGACTTTAATTATCAGTGAATATTTTATGTTTTATAAGTCCTTTAAACTAAAATCTTTGAGGAAATAGGGTGTTCCCCGAATCTTAGATTTCATTTTAAAAGTTGTTTTGAGATCATTATTTGCTTAAAGCTGTGATTTGTAGAATTTATGGTTAGCCCTGTCTATCAAAGAGCTCTTTATTGTTCAAATTATGCTTTCAAAATCCCTTTGTTGAGAATTAAACCTCTCTTCCCAAATCATTAACGTTCATCTCATTTCCAAAACAAAAGGATCTTGTGGCCAAGTTAGATTTTCCCTTTGATATCCCATATCCATTGATGAGTTTGTTATGACCTTTTCTTGACTCCATTGCCCAATGAATCAGATGTTTCTCCATTCTGTGTATCTTTCCTAGACCTTTCATGTTCTGATGTATCAATTCCACCCAACCAAACAAACAAACACCCACACTTAATAACTAGTCTAAAATCCATACTCTAAGCACATAAGATAAACCTTAGCAAACAAAATTTTGAGAGATCCCTCTCTGAGAACAGGAGGAACAGATCCTGTAACTCTAAAGATTGGTTCTGATGTTGCCTTGTCTTTTGATTTTCCAAACTATCAAAACACGGGACACCAATAGGAAGAAAGTCATGTTTCCTATATAACTTCATATTCAAATCTTCAAGATGGCAGTCCAATTGGGACTTGATTTATAGAAGCCCAGAAGCATAGATTGGAGCCACTTAATGAGCTTGATGAAATCAGAAAAGATGCAGTTCAAAGAAACAGTATAGTCCAGCATCAAAGGTCCAAATGGCATGATAAATATATCAAGGAGAAAAAGTTTCAAGCAGGGAATTGGGCACTTTTGTTTGATTCAAAGCTAAAATACTTTCAAGTAAAGTTTCAGACTCATTGGCTTGGGCCTTATGAGATTGAAAAAGTATTTGAAAATGGAGCAGTTAGGATAAGGAAAATTGATGAAGAAAATGTACCTCTTCTTGTGAATGGACATCGATTGAAAGTATATCATAAGCCAATTTCAAGAGAAGATTTTATCAAGATTTTCCAAGATAATACTGATATGAATTTAGTGAAGAAGAATCATTCTTCTTCCCTAACTTAGCTTTTATTTTTTTTATCTATAAAAAAATTAATAATAATAATAAATTGTATAAGTATGAAAATGAATCAATGATTGGAATCCTTATAAAGAAAATACAGGATGAAAATCAGAAATTCTGACATCTTATATTTTCCAATCCATTTCTAAAAAATTCCAGAAATCCTTGTTCCCTTTCTTTTCCATAGTAATAAGCAGTACAGAACTAAATTCAATTATGCATTTGCATTCGATTTTGCAGCTGATATTCCATCCTGCAAGCTACATTCCATTTTGCAACTGATATTCCATCCTGCAAGCTACATTCCATTTTGCAGCTGATATTCCATTCTGTAGTTGATTCTACATTCTGCAGCTACATTCCAATCTGAGAAGAACCTTCAATACCTTCAATACTAGAGAAGGAATTCAGGTTGGCAAGAAAATTTGAAAGCAAAATTATGGCGGCAAGGAAGCCTACCACTCACAACTATAAAGATAGAAGTGTTTCTACTCCTAGCCTTCCACAACCTACAAGGTTGGCACCACAAAAGTTGGAAGAAAAAAGCGAAAAATGGCTCTGTTATAGTTGTGATAGAAAATACACTAAAGGTCATGAGTGTGTTGAGAATAAATTATTTTACATAGATTGTGAAGAGGAGGAAGAAAAGGAACAAGAAACTTCAAAAGAATAGGATATACATCAGGAACCAACCCTAGAGAAAGAAGAAATGAATTTGACCGTATCTTGTAATTCATTGGCAGGAATTACAACTCCTCAAACTCTCAAGATAGAAGGACATATCAAGAATAAAAATGTAATAGTGTTGAATGATTCGGGTAGTACCCATAATTTTATTCATTGTAATATAGCCAAGGAATTGAATTGCTTCCTATATCCAACACCAGAGTGTCAAGTGATGGTTGCAAATGGATAAACTCTAATTTTTTTGGAAAGTGCCATAATATCAATCTAACCATGGGGGAATATGAATTGAATATTCCAATGTTTTCCATTCCAATGGGTGGTGTTGATTTTGTACTAGGAATCCAATGGTTACAATCTTTGGGTACAATAGATTTTAATTTTCAAGAACTTTCTTTGAATTTTTTTTGGGAAGGAAAGGAAGTTGAATTAAGGGGTATCGTAGGGAAACCAAGAAAGATAATCAACTCTAATTACATGAAAAATCTTCTAAAGAAAGAAAAACGGGGCGTAATTGCACAATTATGCTCACTATAGGTTCAAACATTGAACTCATATATTTCTCCATATCTACAAAAAGTCTTGGAAAATCATTCCAAGGTATTTGAGACTCCCAAAGGCCTCCCACCTATTCGTGGTCATGATCATGCTATTCATTTTATTTTGGGAAGTGTTCCTCCAAACATCAGGCCTTATAGATATCCATATTCTTAAAAGAGTGAAATTGAACTTATGGTTACAGAAATGCTAGAGGTCGGTATAATTCAACCTAGTCAAAGTTCTTTCTCTACTCTAATAGTATTGGTGGACAAGAAGGATGGATCACAGTGCATGTGTCTAAATTATAGGGAGCTCAAGAAGCTCACTATTAAAGATAAATTTCCCATTCCTATCATTAATGAATTATTGGATGAATTACATGGAGAATTTTACTTCACCAAGTTGGATCTTCATTTAGGATATCATCAAATTAGAATGAAGATTGAAGACATTTTGAAAACAACATTTAGAAATCATGAGGGTCATTATGAATTTTCGGCCATGCCTTTTGACCTTACCAATGCACCTTCTACATTTAAAGGTTTGATGAATTCCATTTTCAAACCCTTCCTTAGAAAATTTGTGTTAGTATTTTTTGATGATATATTAATCTACAACAAGTCTTGGAAGGATCATATTCAACATGTTGACAGGGTTCTCAAACTATTTGAGGAGAAACAATTATATGCAAAAACCTCTAAATGTTTCTTTGGAGTACATGAGGTGGAATATTTGGCTCATACTGTATCTCATGAGGGTGTTAAGGTAGACCCTAATAAAATTAAATCCATTAAGGAATGGAAAATCCCCACAACCATAAAGCATCTGTGAGGATTTCTCAGCCTGACAAGATATTATCGCAAGTTTGTTAAGAATTATGGGCGAATAGAAGCACCTTTAACAACATTAATGAAGAAATATGCATTTTCTTGGACTCCAGAAGAAACTAAGGCCTTTAAACATCTTAAAGAATCAATGTTCCTGTAATATTCCTAATTATCCCAAGCTAATAGTAATATTTCATTTTGTTTTAATTTTATTTATTGATGAATAAAATGTAGAGGACATGAAAAACTCCTAAAACATAAAAATAAATCAATGCCCAATGTGAACAGAGACAAATCAGGGCTTTCTTAATAAAAGCCACTTGTGTGTGAACAGGATTGAGCCACTTGACCGGGTCAACAAGACCAAATCACTAAGCAGACCAGATACTTTGAACCACTTTGAAGATCTAGCGCAGTTCTAGAAGGAGGATCCAATGTGAAAGGGGTTAATTCATTTGAGGTGGTTTAGGGTTTTTCACATCCTCATCTTATAAAAGGAAGGAGAAGGCTCAAGGAAGAGGTTGTTGATGATATTTATATTTTGAGATTGCTGGAGCAATTCAAACTCTCTTGGTTGTTTAGCTAGAGAGAGAGGGATTTCCTGTTTAGGAATTCCTCTTCCTTCCTTGAGGGTCTCTTGGAGGAGATTGTGCTGCATTGATCCACTATCCGAAATTTTGGCTAAGCTTCACCTTAAATTACAGCGGTGCTCATGTTGAGGGTTGATTTGTCTTGTGAGCTACAGTAAGTGGAATCATATCTATTTAGATCTGAAGATCTCTATTGCATCTTTTCAGTGGGGAAGTCATCTAAATCACTGGTAAGAGTGCAATAGTTGTTTTGGGGCTTCATATTCTTATCCTGGCATCAGGCCAAAGTGTGCTCCACTTCTTCAGTGCAGTCCCTTGAGGATATTGCGTCCTTTTTTTAGGCAGAGTTGCAGTGTGGGTTTTGCATCAGTTTGGAGGAGAGATCTCCGGTGAAAAGGCTCCTTTCCTTCACTGAGGTGATCCGTGGATTGGCCAACCAGTCCATGTCCTATTTCAGATCTGATCTGATGTGGATCATATTCTTCAAAAATTTCTGAATATTTCTTCAGATCTATGGTGTAGATCTCAGATCTATTCATTGTTATTCATCTTCTGCTGAGATCCCCAAGGGGAATGTACTAAAAAGATCTTTTTGCATATAGATCCCATTCTGATCTATGATTTTATATTCAGATATGTTTTATATCTAAAATATACTGAAACTCTGATTCAGCTTCATGAATATTACGCTGTCTGGTTTATTGGGCATTTCCTTGTAGCATTTTGCTGAGTTTTGAGGCCTTTCTTCATGTATAAATATTTCTTTTCTAATATAAAGGATTTGAATCATATTCTGAACTTTCCATACTGATATTCCTTCATTATTTCAGTTAAACCCTTCATAAAATCGCACTGTAGAAGCTTCAACACTTTCTGCATAATTTAAGTCATGGGAAATCAAGGTTTTTAAGCCTAGTTTAGGAAGGAGGAACTGTTTAACTTATCTAGACTTATTTTTTTGAGATTAAATTCAGATAATAGGTCCCTCATGACCTGATATAAAATAACCTCCTTCCATTTCTCTTATTTTTACGCAGATCTCTGAATATACTCATTTTAGGGCCAAAATCATCACTTTTCCCCACCTCTTTGCCCATAAAAAGTTGTATAAGGTTGCTTCTATATATTTAACTGAAGGTTAAGTGTTTTTACATATGTATCAGAAATATTTATATAGCTCCACATTGGTAATAACTCAAATTATTCCCAATCTGTGGTTGTTCCTGAAGGAGGAATATTTCAAGCTCTATAGACAAAGTCTACAGATGGCCAGGTAGCCTCTGGATCTCATCCTTTTTTAAAGGTGACATATCCAGTAAATTCCGCTGCAGTCAATCTCTGGAATAGAATTTTGATATTCCTGAAAAGGGGATATTACAGTGGTATCAGAGCAAGATCTTTGGCTCAGCATGTGGCTTCAAGCCAAAGTGCTGCAGAGCAAGAATCAGAGTTCAGAATGCTGAATAATATGAGTTTTACCTCATCATACTCCAAATCCATGAAGATTCTTTTCAAAGAGGATAGACAGACAAAGGAGAAAGAAGAAGAGAATGAAACTCCTAGAGGGTTTCAAGGAGAAGAAAGTTGAAGTGAGACCTATAGAAGGTTTCAAGAAGGAGAGGAAGATCCATGCACTTTCATACCCTCACAAAGAAGATGCATTGTACAAAAAAAATCAAGAGCATGGCTCCACCACTTGGAAAAATGACAGAAGATGAGATCTCCTTGCTCCTTTTCCAGACCTTGAAGGGTATTGGAGAAGATCTCAAGGAGATTGAAAGGGTGAAGACTTGTACCAGCGCTGGCACAACCTTGGAGGAACAGCCTTCATGTTCAATGGAGGAGGACCACACTGTTGAGGAAGAATATCTTGCTTCTGCTTCTCACCAAGGTATGATTAAAAATCCATCTATTGTCATTTCAGCACATTGTATGAAGAGATATACATCATTGCATGTTACTGATTTAGAGCAAAAGAGTTGCATTGCGCTGTGCAAAAGCAGTAAGGAAGAAGAGAGGAACCATTCCTCATTGGGGCATTCACATGAAAGCTTCATTCATGAAGCAATAGAGGATGGAATGATGGATGGTAGACATCTTGAAGTGAGAAACCCTTTCTCCCTTCCAGATGACCCTTTCTCAATGAGCACACCCCTGCTCAAAGAGAAACTTCTACTTGCAGCAAATCCAAGGCCCCTTTGGTTTTGGAAGGCCATGCATGAGGCGGAGACCTCATGGGAAGAATTCATTGGAGGCGCACTTCGGCACATCATGGAGTGCAAAGTTCTTCAACAGTTTGAGGAGGATCTTCCCTTCTCACAGGAGCAGATAGTAGATGGAGGACATCTTCGGACAGATAACATCTCTCATGACTGTGTTGGAAATTTCTTGAGCCATGCACATCATGATGTGCGGTTTTTTCCTACCACCTATTTGGGTCCTTGTAAGGTCAAATTGATCCTCGTGAAGATTGCATTTCAAGATCCCATGAAATGCAGGGATTTGATTTGGGATGATGGTAGCCCTCATGAGAGGAGTACCAGGATGAAGGGTGGAAGGAGACATCCACAATTGGTTGAGTGGATGTGGATGGAGAGCAAGAAGCCGGAGAGCTACTTGCAGATCTATGACACTAAACAGTAGGAGACTTGGCTACATTGGTTGCTCTTGAAAGAGTTTGGTCATCACTCTCTTTCTAAGGGTATGTGGCAGAATACTTGCATCATGGGGCAACAAAGAGTATGGGCACATTGTGTTGACATAAAATTCTTCATGTCAAACACCATGTTGTCATTACATGATTGGGATGATCGGAGCATGAGGAGGCAGCAAAAGTTTTTGTTGCTTGGGATGTTCTTGAGAGAGCAAGGGCAGATTTTCTCTCACAATTTTTATGATGTTGCAGGAGTAGGAGATGGCACTATCATGGTGCAAAGGGGCTACTCCTTGGACTTATATGTTCAAGAAGGACTTTCTTCATGGGAAGGACTTCTCATATGTAGCAGCATTATGGGAGATGCCTTTGACATTCTGCATGTCAAATATTGGAGCTATGTGTTGATGGGAGCCTATTTGTATAGGCCAACAGCATTGTCACTTTGGAGCTGGGATTTATTGATGGAGTATTCCCAAGATCATTTCTCATTCGATGCACTTGGTGAACAAAGAGGAGGTGAAGAAGATGAAGTGGTAGATGGAGACATCTATTACTGTGGTGTGCTTTTCTTGACTTGGGTTTCCAAGCAAGAGGAGGAGGACATTCATTCAGCACTTGGTTCATTCCCCTTCATGGGAGTGTGCCAAACTATTATTGAGGATTCATTCATGGGTCCATGTATCTTCTTGCTTCCGACATATGGTGAGAGATTTTGCTTGCATCCTCTCACCATCTTTTGGCAGTGCATTGCTCCACAAGAGGGCAAGCTATTCATTGAGCTCCATGATCTACATTGGGCCAAATTATATGATGGAGACAGCCATCTCTTATATGGCCTTGGGAAAAGATGTTTTCCTTACATGTATGTTCATTTGATTTATATAATTAACCATGTAACAAGAAACAATTTTCCATGTATTCTTCTAAAGCAACAGTATGTAAAACTGCGCTATGAAGACTTGGGGAACATGGGAAGAGTTGTGGCCACCATGACCAAAAAAAAATTTCTCTTGGAGGTGGGCCATGTGTGTGGTGGAATACCTTATGATGATACCCTTTTGTCCATCACATATGGAACATTTTGGGCTAACTGGTTTTACAGCTTTGGAGGGAGGATCCTTGCAGATTTAGTCTTCATGATGCCACTTGAGGGCAATATCCTTGCAGCCCAAGATCAGTTGCACTATACACTTATCTTAAGTGGAGAGGAGAATAGTGTGGGGTAGGCTATCTTGTCTACCATGTGCATATTTTCAGCCCACCTATTTTGCGGGAGCTCAAGGTGGAGGAACATTTTCAGGAGTTGCCATGTTGGGAGGTAACTCACTTTATGTGGATGATTGCTTGGGATGGAGGATCCACATGGGAATTTTGTTTCCCAATACATTTCAGATTCCATGCCTCAAGGGAGCCTCTAGGCAGCACCTTATTGCCTTCTTGAGTACTCTACTTATTCATGATGATAGCTATTCAACTAATTTACATGCTTGGGAGAGGCAATATGGAGATTCATTGTTGACACAACATCTCATTATTTTGAGAAGATCATCATGTGTGGATGCTACAGTAGGAGGAGGGGACATCCTTCAGTTCTATCCTTGCAGTTACTTGAGGACAAGAAACATATGGGAGGGGAGGACTGTAATATTCCTAACTAGCCCAAGCTAATAGGAATATTTCATTTTGTTTTAATTTTATTTATTGGTGAATAAAATGTAAAGGAGGACATGAAAAACTCCTAAAACATAAAAATAAATCAATGCCCAATGTGAACAGAGACAAATCAGGGCTTTCTTAATAAAATCCACTTGTGTGTGAACAGGATTGAGCCACTTGACTGGGTCAACAGGACCAAATCACTAAGCAGGCCAGATAAATTGAACCACTTTGAAGATCTAACATAGTTCTAGAAGGAGGATCCAATGTGAAAGGGGTTAATTCATTTGAGGTGGTTTAGGGATTTGCACATCCTCATCTTATAAAAGGAAGGAGAAGGCTCAAGGAAAAGGTTGTTGATGATATTTAGATTTTGAGATTGCTAGAGCAACTCAAACTCTCTTGGCTGTTTAGCTAGAGAGAGAGGGATTTCCTGTTTAGGAATTCCTCTTCCTTCCTTGAGGGTCTCTTGGAGGAGATTGTGCTGCATTGATCCACTATCCGGAATTTTGGCCAAGCTTCACCTTACATTACAGTGATGTTCATGTTGAGGGTTGAGCTGTCTTGTGAGTTGCATTAAGTGGAACCAGATCTATTCAGATCTGAAGAGCTTTATTGCATCTTTTCAGTGGGGAAGTCATCTAAATCACTGGCAAGAGTGCAATAGTTGTTTTGGGGCTTCAGATTCTTATCTTGGAATCAGGCCAAAGTGTGCTCCACTTCTTCAACACAGTCCCTTGAGGAAACTGCGTCCTTTTTGCAGGCAGAGTTGAAGTGTGGGTTTTGCATCAGTTTGGAGGAGAGATCTCCAGTGAAAGGGCTCCTTTCCTTCACTGAGGCGATATGTGGATTGGCCAACCAATCCATGTCCTATTTTAGATCTGATCTTCTGTGCATCATATTCTTCAGAAATTTCTGAAGATTACTTCAGATCTATGTTGTAGATCTCAGATCTATTCATTGTTATTCATCTTCTGCTGAGATCCCCAAGGGGAATGTACTAAAAATCTCTTTTTGCATATAGATCCCATTCTGATCTGTGATTTTCTATTCAGATCTATTTTATATCGAAAATATAATGAAACACTACTTCAGCTTCCTGAATATTACGATGTCTGGTTTATTGGGCATTTCCTTGTAGCATTTTGCTGAGTTTTGAGGCCTTTCTTCATGTATAAATATGTCTTTTCTAATATAAAGCCTTTGAATCATATTCTAAACTTTCCATACTAATATTACTTCATTATTTCAGTTAAACCCTTCAAAAAATCACGTTGTAGAAGCTTCAGCACTTTCTGCATAATTTAAGTCATGGGAAATCAAGGTTTTTAAGCCTAGTTGAGGAAGGAGGAATTGTTTAACTTAGCTAGACTTATTTGTTTGAGCTGAAATTTGGAGCATAGGTCCCTCATGACCTAATATAAAATAACCTCCCACCATTTCTCTTATTTTTATGCATATCTCTGAATATACTCATTTTAGGGCCAAAATCATCACTTTTCCCCACCTCTTTGCCCATAAAACGCTGTATAAGGTTTCTGATGTATATTTAACTAAAGTTTAAGTGTTTTTAAATCTGTATCAGACATATTTCTGTATCTCCACATTGGTAATAAATCATATTATTCCCAATCTTTAGTTGTTCCTAAAGGAGGAATATTTCAAGCTCTATAGATAGAGTCTGCAGATGGCCAGGTAGCCTTTGGATCTCATCCTTTTTTAAAGGTGAAATATCTAGTAAATTCCCCTACAGTCAATCTCTGGAATAGAATTTTGATATTCCTGAAAAGGGGATATTACAGTTCCAAGCACCAGTCTCAGCTACGCCAGAATTCACAAAAACCTTTATCATGGAATGTGATGCCTCAGGAAATAAAATTGGTGCCAATTTAATGCAAGAAAGAAGACCCATTTCTTTTGAAATTGATCGAGTCAAAGGAAAGCATTTACACAAACCTATTTATAAAAAGGAAATTTTGGCAATACTACATACACTAAAGCAATTGCGACCTTACCTAATGGGAAGACACTTCAAGGTAAAAAAAGATCATGATAGTATAAAATACTTTTTGGAAAAAAATTATCTTCAAAAGAGAAGCAAAAATGGGTCACAAAGATGTTGGGTTATGTCTTTGAAATCGTCTACAAAAAATGGAAACAAAATGTTGTTGTCGGATGCACTGTTAAGAAAGGATGAGGATGTGTAAGCATTGCTTTGTGCCATTTCTATTATCCAACCAGATTGGATAACTAAAGCAAGGGATAAATGGAAGAATGATGAAGAAGTGTGGAAACTCATTCAAAATTTTCATTAAGATCCAAGTGCATTTGATACATTTAGCTAGAAAAATGATTCATTGTGGTACAAATATCACGTATATCTTTGTAATAATTCCCAAATCAAAAAAATATTATTTTGGATTTCACACCTCTCCCTTTGGAAGGCACTTAGGATTTTTAAAAACTTACCACAGGGTCAAGAAGGATTTTTTTTGGGATGGCCTTACATTTGATATTCAAAAATTTGTGGCGGAATGTTTTTTTTCCAACAAAATAAATTTGATAAAATTAAGACCCTGGGTTTGTTACAATCTTTATCCATTCCAATTCAATGTTGGGAGGAGGTTTCAATGGATTTTATCATAGGTTTACCCAATTCCGAAGGAAAGAGTGTCACCATGGTGATAGTTGATATACTTACCAATTATGCACACATTTGTGCATTATCTCAATGTTGATGGGTAAAATTGTACCGCCAACAACAAGCGGGTCTCCCCAGTGAAAGTTCCTGATTAGACCTCATACCATTTGGGATAGGAGCCCCATCCAATATGTGGGACTAGTTGCCACCATAAGTGTTTCCACTCTTGGTTTTCGAATGAGAAGATGATGAAGTGGGGGCAAGGGTGAAATGACCAATCATTGAAGCAAAATCAGCCCAAGATTGACGAACCACAAACAAAGATACAAGTAAGTCTAAACAGCAAATTAAAATGGGTGCGCCAGGAGAGGGATCGGCGAGCCAAAACCCAGTCAGACGTACATGAAAGAAAACATGTCAAAAGTTAACTGCAAAGTATTTCACAATATATCACTGACATGGCAAGGAAAAAATAAACACCCATTCGAAAGAAAACATACATGCAACCATTATGAATCAGTCCATAACCAATTGCGTGTACGAAAGCACACGTACAAACATAGTGAAATATTAGACAGCTAGTACTATCACCACAAGCAAGCATGTGAATCAGTGCCGGAAAAAGAGAATATATTATTAATGTTGCTACAACTTCAAATACATATTTTGCAACTCATTAAAACTCAATAGTGGAACATGGGCTATTCGTCTCAATGCATGACACCAAAAACCCTAGCCTCACTACAACTCCCTCTACTTGATACCGAGAGTTGAGTTCCTTTATCTCTCAAGCACAAATTCACTATCTCATCCTAGCTTCAATTCAAGATCTAAGAGTTCACTTTGTTGATTTCTCGAAGTCATACATATAGGTTGAAGTGACCCTTGAGTTTCCCTTGACGCTTGATCTCCCCGACTGTTGAGTTGGCTTGCGACTAAGACCACTTGCGACCCAAGGCTATTTGCGACCTGTGGCTTAAGGTTGTCTGCGACCTGAGGCTATCTCTAACTTGCGGTCATTTACAACCTGCGACCTGGGGAGGTCTACGACTTGGGAGGTCACGACCTAGGTTTTTTCCTTCTGCACTTCTCTTTTGGAGAGCTCAAAACCTTACTCACCGAAGGAAAACCCTAGCTTTCACCACGTGAACTAACAGCTTCTATCTGCCGCCAATGCCATTGCAGTGCCAAGGGAACTTGCATGAGTCGATAAATGGGACAGTGATGTTCTTTTTGTTAGTGAGATCTTGAGCATCCACATGATGTGATTTTTCGTGTTGGTTTGAATCCCAGCTGTGCAACTTCTGGAGGAAGTCAGCAACTTTCTTCATTTAGGTCAACATTATAGCTTCCTCATGTTACCTGCAAGTGAACACATTATATATATATATATATATATATATATATATATATATATATATATTGAGGAAACAACATTGAAAATGTAATATATTTATGGAAACTAACATCAATTTTGACCCCTGTGTAGTCCTGTTATGAATAATAATGTATGAAAAACTTGTGCATGCCTATACCAAGCTCGTTTAATCATGTAATGGGGAGAAAAATTGGAATTTCAACTGACATTAATCACATAACTGAAAGGTATAGTTAGCTCTAGCTTAGTATTTCTTTCCAATGGTGATGATGATGAAAACCAAAGGCAAATACCACGTGTTGTTATGTGTTGGGAGAAGACTTTGTTGTGTGACCTCAGCAGAGCTTTGAGAGGTTACGACTTGAAAGGAGGTTGTGACTTGTGGTAGTCACAAGTTCTTAGCTCATTGTTTCTGCCTCTGTTTGAGGAGTGCGACTTGGCGACCTGGGCAAGGATAGCGACCTATGGAAGTCGCATAATCGCATCTCCCAATAGGTCGCACCTTATGTTCATACCTCAGGTCTGCGACTTAGCAATCGGTGGGAGAAACTACGACTTACTAGAGGTCTCATTATCGCACCACAAGACTGGTCGTGATTCCTGATTTCTTTCACAAGTCCCGCAATGCGACTTGGCGACCTGGATCGTGATGTGACTTACAGAGGTCGGATAGTCAGGGAGTTGCGTTGGTAGCACCAATCATTGCTCTGAGATATTTTCTACTTAGTGACTGGTTGCAACAAGCCAAAGGTCGCACTCTTGGCTGGTGTTCATCAATGCAACTTGCGTCACTAACTAATCCACTATTCCTTCTGCAATAAATTGTATTTGCACCATATGTCCCAATCACAACGTCAACATATAATAAAGGAATTTTCATCTGCCAATAAACATGTGCGATAACAGGTGTTGGTGCTATGTTTGGCACCGAATTACCACCAAGGGGATCTCTACTATACACGCTTAAATCATGGTGGGAGTGCGTCTCTGCAGGAAGATCTGATGGTGCACAATTCTTATCATACCAGCATGTATAACTTTCGACATCCCCTTCTGCAATAATCGATATTTGCACCATTTGTCCCAATCACATGTGCGATAACAGGATTTGGTGTTGCGTTTGGCATCGAATGACCACCAAGGGGATCTCTTCCATACATGTTTCAACCATGGTGGGAGTGAGCCTCTGGAGGAAGGTCTGATGGCGCATAATAATTATCGTGTGGAGGAGCAGCGGGTGGGTATTTGGAGTTATTTTCAAAAGCACTACCACTATCAGGTAATGAACTTGTTTGGTTGTGACTCTACAGATAGTGGGGCGGGTTCTCTTCATTTTATACTCTCTATTTACACGTGATCTATGCGTGATTTATTTGAAAATCATCATCTATTTGAGAGTGGTCCCTAATCGACCATGCATTTTTCTCTGTATAATTTCAACGAGGAAACATGGTGAGTGAGAAGAGATTGCAAATACCCTCTCTCAATTTGTTAATCACATCACCATTCGTGGAGTTGGGGAACCTTGATTCTCGAGAACCTAATTCATAATAACATATGATATTTATTAAAAGTTTCCACGATAGACACGGATCTTCGGATCATCCCTACAATCTGATTGGAGCTTTGTTCAAACCCCTGAGGGTGTGTATATCATTGTTAAACCAGGTGCACTTGACACCCAAACCTGATCTATACGTTGTTCATCAAATATTATTTCATGCCATTTGGTTTGAAATATGCGTCTAACATCAAATAGGTAATTACCCTTTGCAAGCAGCTCCTCAGGAATGAGGCAATACAAATGGAAAAGATGTGGCTTAACCATGATCTTAAGTTCCCCAATTAGCATGCCTTTTACTCCTTGCTTATGGATAGGGGATGAATGTGACATGTTACAAAATTGAGCCTCTGTAGTTTTAGTTTCAATTTCTTTCCTTCCATGTGATGGTGATATTTTTTATCATATTCTCCATGGACTCGACCTACATGAAATATTGTAATATAAATTAGTCCATGGTTACTTTAGAGAATTATGTCCCTAAATTTTAAATAATTAACCAGTGACCACAAGCTTAATGGGGAACCCAAATAAAATGCCTAAAAAATCCATGGTGAAAGTGTTTCTGGGAGATATGGCATGTACTTAATGCACAAACAGACTTACAATCAAGTGTATGCAGGATCTCGGTGGTTGTACAAGATACCTCCTGAATTGACGTGACTAAAGTATAAGTGCGTTTTCATTATGGTGAGTAGATTTGGTTGAAAATGGGTCAATCATGACTAAGGTCATAGTCATGACAATCTATGGTTTCCAATGTATTCAATCAAGATGGAATTTTTAGGAACGTGAATGCATTTGAGGGGACAAGGACTGAGGCGAGGTGGGGTTAGCGTCACGAGGTATTACCACCAACCCAAATGTGCATGATGATATGGGGAAACCAATCATGAACCCAGGGACCTTTATGCTAGATGAATCTTACCGTGACGACATGCAGCACTGATCCAAGTGTGCCCCAGGGGAACATGAGTTAGGTTAAAATAGGAAGGGAATCACTTTAGATAAATTAGGGTTTCTCCAAACCCTATTATGGTCAACATGATGCGATCGGGCCTGAGGCCTTGAGGGAGACAAACTCATTGGGGCCTGGGTTAAAACCCTAAAGGGTTGAGCAAGCAGAGGGGGGACCCAAAATTTTGAATACACCCAAAATTTCGGGGTGTTATTGTAACAGCTACAACACTCATCCATTTAAATCCAGCACAGTTTCTACTGCATTTATGGAAATAATTCAAAATCTACATGGAAACCCAAAGATTATTGTAAGCAATAGAGATCCCAATTTTACTGGAAATTTTTGCACATAATTATTTTCTTGTCTAGGTACTCAATTAGCTCATAGCCCATCTTATCATCCTTAATTTGATGGGAAAAATGAGGTAGTGAATAAATGTTTGGAAGGATATCATTTCTTCGTATCTGATAAAAAAACATAATGGGTCAAGTGGTTACCTCTAGTTGAATGGTGGTATAATACTTCCTTCCATACCGCAGCAAAAATGAACCCATTTATGGAAATTTATGGATATCATCCAACATCCATCACATCATATTTAAGAGAAAATTCCAAAGTTCAAGTAGTGTAAGATCACATCGAGCATCAACATCAAGTTCTCCAACTCTTAACGGATAACCTCACTTTGGCGCAGAATCGAATGAAACAACAGGCATATCAGCATCGCAACAATAGAAGTTTTGATGTAGGCAACTGGGTCTTTTTATAGCTACAACCATACAAACAAATTTCCCTCAAGCAAGCTAATAAGGATAATAAATTATCACTAAAGTACTATGGTCCTTATAAGGTGTTGCAAAAGATTAGTACTATGGAATACAAATTGGATATTGCTGCATCTTTTCGAGTGCACCCAGTTTTCCATGTTTCATGCTTAAAGAAGGTTATAAGTGATAGGATTCCAGTTTAAACAATATTTCCAGAACTTGACGAGGAAGTAAAAATCATATTGGAACCTAAAACAATCATGGAAATAAGAACTCGACAACTACGCAATCGATCAATTTCAGTGTATCTCATCAAGTGGAATAACTTACCCGTTGAAGATTTGACATGGGAGGATGAGAATTTTATACAGAACTACTCAAGCATTGATGGAAACACTCTTTTGAAGGAAAGGATAATGTTAGGTCCCTATAATACTAGTGTATCCCCTTATTTTTATTGTTAATGTAGCCCCCTTATTGTTATTGTTGTTCCCATGTAGTCCCCATATTGTTATTATTGTGCCCCATAGAAGCCCACTATTGTTATTTTTGTGCCCTTACATTATTATTGTTATGTCAGCTATGATTCTATTGTGACCTCTTAGAAAATAATATATAGAATGGGAGGTTTTTTCATTTGAATCATCCAATAATTTTTCATTTATGTAATATAAAGTAGGTTTCCCCCTCTAAGAGGATATTTTTTAAGTTATTGATCTACTATTTCTATTGTTTTTTTAGTTGTTTGCATAAGAGGGAATTGTTTGTGAGTCTCGAGGAAAGTATTCCAATGAGATACTTTAGAATTTCCACATGGACAGATGCAAACCGATGAAGACCCTTATAGCGACCAACTAGAGGAAGGAGGACGCCACTTCAAGTGAGGAAGTGGATGCTACTGTGTACAGGAAGTTGGTGTGTTCACTCATGTATCTGATGAGCACATGGACATACATGTGTTATGCAGTCAACCAATTGATCCAAGCCATGGTTAGACTGACCAAATTATTTTGGAGGGTTGCTAGACATGTACAACGGTACCTCAGAGGCACCACTCATTTTCGAATTTGGTACAGATGGACAAAGGGAGTGAAGCTGCAAGGCTTCATAGATGCAGACAAATGCAGATAAGGCAGGAATTCCATTAGACGGGAAGAGAAAATCAGGAGGAATTTTCATTTTTGGTTCAACAACAGTTTCTCAATATAGCAGGAAACAGAGATTTTTTGCACTCAACTCAATAGAAGCAAAGTACATGGTTGTCAGTCAAGAAACATGTGAGGCTATCTGGATGAGAAATATTATTGTTGGGTTATTTTTTCATATGACGGATCCTACTATGATTTATTATGAAAATCAGAGTAAACTCTCTGAGAATACATTTTCTCATGATCGATCCAAGCACATAGATATTTGGTACCCACATCTATGATATTGTGTGCAGAGGCAGATCATGTTGTTGCGGTACATTCTAACAAAGGAACAAGATGTAGACATTTTGAGTCTTGATATAGACTTGAAACGTCGACAGAAAAATGATGACTGTGGAGATTCTGAAATCTATATCTAAAAATATTTGTCAAGAGGTAAATTAGAGTTCCATATAAGCACGGTTGGGGTATCTGATAATCCCTTTCTTGCTGAGAAGGAGTGTAGAAAATACAGCAAGAAAATATAGTTTTGACTTTGCCTTGGTCAAACTAGATTGAAATTCAAATTTAAATTTCACCAAAATACATGGAGGTATTTAACTGAGGTGGCATGGATTTTTTCACTCAGTTAACTCAGTAAATTCAATTTGGAGACACTTGAGTTCAGTTATACACGATTAATTTCTAATTTGTAGAAGTCTAATTCAATTAAGTTGAGTTATTGTCAGTTAAATTAGTTCCAACTATTTAAGAAACTAGTGGAGGGTTAAGTTTTGTAGTGTAACTTCAGTCACATTTAGTGGTCATCCAGTCAACTGATCAATCAACCCAAAATAATTGATGCATGTAGAGAATTCAAATTACCTAGTTGAGATTGGAGTTCAAGGGTAGTGTACTATCAGTTGTAAACTAGTCCAGGTTGTATAGGTGGTGCATTCATTCAGATAATGTACCTATGGTAATTGTGCAATTCCCTGGTGAGAAGATCCTAAAAAATATGGGAAATTTCCCAAGGGAACAACGCAAGTAAATAGGAGCTTGGAGGCTAGAAAATTTGGCTAAGTATGGGCCAAGCTCCTTCAGTCAAGAAGAGGATAGAATATACAATTTCAGGTTGAGCTCAAACTTCAACAGAGCATATTGTATTCATCCAGATTCTTTGATTAATGCATATATGGAAGGAATTTATATATATATATATATATATAACTTGGTGAATCAATGACTATTCTGTGGGGATTAATCCTATGGTGGAGGATTCAATATCGAGCCCACTGAATTGATGGATAGACTTAACTAATTGAACGACCTTAAACCCATAAAACCCCAAACTTGTGCACATTTTAACATGAAGTTTCACTTTTATGGGATCTGATAGTTCAAATCTATTCAATCCAACAACCATCATCACCATCAAATCCGAACATGTTTTCCCTTTAACGGGACCCTCATGATCTATTGGGATATAGGGTTCTGTCTCTCGGCACAGTTCCACGCTATCAACACCATTCCATCCTGTCTCCATCATGCCTCCACCTTGTGTCCACCATGCGCCATATCTCTATGACAATGTGGCTTGTCATCATACTTGTTGGCATATTTTGTGGCTAGTGGCCTTGCGTTCATGTCCCTGGTCATTGACCCGCTGGCCTTCGTGGCCTAGCTCCACCAACTCCACAAAAACCTCACACTACCGTAGTTCTTCCTACATTTATCGGCTTGGTTCTTGCCTTGCATTGTATATGTCCCTGCAACCAACATAGCATGTTTGCCTTGTACTAATGTTGTTTCCTTGGCACATGCTTGTAAGAGAGTGACATATGTTGTCAAATCTAAAAATTGATTATACAAAATAATGTCAACGGGCTCTTGGGGGCATGCTTCTTTGCACAATGTATTTATATCATCTTTCTTTGTGTATGTATAAATAACAAAAACATTAGCAACAATAGCAATGCTACAATACCTTAGAGGAAGAGAAACATAAATAACAGTTGTATAAAATTGCAAGTAAATCATTTGATTTATTCATCCGCTCCAACAGGATTCAAGTTACATATAAGAGTGAATGAGCGTGATCTACCATGTGATGATGTTAATTATTCTAAGCATATGGGACTTGCAGTGATTTTACAAAAACTCTTTGCCTAAAATATATGTAGCATCATACAAACTGTGGCAATAAATTCTCCCTACCACCAAGTTAGGTCATAAGCATAATAAATCAAACCATGGAACAAAATTGGTTTCTCTCTCATGTCTTAAATCACACTCAAAAGGAAATGGTTAAGCCCTTGGAATACCCATGCATAAAATATAATTATTTATTATATACTTTTTATAAATAATTAAATCCCCGACACTCAACAATGGTGCATCTACATAACCTTGGTCCTCTAAGGCTAAATTAACCAATTTTTACTTCAATTTTTCCATATAACTAGATTGAATTAACCATTCTGAAGCCTTTCCTAGCACATATGTTATTTTCCTGCTCAATTTTAGTCCAATTCCTCTAATGTGATTTTCGTTAAACAATTGGTGGACACCTTGCAATTTTTTTAATCAGTCCCGAATATGGCGCAATCAGGTCTAGTGTTGGAATTCGGGCTCTGATGCCACCTTGTAACATCCCCAACCCCCAGCTGGGAAACACTATGTAAAAATATTGCTTAAAATCATGTAACTATAACGCAAAAGGGTGAAAGCATGTATTTGGGTTACACTTTTTTGAAAAAGTGTTTGGGTGGAAAAAACAATGGCTCGATCAAGTCTTTTTTGAGTGCTTGATCAAGCTCCTTGGGCGCTATAAACATAGCTTGATCGAGGGTCAAAAACAAACCCTAGATCGAGAAATAATGTTTGATCAAGCTATAACACTCAATCGAGCCCATTTTTTTTATAAATACCATTCTTGCGATCTGTGTGCACCATTTGCACATACCACGGGTAAATTAAGAGCTTGACCGAGAGTGTGACAGTAGCTTGACCGAGAGTATTGGAGCTTGATCGAGCAATTGGAGCATGGAGCGTTCAAATCAATCTCGCCAACCACCCTGCCAATGTCCTATAGGCTCAAACGAAAGTAGGTATTCTATCTTTTGTCTTTCTTATTTACTTTTTATTTTTCAAAATTAAACAAATTAATATATATATATATATATATATATATATATATATATATATATATATATATATATATATATATATCATGTACGAAACTGAAACCAGACATATATATATATATATATATATATATATATATATATATATATATATATATATATATATATATATATATATATATATATCATGTACAGAAACTATGAAAACCAATTAATTTAAATAATAATAAAAACAACCATACAAAAACCACAAAAAATTCTTCAAAAGAACTTAGAAAAACACAAAACCAACCAAGAAAACCATAAAAAAAACCCTTCAAAACAACTTAGAAAACCACAAAACCAACCTAGAAAACAATAAAAAAAACCCCTTCACAACAACTTAGAAAACACTTCGAAACCACCAAAAAAATCTATAATTTAGATTTTAAATTTGTTTCTTACTTGCAATGTTTTGTTTATTAAATGCAAATTTTCTAATTTTGAATGGTAAAAACTTTTTTTCTAATTATTTTAGGTTTTTAAAGTTTTTCTTTAGGAATTTTGTGAAATAAATTTTCAATTTTTTTAAATTTTCTGTTATTTAAAATGCATTTTAAATTTCTAGCAAATTTGAATGAAAAATGTACACCAAGAAATTTCAAAACATAGAACAATGAAACTATAACCAATCAATAAGTAAATTAGGAGCTTGAGATTGACATGATGAATATGGTTGCTCATGGTGAACCTCTATTTATAAAATAAGAAATTTATTTTTATTTTATTATCTTAAATTTAAATTAATTTATATTATAAATTTTTATTTAGTATTAAATATAGTATGATTCTAGTTTTAAAAATAAAATATTAATCTTTAAATTTAAAAATTTGGAAATTTTTGTTATTTAATTCATATATATATAACCTATAACCTCAAGATCAATGGAAATATTCCCTATCCTATCCCCTTGATCGAAGATGGCCTTTCCCCCATTGAAATCTTAGCTATGTTTAGGTATCTGATGTATAAGAAGAAGCTTTACAGCATGGAACCTAGGAAGCCTCCCAAAATTGCTTCCAACTTAAGTCAAACCCCCCACCTCAGCCTTAAGTGTGGGTGGCATAAAGATGCCCAGTATTGGCTGAATCATTGGGGGATAAAGGAAGAGATCATCCACAAAAGCAAGCATAATGTCAAAAATATTATTACCTCCAAATTTAAAGATAAATTGTGGGATAAATTACATCTTATCACTATATATAACAACATTTAACTTAATTATATATAATTTTTAATATATATAATTAATAACATTTAACATAACATAACATAACTATATTTAATTATAACATCACATAGCTATATATTATAATTTTATATATATATTATATAACATAGTTTTATAACTATATATATATATAACATATTTTTATAACTATTTCATATATATATATATATATATATATATATATATATATATATATCATAACATAAAATTATATAATATAACACATAAGATAGCATATAACATAACTACAATTATTTTATAACTATATAATAATTTAAATATAACTATATATTTAATTAAATTATAAAATTATAACATACCATAAAGCTAGATATATTAGATTTCTATATATATTATTTATGGTATAATATAAAATATATATATATACTATAACATGTATTAATTATTATAAAATATATATATATATATATATATATATATATATATATATATATATATATATATATATATATATATATATATATATATATATATATATATATATATATACCTTCTTCCCTAACTTATATATATATATATATATATATAGCTATATTATAGTTCACTGACCTATATTATAAATATAACTATATATATTTAACTATTATAAAAGTATTTAACATCACACACATATATAACATAACATAGTTCTATAATTATTTAACATAAAATAAATTGCCATTTAACATTTAAAATATAATATAAAATTATTATTATTATTATATATATATATTATTTATTATATATATATATATATATATATATATATATATATATATATATATATATATATATATATATATATATATATATATATATATATATATATATATATAGTATATAATTTAACTATTATAACTATAACATTATATGGCTAGCTATCTATATATATGATAATTCGGTAACTATTTATCATAACATAAATTTATTTGACTATATATATAGTTTCAATAATGCATCATTAATAGATACAATAAATCCATCATGAAAAGTGTATTTGGTCTAGTGAATAAAAGCATTAAGTCTTTTTTCTAGTTGCTGTTGTTAAACACTTCTATTTATTCAAATTTTGGTATATGCAAATTTAGATGCTACTTTCAAAATTTGAAGTGTTCCTTAATTCTTCATTATAACTTTTAAGGAACACAATCTCTGCTTTTGTTTTCTCATTGTATGACAGTCCTTTCGTACAGAATGGTAAGTGTAGATCTTCCATTGGTTATTTCATATTGCATGTATGAGCTTGTTGCTGAGTAGTTCCCAAGGGCTACCTTTGTGCAAGTAAGGATTTTACATAGTTGTATGAAATGGGTCGCAATCATTTCTACATTTTGACATATACTGAGTTTCGTCTATGTCGATGCATTAAGTGTATATGTCGTGTCTGCCCTTGTATTGCTATTCATAGCTAACACTGTAGAGGCTTGCGAAGGAAGCATTTCCGGGATGATCATTCATCACCCACTCAAAATATGTTGTGTGTGTGATCACAGTCAAATTTCATCACTATTCACCAATCTCACTGGTTCTGCACTTAGTCATTTTCTGGAAAACTTCCCGACCAAGAAACATATCTTCACCTGACCTCCCCTGAGTTGTGCACTGCGCATTATCAGTCCTATAGCCATGACCTTGTTTTTTTGCACTACGCATTGTGCAGTACTTACCTCCCAAGACTGCTCCATTGCGTATTTTTTGTGACCAAGACTTGACCTTAACCTCCATAATTTCGCAGTCATGGCCTCTAGCCCAGCTTGAACTGTGCACTTCGTAAAATTAAGGCATGAGCTCATCCCCTGAGCCCTAGAATTATTCACTGTGAGTCATCTAGGCCTCCTCGACCTCCATAACTATGCATTAAGACTCTACAGCTCCAATCCTTGTAGCATGTCCCTACTGATCCTCAAAAATGTGCAGTCATGTCGCTCAGCCCAGCCTAAACTGTGCATTATGCGGTATCAAGGCTCAAGTATGCCCCTTGCCTACCTGAATTTCACAATTGTGTAGTCATTTGGCCTCCTTGACTAACCTATCACTTGTTACGGGTTTAATTCATGGATAAGAATGCATCATCTTAGGATATGTATTTTCGAATTGATATCGTCTTGTCGTTAGTGAATCGCAGGAACGGGTACGCTATCATGTCATGGCGAGATAATGAAGGAAAGAATGAAGGATGGAAGCATGCTTGAAGGTGTTGTCCTTTGAGATAATTGGGGTCAATAATTATGCCAAAGCATCTATAATGTTTTATTACGTTTTGAAATTTTGGAGGACCAATGTATAAGATAACTTTTCCAAACTATTATTGATTAAATCTTTTAGATAATATCAGAAAATATGAATAAGGGATGTTTGTTTATCTCACACAGTGATTAATATTTTGTAAATGGTTAAGTAGACTTATGTAAGAAGATACGATAACAAAATATTCAGGTTGAATACTTTAATTAATCATAAGTTTGAAAACCTTTAAACAATCTCTAAAAATTCAACAGAATACATTTAACATTATCAAGATACTGACAATTTATAAATGGAAGGGACTTACATCAACAAATTGTTTAGTAAATCATTCTTTGTATTGATAATAAATTTAGGAGGAATTGTAATATAACTGAAACACAGTTGATCTCACCTGATTATCTTGATAACAATTAAACATATGAAGAGACAAAATGTAAATGAATATAGGAAAAACTCACAAAAGGAACAAAGTTGTATGAGAAAAATTCAGAATTCTTCTTCTATTATTGATGATCGAAAAACTTGTACAATTCTGCTTACAAAAATTTGCTTATCCAAGGTTGCAACCTTTAATAACTCGAAATGAGAGTTATTTATATTAATTTATAAAAATAAAAAATATCTTAAACTGATTACAATAATAGAATAGAGAAGAATAGAAGAAGGAAACAGATAGATGATGTGCCTCTGTTTTCATGGAAGTTGTTGATGACTTGGCCCCTTTTGATGGAAGTTGTCGATGACTGGACCCTTGAAACATTGTTGTGTTGGCATACTATAAATGTCACACTTTTACTCGATGGTCTCACAAAATTTATCCCATTTGTCTTGACTTGGGATTTCTACACTCATCATCTTCTGAAGATTTCATCTACCTCTGTATATCTGTCGAAAGTAGCCTTATAAATGAAAAATGTTTGATTTGATGTTGAATGATCAAAACAAACTGCAAAGCTTCTAGAAATGCTTTTCCTGTAACTTGTCCTTTAAAACCTGCAAATTTTGACTTATCCACTGCAATAGTGTAACTTTTTACAGTAATCTTCTAATTTAATCAATTTATCATGTAATCCTACCAATCCTGGCAGTCCTTTATGATTCAAGACATTAAACTTTGTATGAAATATTTGAACAACAGTATTCAAAGCTTCACATTTTGTTTGCAGTTGGTTGGTTAAATTCCTTTTTTGTAAAACTTTCTTGATCTCTAAGATTGTTGCGGTTCTGTCCAGTATGTTGATTTCTTCCAACTCTTCTTTGTTCTTTGAGTTCAAGACCTTGATCATCTCAGTGGCTTCACTTGGATTTTTCTTCAGATGTTCTTTCTGTTCTCTTATGGTTTCTTTGCACTTGGTGATGAGCTCTTGCTTTTCGAAAATAATCTATATGGATGGCCATAGTTCTTTCATTGACTTGTTGATGTCTTCCCAAATGTTCCACTTGGCTTTAGCCAATGGTCTTGCCATTAAAGATTCACTTTATATTTATTTTACCTTAAGTCCCAACTTGTGAGACTTTTTCATTTCCTCCATGTATAGGGTATCATCACTGATCTTCTCTGATTCTAGAATATGAAATATTTGTTGCAACTTCTTATGTGCCTACTTCTGAATAGCCAAATCATGTGCCAATTTTGTTGTATCAGTTGTTGTCAATGATGTTGAAAGCTCTGTACCTGTAGAAGATGTTTGAACTGTTGTATTAGGATCAGTAGCCACCTGTGTTGCTGATTTATCCTTTAGTAATTCTTCAATCTATTCTTCCATCTTTCTTATTTGAATATTTTGGTCAATGATCAATCTGAGCATCTCCTCTTTGTTGTATTCATTTTCTGAAATTTCCTTTATCTGTGGATATTCAATTGAAGGTAATTTGAGGTTTTTGCGCAGAGAGGAGATGTATGCATTCTTCTTTTTGATCATTTCCTCAACTGCCTTGCAGTATTTTGGATCATATCCAACTTTCACTACAAGGTCCTCCAAATAATTCAATCTGTTGTCTTTGGCCAATGAAGACAGCTTTTCAATATTAAGCTGATATTGAACATTTGACAATGCAGTCTTTAGTTTGGAGAGTGACATGGTTGTTGGTGTCATTGTTGAAAAGAGTATATCCCCAGACTATTTGTGCATGTCCATCTGAGATCGATGTGGGAGAAAGGATATGGGCTCGTGTAAGCAGAAAATGAAAAATATCTATCCCCAGACTGTTAGTGCATGTCCATCTGATCTATTGGATGGATCTGAATTGCATCAAAAGAGAACACAATCTTTTTTTATTCAGCATGAGTCCTTAGAAAATGAACTTTTGCCTGCAAAAAGACCATTTGCATCCTTCCTTTATCACAGTCAAAGGCAGTGAGAAGCCTGTGCTATAAGTTGATGTTTGTTTCTAGAACTGACTATAAACATTAGATTTTAATGCCTTATTTGTATGCTTAATGTCTAAGAATATAGAGAAAATTTTATGTTCTTCATAAAAATTGGCATCTAAGTGTTGGTTAATCTCCAGAGGTTCTCTAGCAGGTGATGATGATGGAGGAGTCATAGGAACACTTTTCGATGTAGAAACTTCAGTCTCTCCCAAATCAATAATATCTGGTTCTTCTCCCTCTGAAAGTAAAGTTGAACGAAGTTTTGGCCTTTTGTGTTGCAAGATAAACTCATTCATGATTTATTTGCCATGTGGAGGCTCTTCTCTGACTCTTTTCTACTGCTTACTCTCAAGAACTGGGGTCTAAACATTACAAGTTGAAATAATTTTTTCATCTGCCTCCTGAAGAGTGCCTTCAACCCATTCATATCGATTCATATATTTTTCTATTTTTTCTCTAGAGGTTTGAGTATAGAAAGTTAATTTGAGTTCGACTCTCAGAGTAGAAATAATGCCATGGGGGTCATAAGACCAAGTGAAACTTGGTTGGAAACCTATTTTCTTTAACATTCCATCAACTTCAGCACCAGTTGATCTGATATTACAGATGAAGGATCCAATGCTTTCCTTGAGCTTGAACTGAGCTTTCCTCTTCCCTGAGACAAAATGGAGATCATCCATGTTTATCATTTGTCTAATATACTCTAAGGAAAATACTCTCATAGGGACATATCTTGGAAGCTTATATGGCGGGAGTTCACAGCCATATACTCTAATTTATGTGTAGTTTTGGTATAAATACCAATCCCCAGTTTTGGCTTGCTCACTTAGGTGTAATATCATTTTGATTTGTTCCCCAATTCTAGGTTTTGTCTGACTAGTAAGTAGTTGCTTCACGGGGTGTATGAAGGAGTCTATGAACTCTGCAAAAGTAGTTGTTGTTGATGTCTCCCTGACTAACTCTGTCCAGTGAATCGTTGATTGATTCACTCCTTCTGCATTGTGTTTACTGAAGTGGATAGGCAGCATCTCTGCCTATTGAAAAAGAAACATGTGAATAATTACAAAAGTGTAATTAAACACACCCTGTGTTGTAAAATTCGTGAATTTCTCATGTATATTTTCAGCTAAGAATTGGTTGTAATTATACATGAAAAATGGTGTTTTGCCTTTACTGAAAATGGATAAGAACCCCATGATGGATTCATCAACTGTTTGGTCATTTGGGTATCCTAGCAGGTATGAAAGAAGTGAAATGCAGTGTTTAGAGGCTTCAGGAAAGATTGAGGATGAGTATGGTGGATTTTTCTTGGGCAATTCTACATCCTCAGGCATTAGGGGAATTTTGAGGTCTAAAATGGGCCTCCTAAGGAAAATGTACAATCAAAATTAACTTTATGAGAACCAATCAAATTTTAAGGGATGACATCATCCCTAATGGTTGAGGTGGCATTGCTTGAGTTAAAGATACTTACTTGTCACATTCTCAATGGTGGATAAAAACTAATGGTTAACCATGGTAGTGCTCTAAGTACTTTTAAATTCAAAGTAAAGTACTCATAATAAATGTCATTTCACACTTTTTGAATAAAAATACATTATTCTCATATCATATTTTTCGAAAGAAACAATGCATATCCCTATACATTTATTATATTATATTATATTATTTTTATATAGTATATTAATTACATGTTATTATACAATTTAAATAATATAAATTTTAATTAATAACATATAATATAATTAAGAATTTATATATTTGTATTTATATTTTATTTTAAGTTATTTAATTACAAAGGAAAAATGCATTAGTTGTTCAATGATAATGATTTTTTCTTGAAAAGTTCATTCTTATTTATAGTCACATCAATACAAATTTTTATTAATTTATTTTTATTTTTATTTATTTTTTATTAATTTTATTTTGGTACAAATTTTGAATTGAATTTAACTATGGTTACATGGATTGTGGTGCAAAAAGTGAACTGAAAATTCATAAATATTATTTTATTGGTTTAGATATTATTTTATTATTTCCTTAGGAGGTCCATTTTAGACCTCAAAATTCCCCTAATGTAGGAATATCTCAAATATCTGGGCTCTTTGTGGGAAGGTTGGCTTATGGTAGAGGTCCATAAGAGCAGCAAGTGAAAAATGGGATAGAGAATCAAATGAAGGGATGAGGAGCGTTTGGTTTATGGTCTCTGGGGAGATGGTGATCAGACTGTTTCGATTCTGAGCCACCACTAATCTCTTTATGGGATCATACTGTGTTTGACACCAGGCAATAAGGTCGGGGAAATAATGGGTCTGTGGAAAGGAAAACAGGGGAAACATAGATTCCCAGAACCTGATAGGGTCCTGATTATCAGTGCTTCTATCTGAGCCATAGATATAGCTCATGATAATTGAATTCGCAGTGAGCATCTAAGACCTTAAAGAAGGCATCTGTGAGGGGTATGAGATCCAAGTTGAGCTGTGGAGTAGGAGTGGGGATTTCTTCTGCAACTGGGTTGGTAACCTACACTTCTTCAACCACATGTTTCTTTGTTTTGCCTTTAGGGGTCACCTGCTTTTTGGTCTTAGGTTTCAGGGCCATTTTAACAGGGATTTAGACTGGGAGAAAGAATTTAAAGGTCAGCCGGTTTGCAAAAACAGTGACAGTGGTTACAGAAATGGGGACAATGATCGCAGAATGCAGAGCTAGTGATTTGGAACATAATGCAGAGATGATGAAAAATAGACGAGAAGGGAAAGTGATATAAGGCACTCTGCAAACTATTTTATAAGTGGAAATCTGAGTTTAATGGCCTTGATAGTGACCGTAGGAGTTTAAAAGTTTGGGAGTAGTTTTTTAATGAACAATGGTGCAAGAAACAATTAGGGGAGGATCGTGTGAACAACGGAGTACAATGGCTAGGGAGCAGAGGCGTAGGAGGGTAATGGTTGGAAGATGTGGCAGGGTGTTATTGGTTGGATGGCCAACGGTTATGGCTTGGAGGGAGGATCTGTTGGCTTGAGGAGCGGGAGGAAAAGGACGTTGGAAGAAAAACCGCTAGTGGATTTCGGGGGGGGGTACCTCCTGGTTTACGATTTTTTGTGGAGGGGGGTGCGAAGTGTTGTGGCGTTGACACGTTGTAAAACGTGGCAGCCATTAAAACCACACTTCACACCCCCCCCCCTCGCGTCAACAAGAAATGGTCGGGGGGGTCGCGAAGTGATCCTCCGTCGTCGATCTTGAGCGAGTGTAAGATCATTTGTTAAAAGTTTCCAGTGCTTTATTCCTTGCGATTTGACCTTTTTGTCCTATAGTGACTTTAGGATGAAAATAAAATGAGTGTTATATCATATGCTTAATTAATGAAAATGTAAACCCCTTTTTAAGAATTTAATCGTCATTAATTAGTTTTTAATCATTTTGGTAACTTGGCGCATTTAAACATGCGGCCATGATTTCTTTTTTAAAACTAAAGCATTCACATTTTTATTTTGTTTGCTTCCCTAACATTTTTTCTTTTTGCCTTCTTTCTTTAGGGCAACTAACTCTAACATTTTTATTTTGACATGGATGCATAAAAAAATAATTTTTCCTAACATTTTTTAATTTTTATTTTTCATCCATATTCTAACTTAGCATTTTATTTTTATTTTTTCAACTAACATGCTAACTTATCAAAAAAAAAATGTTACAACATCGGCTCCATCTAGGGACTACTTCCCCCTGTGGAATGCAGAGAACAAGCAGTCCCATGAGCCTTCTCCTCGGGCTATGGAGTCTTTGGTATAGAAAACAAAACAGAATTGAAATGGTAAAATAAAATGATAATGTACAATGATGATGTGGGACCTCCTTCAGTACTGTATATAATGTTTCAGAAATATGCCATTGATAAGCAGTGTTGAGAAATCTCCTTCCAAATTTTGTAGCACAAATGTGTTATTTCCCTTTACCTCTGCAATGCTGCGAGGTCCAAACCATAGATTGTTAAACTTGCCATGCTTGCCTTTTTTTTCTCTCATAATATCCCATCTTAAGACTAAATCTCCTTCTCTAAAATCTCTTTCCCTAGTCTTTCTGTCAAAAACATTCTGCATCTTATTCTAATATTTTCTCAATTTGTATTGAATCTCGTCTCTCTTTTCATTTAATTCAATAATCTGATTTATTCTTCTAGAGAAATCATCAGGCATGAGTAAATTCTTCTAAAAACTTAAGCAAAGTTAATGCCAAATTTGTAGGAAAAATAGCATCTTTTCCATAAACCAGCTGAAATGGAGATTTACCTGTTGATATTTTGGGAGAAATCCTATTTTCCCAGACTGCATAGATAAGATGACTATCCATTTTTTTCTTATGGTATTCTAAAGTTTTCTTGATCACCTTTACTAAGCTCTTGTTAGATGATTTAGAAAGACCATCCCCTTCAAGATAATAAAGGGTTGAATGATGTAGTAAAATCTAATACTTTTGGAAAAATTCAATCATCTTTATACTATTAAATGATGTGGCAATGTCAGTCACCATTTTTTGCGAACAACCAAATCTAGAGAGAATGTTTTCTTCAATAAATTTGATTATAACTGAATCTGTGGCATTTCTTACTGGAATGGCCTCCATCCACTTGGTGAAATAGTCAGTGGCATTTAAAATCCATCTATGTTGATTACTTGAGGCCGGGTGAATTTCTCCTATAAAATCTAGTCCCCGTTGAAGCAATGGTGCTGAGACAACCACTGGAACTAGTGGAAGAGATGCTAGTTTTTGCTTACCAGCAAACATCTGACATGGAACACATGCTCTAACCTTTACTCCCACTTGTGAAAATAGAGTGGGCCAATAGAATCCTACCCTTAGTATTTTGTATGTTGTTTCCCTCCAAGAATAATGCCCTCCACATATTCCTGCATGAAACTAATCAATGGTTCTTTCAGTCTTTGATTTTGGCAAGCAAAGTAGCAGAATATTAAGAGTATCTTTCCAGTACAAGTTGGCATTGATGATACAGTATTTGATGGATTTCAATTTACTTGTTTTGCACTGGCTTTTTGAAAACTCATATGGACACTCAAAATGGATCAGAAAATGAACAATATATGCATACCAATCTGATAGTACAAGCTTTTCATCAATGTGAACAGGAATTGTTTGAGTTGAAGGATAAGGTTCTTGTGGATTATTTGCTTGAGAATCTTGGGAAGGTTCTTGTGGATTATCCCCTTATGCATTTAAGTAAGTTTCTTATGGATTCTCCCTTACTATATTTGAAGAAGGTTCTTGATCAGGAGATCATGTTTTAAGCTCAAAATTTAAAGTGCCCAAAACAGGTCTAAACCTGAGCGACCGGAAAGGTCTCGTCGTTGCAATTTCAGCGTCATGAACGGTTTGAAAAATCGATGTCATATGAGGAAGATATCGTGTTCTATTCGTTTTCCCAAATAGAAAAAAAAATTGTGATTGGATGCCCAGTCATCATGTAGGTACAGTCAGCAGGAATATTATATGGAATATTCCCTTTTCTCACAGCCAATAGGATTGTGCCATGTGGCATGCTATGGGCCATTGATTTAGTGGTATGGAGAAGATTTTTTAACCGTTGGATGGTTTTGTTGAGCCGTCGGATGAGTGACACGTGGCAAGCCCGGAGGCCGCCATGTGTCCTAAGGAGGGTGTAGTAAAGTTTTTTGGAGGCCACGGGAGTCAAACCGGAGAACTCGGGCATGGGCGCGGACATCTTGACCAGTCCGCCTACATGAGTTTCTTAACCACTATAGGCCTCTGCATTTATTTATGGTGTTAGTGTTTATGCGTTGGGGGAGGGGACCGCCAGCGGTCCCAACCCGCTGGCGGCCCCTTGGATATTGATCACATGCTACAATACAACACCACTACAGTTTAACAACCGCTACATTAAACTTAACATTGCAATCCTGTTCACATGGTAGTTGCTCCGACGAATAGGTATTACTCCGACAATCCAAACAAACCATGGCATTAAAACTACAAATGCCATCACATGTGCAGTCAAGTCATAAGTTAATGTGACAGTTATGTTATATGTAACCTCCAACGGAAAATGGGCTATCACATGCACAGTTGGTGGCAATGAATCCAAATGGTTATGGAACCAACGACTCCAGGATCCGCTCACCTCATATGCGGAGTTAACTGTTAGCCCGCAGAGATAACGGCGGGGGGTCAGTATGTGACCACCCCACCCTAACCATTTGTATTTAATTTAAATGGTTCATGTGGTGGTAACAGTAGCGCCCCCCTAATTTTTAGGGTTTTCATCAATTTAACTCCAGTTAAGTACCTGTCTCCACTTTTAGTGGAGCTTTTCTAGCTGTCATTGGGAAAAATGCATTGGGAGGTCAATTTTCGACCAATTTTGGTGAAATAAGAGTCTATCTAGACTAATTTGAGAATTCTGGAGCCATTGGTGTAGATAAAATAGCCATTAGAGGCTTGTAAACACATGTAATTTACAATTTTGAGCATAATGACAAAGAGGGACATGCCATTGGGAGCTAGACCAACAGATGTAGCCCAGGAGGGGTGAACTACTTCATCATGCCTACTAAATTATATGTGATTGTTTTTCCCTGTTATACACTATTGTTCAATGTTTTTAATGCTTATTTTCATGCTTAAAGTTCACTAATTCATCTATGTTTCATGGTTAAAACACTTGTTCCTTAAGCAAACTTATGGAGATAAATTGTACATGTTTATATTATTGAAAGGAAACTTAGCACAGCAAAACTACTACACTCTTTTCAGATTAGTTCTTGTGTATGTTACTCAAAGACTTCAGAAACAGAGTTTATGCCTAACACTTTGCAATTAGATTCAGCTAACAGTTTAGCTAAACCTTATCCCTTTGCTAACTTGGTGGTTTTAATGGTGAGGACTGTTATCACTCAGGTTTTCCTTGAAGTTGTGGAAAAGGAAAGTAAACCCGAGGTAACCACAAACCAACCTTCAGATACATAATCTAGCCAATCTGTATCCAGAGAGGGCTCTCTCTTTAAAATTTAGCTTTGTTCTTAGAAAATATTAGGCTAGTTATAAGTTCAAGAGTTTTGTTTGAATTTAAATGGTGGAATCCGCCAACTAAGGGCAAGGTTGAGTATTTTCAGGCCATTGGGCTATGGAGTCGAAAGGATGGATTTACTGGATTAATCTTCTACACACAAGATGGATTTGCAGGGCAAGATAGCCAAACAGAGAACAATTTTAGAAATTAAAGTGAATGGAATGGGTTTTGAAGGGATGAAAGGCAATTAAGAATCTTTCAACATGTTCAAAGGAAGAAAGTGAATGATTACAAGTAAAGAGAAATTAAGAATTCTTTACTATAGTAATCAAAATGTTTAAACCAGCGAAACAAGAGCAATTAAGAATTCGTTGTTTATAACTGGTTTAGCAGAAAACATTTAGAATAATCACAATTGAAATCAGAGTACACTTAAGTAAATTCTGATTTATTCTTTTATGTCAATTATTCAGAAATGAAACAGAGTGATATTATAAACAGATATAAAACTTAAAACATAGGATAGAAAAGACTTATTGAACTGTAGTCGGACACATGAATCCTGCAAAAAGTCTTGAGCTTCAAATCATCATCCAGCAAGCCACAAAGAAGTTTCTCCAAAGCACTTTTATTCTAAAAGATCAATGTTACAGCAAAGTAGTAGAATCCACCCTCAGTACTCCATTTGAGGGCTTATTTATACAAAAAATGATTAAAAATATCTTACAACAACCTAGGAAATAATCTAGGGTGACTAATGAATAGATTACAACATAAAGAGAGACAGATGGTCTCGTAGATAGGATAAAAGGCAACTGTTGTTGTGCTGTTTCCTCCTTTTATGCATGTGCTGGAGGCAGTTCCTACAATCTAGCTCGATGCTGTCCTCTTTGGTAATTCTTTTCTGACTGCCTAGCCTCTCTGATACTCTTTATTTCTACTGATACACTTTCAACTGCTAAGCTGATACTCTTTAACCTTTGTTCATCTATTTATCCTTCACACTATAGTAAAAAGGCAAAATTTCCCATATGAAGATTAATTTTACAAAATTTCTAACAGGTCTTCCCACCATTTGTCTTCTGCTATTTTGGTTCGTTTGAGTTTTCTTAATGTTTCATCAGCCTCTGTGTATCTGAAGAAATTGGGTTGGTTTGGGAATAAATATCTTATTTCATGTTCAAGATGAAATAAATTCTTTAATCTGTCATCAAGATTCTTTCCTGTAGGCAATGTCGATTATGATGAACTGATAGAGGAACAGGTTAAATTGTGAGCATGTATGTCCAATCTATTAACATAAGTTCCCAAGTCCATTATTTTGTCTTCTGAAATCATAGGACTCGGCAGCCCGCTGGCTAATAAAACATTAAACCTTTCTTTGAAGGCAATGATCTCTTCTTGAATATCTGAGCACTTACGTTCCAGATTTTGCATTAGAGTTCTCTTAGTAAAAACTCTTTTTATTTCTAAAATTGTACCTGTTCTGTCCTCAATTCCAAGCTCTGCAAGCTATTGTCTGGTCTGGGTGTTTAAGAACTGTATGAGTTGATTTGCTTGTTCAGATCTATCTCTCAATTCTTCTCTTGTTTTGTCATTTTACTCCAGAGCTATTTTGACCAAGTCATTTTGTTCAAATATTATTTGAATGAATGACCAAATATCCTTTATTGACTGAATAATATTATTCCAAAGAATTTCATTGATTTCTCTCAAAGGCTTCTCCAATGAGAGATCCTTTTCTAAAGCTTTAACCAATTTTTCCAGCCTTTTGATTTCTCTTGTATGATCAGCAACAGTCTTTTTTGAAGTATCATATTTTTGTTCTAAATTAGTGAGCTATAACTTTGTAGTTTGAAGTTCTGTTACTCTAAGTTTCAAACTTTCCATTTGTTTCACTAATTCTTCAGAACTTAAACTAGAAGTATTCACCTGTGATGGGTCTGTTTGCTGGTATGCTGCCGTTGTACCTGTAGTAGCCTCTGTTGTGAATGTCTGAATGATAGACTGCTTTTCTTTCAATGCTTGCTCCAGTTCCTTTTGCGTTTCACTTAGTTGTTCATTCATTTTCAGGATCAACTCCATCATTTCTTCTTCTGAATTTTTCTTCAATACTTCTTCAGTTTGAGGATGCCTTGAAGCTGGTAATTTTAATTGCTTCCTCAATGCAGCAATGTCATCATCCTTCTTTTTAATCAATGCTTCAATGCCTTTTATATCTTTGAGATTATGACCCAAACTGATGATTATTTCCTCCAAAGATTTTATTCTGTTATCCTTTGCTTGAGATGAAGCTTTCTCAATCTGCAACTGGGTACTTGTATTGTTCAAAGAATCTTGTAATTTATGAGCTGCCATTGCTTTGTCAGTAAGGGTATAATATATCATTTCTCCAGTTTGCTTGTGTAATTCTATCTGGTCTAATGGATGAGTATCTTTTGCTAGGACCTCAAAATTGGTCCTGATGTAATCAGCTGCTGTCTGTGGTTTTGGCACTTTAGATTTGAAATGGCTCATTAACATTTTCCCTTGCTGAATGTCAAAAGCTGACATTAATCTCTCTTGATTTTATGGAGCCATTTTAAGATATTGATTATACACCTGGACCCTTAGTGGATCATTCCTTGCTTTTATACTGATAAATGTCTTTTTTATGTCTCCTGCATCTGTATTTAGCTGTTTGAATGAAGACACTTCAGTGCTTAACTGTCTTTGTATTTCCTTTCCTTTATGACCTGTATATGTTTCACTAACTGAACCAGTAAGCTGACTATCCTCCCTTTCTTCATCAAAGATTTCATCAATAGATTCTACTTCAGGAAGTGGATTTAGTTTCTGCCTTTTAGCTTGAGGTTGTTGTGAAGATTCCTTGGGAGGAGTAGGATCTTTAACTTGTCTTTTCTTACATTTTTCCTCATTAGACGGAGTCTGCAAATTTGAAACTTCAAGCTGATTGAATTGAATAGGAGAAACCTGTGTTTGATCTTGTACCTTGGAAGTTTGAGGTTTTTCTGTCATGGTGAATATTTTAATGACTTGTACTTCTGGTTCTTTCTCTTTGCCTTTGGATTCAACTGCAATTGATGGAATGTTTTCCTGTAATCCCTGCTGAAGAAGTGCCAATATGTGGTACCTGCACTTGCCAAAAAGTTTCGAGGTCAAACTTTTTCTCAAGATCTTTCATGACATTGTTTACATTGATCTCTTCACTATCTTGTTCAACTAATGTTCCTTCCATCCTCTCATCTTTATTAGCATACTGTTCTATTTCTGGAATTCTGTGGTGGAAGTATGGTGCTGATTTATTCTTCATTCTTTTGTCACAAATAAAGCTGAATGGGTCATAGAGGACCCAATAGAAACTTTTTTGCAATTTGAAATGGTCTTGTAATATCGTTTCTGATTCTTGTCCAACATCCCAAGAATTGCATATAAAGGGACCTAACTCACCTTTGATTCTGAGTTGGGCTTTCTTCTTAGCGTTACAAAAATGAATAATATCAGAGTTATTCATTTGCCTGAAATACTCTAGGGAAAAAAGTCTCATAGGCACATATTTAGGCAGCTTGAATGGACAAAGTTCACATCCATATATTCTGATTTCTGAATAATTTTGGTACAAGTACCAGTCCCCAACTTTGTACAGCCTTGAGAGTTGCAAAGTTTTCTTAATTTCATTGCTGAGCCTCGGAGGAGCAACTCCTGTCAACAAGGTGGTTGTAGGGTGTATGAAAAGGTCAATGAACTCATTATAGGAATAGGGGGAAGCATAGGATTTGTGTGTGATGGCAGACCAAAATATTACAGACCTTGGGTTTCCCTTAGTATCAAGCTTTTGAACATGGAAGGGAAAGTTTTCAAACTGGTAATAGAGCATGAGATGGTAAATGACTGAAGAGTACTTGAAAACTTTCTCATTTTCTAATCTCATGAATTGATCATGGATTTTGTCTGCAATGTAGGATGCATAGTCATATTTGACAGCAGGAGGCTGTCCAGGAGTGAAGATAGACAATAATACTAGGGTTAATTCATCAACATACTCACTAGTATTAAAGCCCATGATAGAAGAAATCATATTCAGAGTAATCTGGCCCAATTCAGTAAAAAAGGAACAACCATAGGGAGGTGGGCCCTTGGGCTGATGTTCAGGTAGCATGAAAATCTGACAAATGTGCTTTAATTCTTCAGGGGATAACTGGGTATATTTTTCAAGCAATTCTCCCATGAACAAGAGAGTGAGGTTTTGACCAGGTTCAAACTGAAGCATATAATTGATAGATTGAGAAGTAATATGAAAAAGGACATTCTGGTTTGGGGATAAAACTGCTCTCTAAATTGGATCATAATTATCATGGCAATAATGGATAATTTCAGGAAAGATATGGACTGAGGGTAAAAGGTATCTTGGGAGATTTGATTCCCACAATCCAATGATATCCAAGCCTTTCAAATAATCGTCTCTGCAGCGACAATAAATTCGAAGGGGATTTTCACTGAAAAGTAAGTCTTTGATTTGAAAATCTTTATCCACTAATGGTAAATATTCCAATTCTCTATGAGGGGCGTTTAATGGAGCAACATTTAGAGCCAGCAGGACTTCCATTTTGGTTCTTGTGTATTCAAAATGGAAAGTTCGGGGGTTTTTCACGGAAACGGGCGCAATTACCAGTTTGAAGATCGAAAATACAGTTTTCTGTAGAGACAATTGAAATTCTGGGAAAAAAGAAGACTCAAAATACTCTGTAGCAGTCTTTGGTGTAGAATTTTGAACGAACAGCAAGATTTTGCAGAGTGAAAAATGGGGAATGATATAAATACCTGTTTTTAGAAAATAAGTTGTATTTAACAGGTACTGATTGACGGTTGATGGATGCTAGGATGATGCACTGACGGAGGTCTTCAGCAAATTCGGTTAATGGCAGTTTAACAGTGGATTTTGAAACTTTTCAGAATGGAGGACGCAATCACTTTCAACACACAAAATGAAAAAAAAAAATGCGCGAAGTTTTGTTTTATTTGCAAAGTCAAAATGGGGAATTTTTATTATTTTTTATGATGACGTCATGGTGTACGATGGACACGTCATGGAGAATGGGTGGTAAGTGGTAAATTTCGCACCGCTTTTTGGAGCAAGCGGTATTTCATGAATTGGTAGCGATTCCATTCAGTATACGACGCGTGGCCAGTGCACTGTTTGGAAACCGCTCTGATTTCACGCGTTAATATTCATATAGGGGATGGCTAGAGGAATGTTTGTGGGTCGTATATCTCCAGCGGAGTGATCCAACGGTGGACCGAACGGGAAGCTGGCGGGGGAGTTAACACGTGGGCCCGACACGATTATTTATGAGTTAATCATTCCGGGATGTTTTCGATTGGTGAAGGGGTAAGATTATTAATTAATCCAGGTGATTAATTAATCTCTTTGGTTTATGGAGGGTCGGGGTTACGGATGGACTTGGGGTTTATTTATTTTTTGTTTTAAACATATGAAATACATGTTTAAACTTTGTTTTTTATATATTTTTTATTATATGATAATTAAATTAAATCAATTCAATTAACATAGGGGGCGGGACTAGTTATATAGATATGTTTTTAGCCAAAGGGATTTATAATGTGGGTATTTGATTTTATCATATGGGTTTAAATACTTTGGCTAAAACGTATAATACAAAGGTTTTTTGGGATATTACATAGGAGGAGTTATATATATAAGAAAAGGTAATTTGTATAAGGATTTGATAATTAAAGTTAAATGCTAATATGACAAAGGAACATGGAAAACTCAAAATTCTTTACACAACTAAGAAAGTGAAGATTTCTGAAGAAAATTGCATTATATCAACTTCAACACTTAGTTTTAGAATAGCAAGTAATTTTGAGGGATTTTTATGAAATATAGCATGATTTTCCTAAGTAAAATGGAATTTTACTTAGGAAAAGATTAAAGGTGAATGAGTGTAATGATGAATATCTTTAAATACTAAGGTTTTCTCCAATCATTGGGCCAAGGGTCCGGTCCCTCCAAAAGTCAAGGAAATGCCTTGAGCCCCTCTAATCTTCAAATTCCTTAGCACTTAGGGGAAATTAGTAAAATCTTTAGAAAGTAAAATGGGAAGTTAATGATTTTGACTTTGCTTTCTGTGAACTTTTCCAATGTAGCATCTGCCTTTGCACTTGTGATGAAAGTAGGATTGAACACATTTAGGGCCAGCATTCATCACATGTAATTTTAGCAACAACATCTACCTACCCTACCTACTTACTCTATCATTTTCTTTTCTTTATTAGGGTGCACTTAGACTGGCAAACCCTCATCAAACTTCTTTTCTTTTACATCGAAAATCTATCTATTTCTACACTTATTACGTCCAAGGGCTCAGATTAAACTGTTGAGCACCTTTTATTACTCTACCTATCTACTTATCTGCTAAGATTAAACTGTTTGGTCAGATATTTATTCTCTATTCTACGACATGAAATTGAAAAATGAATGAGTCAAGTTTAAACAGTTTGACTCTTCATGAATTGTGGCAAAAGTTTGACAAGCTGCACACAATTTTGTTTATTACAAAAATCGAAATAGTAGTGGCATTTAGACTTGCACACTTTCCTGGTCTATTTTTGTTTGGGGTTCATTTCTTTCACTTTTTTGACCATTTTATTCTTTTTACCCTTTGATTTTCTTTTAGGGTATACCCTTTTTACTTTTTTTTTTTCTTTTTTTCTTTTTTTTTTTTCTTTTTTTCAAGAATATGGAATACCTTTGCACAAGAAAAAGGTTTGAACATATTGCATAGTTCAATCAAGACAATCATGAAAAATGACACCTATTGGTATAGGAGTCTAACAAGGACAAACTCAAGGATTTTAGTAACCCATCTTCCTCTTCTTCCATCAGTGTTTGGTTGTGTAATAACATTTTTTACAGCATTTTTAGGTACATAATCAATAATGGTAGAATGGAGGACATACATTCTGAAAGATTTCAAGGCTTGAACTAAGGCATAAGATTTTTTTTCAATGATATCATACTTGAGTTTTGCATCTCTCATGACCTTGCTAAAAAATGCTATGGGTTGATCATGATAATATTCATTTTTCTACAAAAGGACAACATCAAGGGTGGTTTCAGAATAAAAGGAGAATATACTGCCAAAGGCTCAAAGTAGTTTGGACTAGCTAAGGTGGGAGCTTCAGAGATGGCCTTCTTTATTTGATCAAATGCATATCTTGCAGGAATGGTCCATTTGACTTCATGGTTATTTTTGAGCATATTTGTAATGTCTTTAACTATTTCAGCATAGTTAGGTATAAATCTTCTCAAAAAGTTAATCTTTCCTAAAATGGCTTGTATCTCTTTCTTATTTCTAGGTAATGATAATCATTGAATAGTAAAGACCCTTTTTCGATCTATTACTACTCCATCTTTTGAAATGATATGGCCTAGTAACTTTCCTTCTTTGATGGAAAACAAGGACTTCTTGGAATTGAGAGATATTCCTAACTTTCTACACCTGTCAAAATTCGTCAATTGTTTTAAATGTTTCTGATCTGATTCAGAAAAAAAAAATAGTTAAATCATCAAGATAAATAACAAAAAAAAAAATTCTTTCCCAACAAAGGCTAATTCCATATCTCTTTGGAATGTTGTTCCTGCATTTGATAAGCCAAAAGGCATCTTGGCATACATAAATGTACCCCAAGGCATAGTAAAGGTCGTCTTCTCTATGTCTTCTGAATTCACCAATATCTTATTATAACCAGAGAATCCATCAAGCATGGAGATTCTATTATCACCTGAAACCCTTTGGAGTAACTGATCCATCTTTGGAAGTGGATAGTTATCCTTCAAACATGATCTATTACGGTTTCTAAAAGCCACACAAAGTATAATTTCACCATTTTTTTTCTGACAGGGACTAAATTAGCTACCCAATTAGAGTATCTTAAAGGGACAATTATATGGGCATCTAAAATATTTTTAAGTTCTTTTTCTATGGTGGGAAGCATAACTGGATTCATTCTTCTTAGTTTTTGTTGATAGGGTTTTGTTTCTAGTTTTAGTGGAATTTTATGCTCTATCAGAGATGTGTCATAATTTTTAAAATAAGCATAAGTCCAAGAAAAAACATCTTTATAATTCTCAAGAAGTTTGATATATTCATATTTAATTTCAGGAGCTAAAGATGCAAAAAGTTTAATATTTTTAATCTCTTCATCAGTGCCAATGTTATTTTCTTCAATATCATCTTCTCGAGAAACAAAGAATGGATTTCTAGAAACATCATTTTGATCAAATAATTTTTCTAAAGGAACAAGTCCTTTGGGGATAAAATTATTTGACAGTTGTATAGTATCATGATTAGCTACTTTTGAATTTAGATCTGAATCTTCCTTGTCTTTAGTAGCTTTATTTATGTCTGAGTAATCTTCTTCAATTTGTAATACAGAAAATTCATCAATAACTTGAAGAAAGGATTTTATTTGTTCATCATCTTCAAATATTTTCCAATTCTTTAGATTATATGGAATGGATGGCCTATATTTGACTTGAATTTGGTATTGTATCTTAAATTGATCTGGTATCTTAAAAGAACCAGTAGAAACAGCTAATGAATCTGCATGAATTTTTTCATTTCTAGGAATAAAAGTGATATTGAAAGCATTAAAGGAGTTTTCATTGGTGTCCCAAGTGTCATTTCTGTAAGACCTAAGCCTAGGATTCTTTGTTCGACAAAGATTCCTAACCTATCTTACTATAAGTTCTGAATCAGTAAAGACACTCAAATTTTTCACCCTTAAACTTTTGGCAAGTTGTAATCCTAGAATAAAAGCTTCATATTCAGCAACGTTATTTGTGACCTCAAAATCTAACTTGCATGACTGAGTGATATTTTCTTTATCAGGTGAAATTAAAACAAATCCTACTAAAGCTCCATCTTTGGTACAAGATCCATTAAATAAATGTTTCCAAATATTATTTTGAATAGATTTATGAGTTTCAACTACATCCTCAATCTTGAGTTGAGAATTTTGTAGTTGAAAGCAACTAAAGTCTTGGTCAACTACATAAATGGGATGGTTTCTAGCTTGATATGATTTGCAAACAGTGTTTAAGAATCTGAATTCCCTATATAACCTAAGGATTTCTCCACCATATACAGGAATAGTGGAAAAATATATATCCATTTGAAGACTCCATATTAATTTGGCACAACATGATCTTGATAAAATCATTCCAAATTTAGGGGGAATATTTGTGACAACTATGTCTAATACAACACTTTTGACTGGTATTTGATGTAGGGTAACCACTAATTCTTTTATCAGTCCTAAACATTCCACTCTTTTAGATTCAAAGGTATATAGGTCATGATAGGTTCGAGTGATATCCAGATTAATTTGTTCCATAATGACCTTAGGCATAAGGTTGTGCGAAGCTCCAGAATCCAACATACAATTGTATAGCAAGGATTCATGCACTATCAAAGTCACATAAAAAGGTGGTATGGATTCATCAATCATATCAGAACTAGGACCAAAGGCTATGGTGGGTATTTTATTTTGCAGACTAATAATATCCCCTTCAGCATCCACACTATATTCTTGGATCCATTTTGCAACTTGAATCTTATGTCCAGGGTTTTTATAAAGTTCTGAAAATGGAATAGGGATTTTACTTTGAGGAGCATGAACAATGGCAGTCTAAAGAGATGTATGATCTATGTTATTAATATCTTCAGTGATAGATAAATTATTATCATTGGGTTGTTGACCATCGATCAACAATGGTGTAGGTACTTGTTGATCATTATGTCATCTCTAAATAATTTGTAATGGAGGAGAATTTTTATGCTGGCCTCGGACCTGTGTTTGGGGTTTAGAAACATTTTTTTGGATTGTTCTAGGTTGAGTTTCAATCTTTTAAATCCTATTTGATAGGTTTATAAGAAGTGATGTGATTTCATCTATTTTTGCATCTTCATTTTTAGATTAAGAGGAAGAAGAAGCTTCTTGATTTGATTTTAATTTCTTTTCAGATTTTTTAGCTTTAGATTTTAGCTTAGATGATGCAAACCTATTTGCTTCAACCTCTATAGCACTTGTTTGCATATCCTCTAAGGTTCGGGATGTTATTTCTCTTAACATGACATCAAATTCATCTTCAAAGGATTTTGAAAATCTAACCTTAGTTGCTGCTACAGGAGGTTTACAATCAAGAGGAATCTTGTGATAAAGCTTATTAAATCTTTTGATGAAATCAACAACTAGTTATCAATAATTTCCTTTAAGTTTTTCAAATTCAGTCAAGAAATACACAGGGTCCTTTTTCACTCCCCATTGATTTTTAAAGATATTAGTTAATTCTTGCCAGGATCTAATGACATTAGCTGGTAATTGCCTAAACCAAACCCTGACATTTCCTTTTAGGGATTGCACAAACAATCTCATATAAATTTTTTCGTGATTTATGTTCGTGTTATCAGCAAAATCTAGAAATGTTGCCAGATGATCGTCAGCTGATAAACCAGTTTCTCCATAAATCTAGGGAGATGTTTTAGATATCTAGGAGGAAAATAATTAAGAAGAGCAGGAAGTAAGAGGGGAGAATATCTTGCTTGTACAATTGTTCTAACACCATCCATACTTGAAGATTTAGAAATAGAAGAATGAGTATTAGTAGTTGAAGAAGAAGAAGTAGAGATTGTAGGTGAATATGGAGAAGAAGGAGGTGAGGAATGAGGTGGAGAACGAGGAGAATGAAATGGGATAGAATACCTTATTCATGACCTTAAATGAGTTCGAATAACCAACTTTTGAACCTATTCTTCTCCTTGCTTGTGTTAAAATAAAGGATTAGAATAAAGAGAAAAGAGATCTTCTGGTTGGTGTAGTAGAAGGTGTAGAATATGTGATAGGCAAAATGAAATCAGTAGGTTTCAATCCAGGTAAGTTTAGATCCAAAACCTGTTTTGATATAGGAGATTCAGAAGGTTCCTCAGGTAATTTATAGGATTCTAAAGAATGAACCAACAAGGCTGATTGAAAATCCACTCCTTTGGATACCAACTCATGCACTCTCAAAGGTATGTCTTCTGATTCTAAAGGAATAGGTCCAAATTTGAAAGGATCGGGAATTATATTGATCTCCTGTTGAGGGGTAGAAGAAGGGTTTTGATGCCTTCTTTCGGAAGAATCTTGTCTTCCCAGTCTCTTTGGATCCGATAAATATAGGAAAATTTCAGATACAAAATGAGACTTGGTATGCTTTGAAGGATCCAGTTTGGTCACAGTGAAGTCGCCAGGTGAGAAATTTTGACCTAACTAAACATTTAGTCACCTTTAAAGGAATAGTGTTTTATCGTTGTCCCAGGGAAAACAAATCAAATTTGTTCCCTGAAAATGGCGCCAAATTGATGTTGTCCTTTGAGATAATTGGGGTCAATAATTATGCCAAAGCATCTATAATGTTTTGCTATGTTTTGAAATTTTGGAGGACCAATGTATAAGATAACTTTTGCAAACAGTTATTGATTAAATATTTCAGATAATATCAGAAAATATGAATAAGGGTTGTTTGTTTATCTCAAACAGTGATTAAGATTTTGTAAATAGTTAAGTAGACTTATGTAAGAAGATGTGATAACCAAATATTTAGATTAAATTATTTAATTAATCATAAGTTTGAAAACCTTTAAACAATGTCTAAAAGTTCAACATAATACATTTAACATTATCAATATGCTCACAATTTATAAATTAAATGGACATACATCAACAAAAATTTTAGTAAATCATTCATATATTGATAATAACTTCAAGATGAATTGTAAGATAACTGAAACACATTTGATCTCACCTAATTATCTTGATAACAATTAAACATATGAAGAGACAAAATGTAAATGAATACAGGAAAAACTCACAGAAGGAACAAAGTTGTATGAGACAAATTAAAAATCCTTCTTCTATTATTGATTATCGGAAAACGTGTACAATTCTACTTTAAAAAATTCTCTTATCCAAGGGTGAAACCTTTATTAACTTGAAATGAGAGTTATTTATACTAATTTCTAAAACTGAAAAATATATTAAACCGATTACAATAATAGAATAGAAAAGAATAGAAGAAGGAAACATATAGATGATGTGTCTCTGTTTTCATGGAAGTTGTTGATGACTTGGCTCCTTTTGATGGAAGTTGTTGATGACTAGACCCTTGAAAAACTGTTATGCTGGCATACTGTAAATATCACACTTTTACTCTATGGTCTCACAAAATTTATCCCATTTGTCTTGACTTTGGATTTATACACTCATCATATTTCTGAATATTTCATCTACCCCTGTATATCTATCCAAATTATGCTTCTGAATGAAGAAATGTTTGATTTAATGTTGAATGATCAAATCAAACTGCAGAGCTTCTAGAAATGCTTTTCATGTAACCTGTCCTTTAATACCTGCAAATTTTGACTTATCCACTGCAATAGTATATAAATTTTTACAGTAATATTCTAATTTAATCAATTTATCATCTAATCCTACCAATCCTGGCAATCCTTTATGATTCAAGACATTAAACTTCGTATGAAATCTTTGAACAACAGTATTCAAAGCTTCACATTTTGTTTGCAGTTGGTTAATTAAATTCCTCTTCTATAAAACTTTCTTGATCTCTAATATTGTTGTAGTTTTGTCCAACATGTTGATTTCTTCCAACTTTTCTTTGTTCTTTGAGTTCAAGACCTTGATCATCTCAGTGGCTTCACTTGGATTTTTCTTCAGATGTTATTTCTGCTCTTCTATGGCTGCTTTGCACTTGGTGATGAAATCTTGTTGTTCAAAAATAATCTATATGCATGGCCATACTTCTGTCATAGACTTGTTGATGTCTTCCCAAACGACTTTCTTGGCTTCAGCCAATGTTCCTGCCATTAAAGATTCAATTTCTAATTCTTTTACCTTAAGTCCCAACTTGTGATACTTTTTCATTTCCTCCATGTATAGGGTATCATTTATGATCTTCTGTGATTCTAGAATCTGAAATCTTTGTTGCAACTTTTCATGTGCCTGCTTATGAATATCCAAATCTTGTGCCAATATTTTTGTATCAGTTGTTGTCGATGATGTTGAAAGCTCTGTACCTGCAGAAGATGTTTGAACTGTTGTATTAGGATCAGTAGCCACATGTGTTGTTGATTTCTCCTTTAGTAATTCTTCAATCTGTTCTTCCATCTTTCTTATTTGAATATTTTGATCAATGATCAATCTGAGCATCTCCTCTTTGTTGTATTCATTTTCTGAAATTTCCTTTGTCTATGGATCTTCAGTTGAAGGTAATTTGAGTTGTTTGCACAAAGCAGAGATGTTTGCATTCTTATTTTTGATAATTTCCTCAACTACCTTGCAGTCTTTTGGATCATATCCAACTTTCACTACAAGGTCCTCCAAAGACTTCAATCTGTTGCCTTTGGCTAATGAAGACAACTTTTCAATCCTAAGTTGATATTGAACATTTGAAAATGTAGTCGTCAGTTTGGAGAGTGACATGGTTGTTGTTATCATTGTTGAAAAGATCATCTCCCCAAACTTTCTATGCATGTCCATCCTATCTATTGGATGAATCTGACTTGCATCAAAAGAGAACACGGTCTTTTTGTATTCAGCATGAGTCTTTAGAAAAGGAACTGTTGCCTACAAAAATACCATTTGCATCATTCCTTTCTCACTGTCAAAGGCAGTGAGAAGCCTGTGCTGGGAAGCTGATGTTTGTTTCCATAACTAACTATAAACATCAGATTTTAATGCCTCATTTTTATGCTTAATGTCTATGAATCTAGAGAAAATGTTTTGTTCTTTAGAAGACTAGCATCTGAGTGTTGGATAATCTCCAGAGGTTCTCTAGTAGGTGATGATGATGGAGAATTCATAGGAACACTTTTCGATGTAGAAAATTCATTCTCTCCCAAATAAATAATCTCTAGTTGTTCTCCCTCTAAAAGTAAATTTCAACCAAGCTTTGGCTTTTTGTGTTACAAGATAAACTCCTTCATGATTTCTTCAGCATGTGGAGGCTCTTCTCTGACTATTTTCTACTGCTCACTCTCATGAACTAGGTTCTACGCAGTAGAAGTTGAAATAATTTCTTCATCCACCTCCGGAAGAGTCCCTTCAACCCATTCATCTTTCTTCATATATTTTTCTATTTCTGCTCTGTAGGTATGAGTATATGAATTTGTTTTGAGTTCGACTCTCAGAGCAGAAATAATTCCATGGGGTTCATAAGCCCAAGTGAAACTTGGTTGGAAACCCGTTTTCCTTAACATTACATCAGCTTCAGCACTAGATGATCTGGTATTGCAGATGAAGGATCCAATGCTTGCCTTGAGCTTGAACTGAGGTTTCCTCTTCCCTAAGATAAAATGGAGATTGTCCATGTTTATCATTTATCTAATATAATCTAAAGAAACAACTCTCATAGGGACATATCTTGGAAGCTTATATGGTGGGATTTCACAGCCATATACTCTAATTTATGTGTAGTTTTGGTATAAATACCAATCCCCAGTTTTGTCTTGCTCACTCATCACTATTTGTTGCGGACAACCAAATCTAGAGAATGTTTTCTTCAATAAATTTGATTACAACTGAATCTATGGCATTTCTGACTGGAATGGCCTCCACCCACTTGGTGAAATATTCAGTGGCAATTAAAACCCATATGTGCTGATTACTTGAGGTCGGGTGAATTTCTCCTATAAAATCTAGTCCCCATTGAAGCAATGGTGCTGAGACAACCACTAGAACTAGTGGAAGAGCTGCTAGTTTTTACTTACCAACAAACATCTAACATGGAACACAGGCTCTAACCTTTGCTCCCACTTGTGAAAACATAGTGGGCCAATAGAATCCTTCCCTTAGTATTTTGTATGTTTTTTCCCTCCAAGCATAATGCGCTCCACATATTCCTACATGAAACTGATCAATGTATAAATACCAATCCCCAGTTTATGGTCTCTGGGGAGATGGTGATTAGAATGTTTCCATTTTGAGCCACCAATGATCTCTTTATGGGATCATACTATATTTGACACCAGGAAATAAGGTCAGGAAAAGAATGGGTATGTGGAAAGGCAAACAGGGGCAACATAGATTCCCAGAACCTGATAGGGTCTTGATTATCATTGTGCTTCTGTCTGAGCCACGGATATATCTCATGAAAATTGAATTCACAGTGAGCATCTGAGACCTTAAAGAAGGCGTCTGTGAGGGGTATGAGATCCATGTTGAGCTGTGGAGTAGGACTCAGGATTTCTTCTGCAACCGGGTTGGTGACCTGCACTTCTTCAACCACCTATTCCTTTTTTTACCTTTAGGGGTCACCTGCTTTTTGGTTGGCTTTCAAGGCAATTTGAACAGAGATTTAGATTGGGATAAAGAATTTAAAGGTTGGGAAATTTTCAGAAAGGGTGACAGTGGTTACAGAAATGGGGACAGTGGTCGCAGAATGTACAGCTAGTGATTTGGAACAGAATACAAATATGATGACAAATAGACGAGAAGGTAAACTAATATAAGGCACTCTAAAAACTATTTTATAAGTGCCAATCTGATTTTAACGGCCTGGATAATGACCGTATGAGTTTAACGGTTCAGGAGCGGGTTTTTAATTAACAACGGTGCACCAAACAGTTAAGGGAGGATTGTGTGAACAACGGATTACAAAGGTTAGGGAGTGAAGGCGTAGGAAGGTAACGGTTGGATGACGTGGCGGGGTGTTATTGGTTGGATGGCCAACGGTTATGGTGCGGAGGGAGGATCTATTGGCTTGAGAAGCGGGATGAAATAGACGTTGGAAGAAAAATCGCCAATGGATTTCAGGGGGGTGCCTCCCGGTTTACGGTATTGGGCAGAGGGGGTGTGAAGTGTTGTGGTGTTGAAAAGTTTCAAAACGTAGCGGCCATTAAAAGCACACTTCGGAACCCCCCCCCCCCCCATTAACAAGAAATGGCCGGGGGGTCACAAAGTGATCCTCTGCCATCGATATTGAGCGGCTGTAAGATCATCTGTTAAAACTTGCCAGTGCTTTATTCCTTGCAATTTGACCTTTTTGTCCTGTAGTGACTTTGGGATAAAAATAAAATGAGCGCTATATCATCTTCTTAATTAATGAATATATAAACCCATTTTTAAACAATTTAGTCGTCATTTATTAATTTTTAATCATTTTGGTAACTTGGCGCATTTAAACAGGCGGCCATGATTTATTTTTTAAAGCATTCACATTTTTATTTTGTTTGCTTCCCTAACATTTTTTTATTTTTGCCTTCTTTATTTATGGAAACTAACTCTAACATTTTTATTTTGACATGGATGCATAAAAACATAATTTTTCATAACATTTTTTAATTTTTCTTTTTCATTCATATCCTAACTTAGCACTTTATTTTTACTTTTTCAACTAAATTTCTAACTTATCAAAAGAAAAAAATGTTACAATAGAAGGAACTCTAGAAGTTGAACTCTTAAGATGATTGAACAAAGGAAAGCAAAAGGACACTAGTTTGTGACCACCATCCAAGACTTGAGATAATTGGAGACTCCTTATAACCAAGGCATGCGGAGGAGAAAAGGAAAGTTATTTCATGAAGACACTCAACTCTCAATAGTAGCAGTGGATTGACATTGATATGTCATCTAACAGTCCATGTAAACAGTTTCATGTCATGAGTGGTCAATGTATTCCACATCACTAAGGTGGATCATTGTATATTGAATTCAAAGTGTATTGTAAAGTGGAAGTCTAAAGGAAACATATGGAATGTAAATAATCATGTAAGAGGAAAATTCATGGGAATTCAAGCAGTCATGAGGGTAGTCAAAGAGTCACCCTTGGTTATATATACTCTCTCATTGTATGAGCAAAGGGATTTTTCACCTTGGCTCCAACAGCAAAGCATTAGAGAGACAAACCAATTCTTTGTGGAGCAAGGAGTGGCTCCATTTTTCCACTATTGGATATAGTAATGGTCATTGTACATATGTGTCTTGGAACTTTTACTTAATAACAGAAACCTTTGGCAAGGCCAACCCGTTCTTCATGCATGACTTATGAATATTTGTAAGACTATTCTGTAGATGTTTGTATTTCATGTTTTTTGTCACTTTTACTAAGATAATTGAACTATTTCGGTTATTGTAGTGCTTATCTTGTTGAGAATGTGTTGTAATGGTTTTAATTGTTGTCCCATCCTTGTGAACTATTCCGCATGATATTAAGCAGATCCTTCTAAAATTGTTGTGTGCAATGACTATCGTATCCCTTGTGTATTATTATGCTGGATGTTAGACGGAATCCTTCATTCATGTGTGTCTCTTCCTGGGTGGTACTATTACCTCTCTCTTAGAGACTCACTTCTCTTTTCCCCCGCAGTAGAATAAACTTGACACACATATGATCGAACACTCACCAGGAACACCCCCCTTGCTTTTCGAAGGAATATGTGCACCCCTCTCTCTTGCTAACAATTAGAGTCAAGGAAAATCTATAATAATGCATGGAAATTGGGTTTATATTCCGGATGGGGGTCCTACTCCAAACGGTGTGAGGTATAATTGGGACTTCACATCGAGGAGGCCCCTTGGTTGACATATTTCCAGCACCGTCAATAATGGCGCTAGAAGGAACGTTAGATAACAAGTTGAGCCTGTTGAATCTGGTTTGAACCTACTATCTAAAATGGATCATACACAAATCTTACTCCTGGGGTGTTTCTCCAATTTTTCCCTTTATCAATTTTCAATCCCCGATGAGCCTCTCTGATCCAGGTGGCTCTAGAGACACACATAGGACAAAGAGGGCTTATGAAAGCTCAAAAATAAAAGTGGCAGGAATGTGGAAAACTTAGTTTCAAGTTGAAGATCTCTTTTTCCTTATCACAACGGTGTGAACGGCTCGTCAAACTGAGTTCGTATGTGAAAGTTAGAGCTGGTCAAAGTTATAAGGTTGACTGGATGATGTGGCAGGTTAAGGAGAACGCAATTTCGTAGGATCTTGGTGGCTGGATTCTAGCCAGAATCCAAGCAAATTTTTTGAATGGATAAATTGTCTCCTTTGGCCTAAAATCGAGTAATTTTAAAATGTGTTCTTTGTTTTAAAAAACGAAAAAATATTAAAAAAATAGGGTGGCGAGCCATGACCCCACCACCCCCATCGAACCACATTACAATACATAATAATAAAAATTACTTTGGGTTTTTAAACAATACGCAACCATTTGTTTTGGGGGGGGGGGGGAGGGTGTGGGGTTTGACTGCCCGACCTCCTCCCCACAATTTGTGGATATCACCGTTGGGCCAACGGCTTCCTTTGGGAAGTCTGCCCAACATTTTTTATAAAAAAACTCATCATTTGCATAGTGCATCCAGGTAGGTCGGAGAGGATTTGGCACGCAGTTCGAGATAAATATTAATTAATTGCAGGTGGAACCATGAACCAGTGTGCAGAGGAAGTGGAACCATGATTGAGCCTCATTTCCATAAGGGCCAAATTTTCCAGGTGTCCAAATTGGACAAATTTTATATGAATTTTACACCTCTCGGCGACACGAATCTGATGGTATTGTCAGTTTCTGCAATAGAGGTCTTGAATTTTCGACCATATTCCATATCGGGATGATGCTGTCATATTTCAGCATGTGGACAGTGGATTTCTTGACATTCGATGCCACGTTTGCGATGGTGTTTTCAGATGCAGTGATTGAGCAGCCTATTCTTTAGCCAGCATTAGAGTTGAGGTATATGAAGTTTTGTTGCCATGTATTTCATTGAATATTGCTGTAGGATTCTTTATGTCATGTCGATTCCTGCTTGATTTATGATGCATATTCTTCATGTTTATTTGTTGTTGTTGATTCCTTTTGATGTAAGATGTATAATATTTATGTTTATTGAGGTGGTATGTATTTATCATGGATGGTGATTTATGTTTTGAGGTCCCTTTGTTGCCTTGATGGCAGGATACTCTTTGTCACCATGTGTGAAATTGACATGTTGATAGGAGGTTTGTGATGAGTGAGAGTTCCTTGTAACGGAACGTCTCGTGGAGAGACTTTGCCACTCATGTTGAGGGTTTTTCCTTGTATGACAAGTCAACAGCATCCATGTACATTATCACCAGTTACAACATTAAATGAAGTGGCCAACACCATCAAGACACTGAGGCCCGGAGACATAGTCCACACTGGACGAACTTCGTTATTAAACCTCTTGTGTTTTGTTGTATGATTGTTAACATGTGTTCATCTTGATTATATCTACATATGTGTTCATTAATGCTTGATTATATCTTGATCACTTGTCACAGTAAAAGTTTGATGGTGAGGATGGAACATCCATAACCGAGCACATTTTTCATTTTACTAAATTTTGTGAATCTTACGAAATTAATGATAATGATTTTTCTTATGTGATTTTATTCCTCGCCCTTGAAGGTCGTGCTAACTGATGCTGCCATACCTTGCCACCTGCCTCCTTCCATTCCCTTCATCATTTCCTCAGGAAACTCCATCAATCCTTCGATAGGTATAGTTACTGAGATGATTGTAAAAGAGTCAATCTCCTAAGAATGAATCCTAATGAATTATTTCGGGATTTTTATAATCGATTCCTTCAAATTTGTTGTGAAATTTTTGAAGAAGACATGAATCAGGATTTCTTGAAACAAGAGTTGAATTCTCGGTTCTTATATCTTTACATGGTGAGCCTGAACCCCCTAATTTTCCTACTCCCCCTTCTCTTGTGAATCGTGAGGCGCCTCTAATTTTAGAGGAGGAACCTACTATTCATTTTGTTCCTTTCCTTCTCCATTTTAAATCTTGATGAGGGTGCTTCCTTAAAATGATAATTAAACTCCCAATCCATCTTCTCATTCTTCTTCCACTTTTCATGACTCAGATTAAAGGGAGGAAATCTTAGAATGGCTCATGAAGCCCATGGTAAAGAATAATGCCTCCACTCTGCAATATGATGTTGTTATTTGTAACTTTAATCTTGAATCTGATTAAAAATTTTGTTATCCTCTATCATCTACATGTCATGACTCTTTGTATCATGGCCCGCTTGAGCAATCTATTCCACTAGCTATTTTTTCGTACTCTCTTGATTTTCATGTTGTTGGTCTGAATTGCGATCAGATAGAAGGCAGTCACATTACACAGGTAGAGGAGAAGAAAGGTGAAGGTGCTTCCAATATTTCTTCTATTTTTGAAAAACATCCATTCAAAGAAATGTGCTTCCATTCTTGGATGATGGTTAATCTGCTAATCCTAGTAGTGAATCAAATGCAATCAGTTATTTAAATCAATCTACAGCATTGGGCAACAATCATTCTGATTAACACGATTATGTTGATGTATGTGATGACGAATTCCAAAGCACATCAAATGATATTTCACTTTATCATGTAAATTTTAAAAAATTAGATCTGGAACATGTTTCGGTCAAATAAAATGCTCTTGTTGAAACTTAGTCTTCATCCCACTATCTCTTGTGTTCTTCTGTTTGTGATTCACCTGCATGTGGTGAAGGTATTCCATGCTCTCCAACTTCTTCATTGCATGAGTTAACTTATCAATTGACACAAGGTGGTGAGGTGACCCATGATGAAGATGAACACAATCAAATCATTTATTACTCTTTCTATCCCTTATCATCTTTACTCTTTCATGAAGACAATTCTCCAAACCAGTTTTCCCATGACATTTTCCCATTTCATACATCTTCAGATGTGCGATCATATGAATATTTTAACTTGAGTAATCTAGTTTTTGAAGCTGAAAAATATAATTAAGTTAGTGACAGAGATGGTTGCCACCTGGTTAATAGTGATTTCATTAATATCGGGGAAATCAGCTATCCTCACACTATGCGCGATCTGGCTCAATATTTAGAATGAGATTTTACAATTTCGGAAAGTCTTGGGCCTTTCCAGGGAGTCAAAGCACTTCAAATTTAGTTGATGGTTGTTTTAGGATCTCCCAACTCTGGTAATACCCTAGAGTCGATTCAGATCATATTTCCACAAAGTTTCACTCAATGTAAATTATTTTTTGAAATATATCTGGCATTGTGAATATAATCTCTCGAATTTTCAAGATCCGATTTCTAATCGATCTCAAGTTGTTTTATCCTCATGCAATTCTCATGTATCAAAATCAGGTTGGGAATGTGTATCTCTTATAGAATCATAGAATTACGAATTTTATTATCCTAAATATTATCTTTGGTCAGAGGTATACTTGTCACACTCTTTTGAAAACAACCAGCTCTTCGTCCTTCTTGCAAATTTCTAATGCTAATATTTTTCTTCATCGCACTTGAAATACTCTTGAGTGTAAGTGGATGCATGGATTATTTGATGAATCAAATTATTCTTCACTTGTCTCACCCTGGTTGGTTTCATGTGTTTGTTATACTAGCATTTTTGTTCACTTATCTTGATGATTACAATGCTAGTAAAGTGTGCAACCAGTCACAAGAAAATAGTTTGTTACACTCATCACGTGAGGAAGACCATTCTATTATGTAGAGAATTTCTAAAATTGTTCCAGTTAATTTACCTCTGTTAATTGCAAGTTGGAGATATGATGCTTTAATCATTTCATATGATAATTATTTTGTCTCTCATGATTGTCATTCATTTTATTATTTTCTTACTAGTATTTCCAATGGCAGTTGTTTTACATCCTTCGATCTTCATCAATCAACATATTACTATTCATATTTTTATTGAGCAGTTGAGGCACGCCAGTCTTCGTTGATGGTTATGTCAGGTCCTCCCTGTCTCGACGTCACTGCTTAATATGATCAGATTAATTTTTTTCCACAAGATCCTCATTATAATCCCATGCCTCTAACTAAAAAATATAATTTTTCAAAAATCTCAGGGTTTTCAAGAGGATCGCCATGAATTTTATGATCCAATCACTGAATGGTTAGAAAAATATCACTTGGAAAGTTCCATTGCAATAAATAGGTTTCTACTTCTTCTCATTCTTGCTAAGTAGTATGACACAAAAGAACATGCATTCGCAAGAATTCTCCAAGGTTTGTTTGATTTTGGTTTCTTTTGAAGAGGTAAGAATGTGAATTGGATAAAAGTAGCAGTTGTGACACATCTTTCTACCCAGGGGAAAAACCTTCCTTTTGTTGCGCAAATTATTCAAGCTCCCATCTCTTCTCTTGCACACTACTTTATATATGTTTTAATCAATCATATCTTTGTGAATGCAGTTTGGGAACGATTATAGTGGTTACATTGGAAATTGTATTACACCTAACCCAAACCTATTAGCTATTAGGTTTCGAGTAGGATTATTTGTATCCTAGAGTCCCTTATCTTGCATTCACCTTGTGTTGTTCTCTTTAGTCTCTCTTTCCTTTTCTTACTTTCTCTTGCATTATGATTTGGTTTAGATTCTTTTGCTTGTCGTATTGTTTTTTCCCCCTGATGTGTGTTGTCTTTCCTCTTGTTTTTTTCTTTTGTTTTCCTTTGGTTGTTCGCCTTGTTTCTTGTTGATCACATGAAGAGGTGTTTTCCTTGTCCATGTGTTGGTTTCTGAGATTGTGTGTGGCTGAAGTCTAAGGAGTCTTGTGACACTTCAACATTTGGTTAGCCTTTGGTCCATCTTCCTTGTGTTGGTTATGTCTTTTGGTCGATGAATTTCTGACGGAAAATACGATCCATCCGTAGGGAGATTTTTGGGAAAATGAGGAACTCGTTTTTACCCGAGAAACCTTATGCTTATATTTGATCTATATCTTTCGGTGTTTTCATGCTTGCAACTCTGTCGGGGTACTGCTCAAGCTTGCTTGCAGTGGAGCAATGTTGGTGTTCCTACGTGACTCCATTGGGGTATTGTCTAGGCCTTCTCGCGGCAGAGAACCACCAGAGATTAAAACTCATACTATGAAAATCTCTTGCGAGCTTCACTACCCTTCCCTACTTGAAACATTGTCTTAAATTTGAATCTTTTTAGTTAAACCAAAATGGTGCGACGGGGACTTAGTTTATTCACGGGGTAAGTGGGGAAACCAAAGTGATATGCACGATGAATCAATACTCCCCGAAGAACCAAGGCACCACACAAAATAAGTCAACTGAGACAGAGAATTTGGAGTTCTACCCACTAGAAAATTTGGCGGAATTTCCGACAGCCATTTCGTCGCTATTTCGACACATAGTCGTCGCAAGAGAGACAGTTCGAGGACGGGAAAAACGTGGTTTTCCATGTCGTCGCAATTCCGACGCACTTAAAAAGTGTCGCACTACCGACACTTTTTCCGTCGCTTCCAAACAGGCGTCACTCTTCCGACGTTTCCCAAACCGTCGCGCTTCCGACGTTTGTAAACTGTCACACTTCCAACGAAATGTGGTCCGACGTTTTGAACGTCGCTCTTCCGACGTTTGTAAACTGTCGCAATTCCGACAAAATGTGGTCCGACGTTTGTCAACTGTCGCAATTCCGACGAAATGTGGTCCGACGTTTTGAACGTCGCTCGTCCGACGTTTTTATACTGTCGCTCTTCCGACGTTTTTAAGCTGTCACAATTCCGACGCTATAAGCACAGCCGCATGTTTCTACTCGCGGGTTCAATTTAAAAAAAAATTGAAACTATAAAACAAGACAGTAAATCTCCAATATTTGTTATGAATTGTGGGCATTCCAATGACCGTGAAAATATTAATATAATAAACCACCCCGCAGTGCTTCGACTATAAACAATCATTTTTTTTTTTCACAAGAGAAAAAATGTTGTTTTGAATATATTATATGAAGTAAAACCGTCCATGAAGTCATTACATTTTCACATCCGAAGATTGGAACCCAAATATCCATCCAGAAAAGTGGAAGTCCCACCCCAGACAATGATAGAAAAATACCCCATGTCACATACAGGGACATGATATAAAACCCAGTAACGGTCCACATGGAGATTATCGACAATCTGAGAAAGTATCCAAATATGCCCGAGGCATCTATAAGAAAGTGAAATAGCAGTATGTAGAATAGTAAAGCAACAGATAGAGTACCGACGTCCATTGTTCCAAATACAAATTAAAGTACCCAAAATCATTGAACAGAGAAAAACGCTAATCATGTGAGGAGTGTGATATGTCCAAAATATAAAAAGACCATCAGACCATATCAATAAACCAGCAACATAGACCAGCATCGCTAGTTTTGAAGGCAGAGAGATAAACATTAATCATTTTTTTTTTCACAAGAGAAAAAACGTTGTTTTGAATATATTATATGAAGTAAAACAGTCCATGAAGTCATTACATTTTCACATCTGAAGATTGGAACCCAAATATCCATCCAGAAAAGTGGAAGTCCCACCCCATATAATGATAGAAAAATACCCCATGTCACATACAGGGACATGATATAAAACCCAGTAACGGTCCACATGGAGATTATCGACAATCTGAGAAATCATCCAAATATGCCCGAGGCATCTATAAGAAAGTGAAATAGCAGTATGTAGAATATTAAAGCAACAGATAGAGTACCGACGTTCATTGTTCCAAATACAAATTAAAGTACCCAAAATCCCGCAACAGAGAAAAACGCTAATCATGTGAGGAGTGTGATATGTCCAAAATATAAAAAGACCATCAGACCATATCAATAAACCAGCAACATAGACCAGCATCGATAGTTTTGAAGGCAGAGTGATAAACATTAATCATTTTTTTTTCACAAGAGAAAAAACGTTGTTTTGAATATATTATATGAAGTAAAACAGTCCATGAAGTCATTACATTTTCACATCTAAAGATTGGAACCCAAATATCCATCCAGAAAAGTGGAAGTCCCACCCCAGACAATGATAGAAAAATACCCCATGTCACATACAGGGACATGATATAAAACCCAATAACGGTCCACATGGAGATTATCGACAATCTGAGAAAGCATCCAAATTAATATGCCCAAGGCATCTATAAGAAAGTGAAATAGCAGTATGTAGAATAGTAAAACAACAGATAGAGTACCGACGTCCATTGTTCCAAATACAAATTAAAGTACCCAAAAATCCTTGAACAGAGAAAAACGCTAATCATGTGAGGAGTGTGATATGTCCAAAATATAAAAAGACCATCAGACCATATCAATAAACCAGCATCGCTAGTTTTGAAGGCAGAGTGATAACCTGTCAACACATAAAATAGTATCATAAAGCGGATACAAGAAATGTGCAGAGACATGTACTGTTGATATACACCTCACACAAAAAGCATCCATGATAGAGCAAAAATATGTATAAACCCAGGGTCAATTGTATGTTCTGGCTCGCTTGTTCCCGGAAATAAAAACCATCTGCAGAAACCCAAGCTCGCTTGATTCCAAAATTGGTAACCATCTGTTGCATCCGAGATGTAAGGTTCAGGCTTGCTTGTTTCCATTAGTAGCCCGCTACAGCATCCACCCTGTTCATAGCAAAAAGGTTCCTGTAGATATACAGAGAAAGAGTATAATACGTAGACCATATAAACATGGCTCTGTATTTCAAAAAACAGGTTTAAAATAGAAACAGGGCAACATTTTTTTTTTCCAATTGTTATGAACATAATTCGACCATGAAATATTAATATAACAAACCACCCCGCAGCGCTTCGACTATAAACAATCATATAACATGGCTCTGTATTTCAAAAAACAGGTTTAAAATAGAAACAGAGCAACATTTTTTTTTCTAAGTAAAGTTAATCTATTAATTACACCGAAGTCAAAAACATTGCCCAGACTCATGGCAAATTTGTCATCAAAAAATCAAAAAATTAAGAAGACTGCCCTCATACGGGGGAACCAGTCTTGAACGTTTACAGAATTCAAAAATATTACAGAGGTCCAGCACAGTAATGTAATCTAAAACATGCCCAATTAAGTGGGCCTACAAAGCAAGAAAACCAAATTAACCAAACTACTCCTCCGGTGGCTCCTCCATGATTCGGCACCATCCTTCGGAAGGTCCAGGATCGCTAGGTGCTACCTCCACATTCATGCCACAGCTCCCCTCCTGAAGGCCCGAATGTTGGCCGGCTTTTTCCGAGCTCAGACGCGTCGGACGGGTGCATTCTTCCTCCGTTTGGGCCTCCTCGCGGAAAACCACAGTGACTGAAGCTGTGATTCGTGGGCGGTTGAGAGAGCAATTAAAGGAAAATTGTGCAGTGCGCGTCGTGGGAGAAGGTGAACTAGCGGTGGGGAAAAATCTTTGCTCTTGTACCTGTTCCTTCTATAAGTCAAATTCAAAAAATTCTCAGAGGTCATGTGTCTTGATACCACAGTGGGCCAAGCTCTGATACCACTATAATGTACCCAAACAAAATTCAAACAAATGTTTCCGAAAATTTGAAACCTTTTCCTCTGACATTTTTCTACAAACAGTTAGTATCCAAATTCTGGAAAATAATTTCAACAAATAACTCAGAAATTTCGTCAAACAATTTGAGGAAAAAATCTGAAAAACAACTCCAGTCAATATTTGAGGAAAAAATATGTTTTTTACTTGGGAATTTCTACATGTAGATGCATAAAAGTCTGAAAAATCATGAACCTTTTAGGAAACTCTAGGCCAATATATATCTTGGTGAGGGCCTCTATAGACAAAGGGACTGCTTGGGGGTCAGGCTGAAGTTGCAACATCTGATTAATTGATTCTGCAGTGATGGTAAAAAGCACATCTTTATTGGCATTTACAATGGCTCTTTGCTCTGGAACATAGTACTGCTGACACAATCTAATAACCTCCTGACATGGGTGAGTTAATGGGACAACATATCTGGGTAAATTTTATTCCCAAATATGGACCTCTTCTTGATCATCTAAAGACTTTTCATAACCCCAGTTATGGATATCTAGCAGGTTAAATTCAACAATGGGATCTGCTATCTTGTAATCAGTATCAGGTAGGGGAATGTGTTCAATATCAATAACTGGGGGTTGTAATGGATTGACAACAATAGCAGTACTTGAAGTCATGGCAGTGGTAGGTTTAGGTGCTTTAGAAGTTTCAGGCTTGCTTGCACTCTGCTTTTTAGGCATTTTGATCTACTTCTACAAGTTTAGATAGTTTGCAAAAGTAATTTACTTTTAACAAAGGATTTATTGGGAAAATTTTGCAAAGTATAGTCTCTTCTTTGGGTTTTCTGTTCAATTAGGCCTGTCAAAAAGATTTAGAGGCTTTAGAACTAGTTTAAAACAGAAAACAAGGGTTTCCTGAGTACTTGACTGAGAAATAGGGCTGAAAAATACTTTTGAAGAGATCACAGAGGCTCAGGGTACCTGCAGAGGTTTTCTAGCTTATTTCAAAGCTTGAAATAGATCATTAAACTGTGAAAACTCACAAATTTCCTCATAATAGTGCGCAGTAGAGAAACAGGGTTTCTGGGAAAAATTTGCCAGAGTTTGGCCTGTTTTTGGGGCTTTTTGGCAGTTTATTTTAATTGATTCTTAATTTCTAAATTTTTTTTTGTTCTTCATAGGTCTTTCAAATTGATTGCAGGTTCAAATTTTAGATAAATACCTGTAGTGTGCAGGTATCGGGCTTCGGAATGATTTCTAAGGTTTTGGCCGAGTTGATGGCTTCTGTAGCTTATCTGGACAATATGAAGCTCCTCGACAATCTTCATAGGTTTGGAGGGAAAATTATGTAGGCTTCGGGCATGAAAAGGGCAGAAAAAGGATTTAAAAGGGTGTTTATACAGTCGAGAAAGTGTGAGCATAGGTTAAACGCACAAGAAGGATATGAAATGAATGTATTTATATGGTTTAATATGCATTTTGGTTGTATTAATCCAGCATTGAATGCAGGTCACATCGGTGGGAAGGGCGGTTTTGGGATTCAGTGGATCTGAAACTGGTGGTTATCGTGCGATGATTTGGTGGTAAGCGGTATTGGGATTAACCCACGCGATACAGTAAGGAAAGGCCACATGGAGGAGAGAGATAACTACGAAACCACTCATTTCGCGCAGCTTCGGAGTTTGGATGGTCGCACATATTTTTTACGCGATATCGGATCTATGCCGTCGGATCTGGGGGATCGATGCGAAGGGTCGAGATTAGTTTGGGAGTTGCATTTGAAATGGGATTGGGACCGAGATTTTTTTATAAGCGGCGAAAAGGGCTTAAGCTTTATAGAATTGTGTTTTAATAAAGTTTAAGCCTTTAGGAGTATATAATATGTGGCGGGGGGGCTTAAGGTTTATTTAAAACGTTTATATCATGTTTTAATTAATGCATATGGGTGTGATAGTATTTATATTATATATTTTAATCAAACTTTGAATAGTTTTCAAAAACTATAAGGGCGAGGTATTTAAATAACGATATGTTTTAGACCAATGGGTTTTTAGGGAGGGGTTTTATTTAGCGCACATGGGGATATATAACATTGGTCTAAACTTAAAATAATGGGTTTTGGGGGGTTATTTTAAATATAATAGAATTAATAACTACGGGAGGGTGTAGTTAGGGTTTTAATACACTACGTTAGGTGTTAATATGAAAAATGGTAGTGTATGGTCATAAAATACATATTAATCTCTAAGGAAAGTGTAAAAAATAAAGCATTGCTCATATTTTATATTACTTCACTAATACTTAGGATAAATGTAATTTTGAGGGTTTTATGAAAGATTTTGAAGGGAATGAAATTAATTATTTTAGGGCTACAATTTTACTAAGTAAAAATGTGCCTTTACTTAGGAAAAATGGGTTTTGATATATGAATGAAGGGTAAATGCTAAGAAATGTGGATTTCATGTAGAACTCGATATTTTTAACTAATCAGTCATAGAGCCTTGGGTCCGGTCCCAACAAATGTCAGAGAAATGCTCTGAGCCTTTTCCACTGATAGTTTAGAACACTGAACACTTGTAGGGGAGGGGAAATTAGTGATTTTTCCCAATGATGCTTTATTACATGTTTTCTCAACTGATTTCTACCTACCCAACTTTATTTCTAACATTTTTTCTTCATTTTGTAGGTGCATTTAGGCTTGCAACCTTAAAACATTTTTCTTTCAAAGCATAAAACTGTCTAAATCTACCTTATTTCATCCGAGGGCTTAGATTAAACTGTTGAGCTCCTCATTATTCTCTACCTATCTACTGATTTGTGAAGTTTAAATTGTTTTACAAATCTTCTCTATCTAAAATATGAAATTGAAAACATGAAAAGTTAAGATTAAACTATTTAACTGATCATGGATTATGGCATTTATTGACACTCTGCACATACTCATTATTCTTGCAGTAAAAAGTAAAAGTAGTGGCATTTGGACTTGCTCACTTTCAGGTCTTATTTCTTTTTTCTTTTGGGGTCTATATTTTTCTAAGTCTTTTGATCTTTCTTTTAGGACTTTTTACCTTCTTTTTGGCTTTTTATTATTTTTTCATTTTTTCAAAATATGGGAAAACAACTTGCAGAAAGCAAGGTATGTACATATTTACAAGACTATCAAAGTCAATTCAAAATATATGAACCCTATTATTATAAGACCCTAACATGTTATGAGGCGCTATGAGTTCTCTTTGAATTCCTTCTTTGCTACAGAAGTCTCTGAATTCATTCGAGATATATTCACCACCATTATCGCTCCGCAGAGCTTTCACTTGCTTCCTTGACTCTTTGTCCACCAATGCTTTAAACTCACAGAACTTTGAGAATATTTGATCCTTCTTCTGCATGAAGAATATCCAACATCTAAGAGAATAATCTTCAACAAAAATAACATAATATCTGTGTTTTGTTGTTGAAGCAACCGAGAATGGTCCACACACGTCTGTGTGAATTCTCTTCAGGATCATCGAGACACGGTTCTCCTTTTCATGAAAGGTGGTCTTCACAAACTTACCCATAGTACATCCCTTGCACTGATCTATCTGCACAAGTGTACCCTTGGGAAGTCCAATAGAAATCTGCTACAAAATCTTTAGGGCGCCATGGTGAATATGGCCCAATCTCCTATGCCATAATTTTCCCTCATACCGGCTCACCACTTCTTCTTCTTTGCCCACCATTGCAGCGCAACCATCTACCTCCAGTTTGTAGAGATTCTTGACTCGAATCCCTATCCTCTTGGTTCCACCATTTGCATTATTGTCTCGTTTGACTCATTGTGAGCTTGTGTTTTTGTTTTAGTTAATTTGTATTTCTTCTTCTTATATGCAGCATACTACATTCCATAATTTAGTGTGTTTTATATATACTAGCATGTGTTCACTAACCTACTAACCATATTTTCTACTTGTGACCATAGCTTGTAGGTTGCAACCATTCCTACCAAGCACAGATGGTTTGGTACACTCATGCACCAAAACCACAACCAAAATCTCTATCTCCCATTGTGCCTCCTTTTTCTCTCTATCTCACCCCCCAAACATACACACTCTCTCCATATCTATCTATCTATCTCTCCCCCTCCCCTCCTCATTCTCTCTCTCTGTCTCTCTCTCTTCCTCTTATCTCTCTCTGTCTAACACTCCACTCTCCATATCTATATCTCTTCCTCCATCCCTCTCTTTTCCTCTCTCTCCTTCCCTCTGCCCCCCCTCCCCCTCCATCTATATCTCTATCTCCCCTTGTCTCTCCTCACCCACAAAACATACACACACCCTCTCAGTGTAAGCACATACAAATTATTCATGATGTGCATTGACTTTTGTGTTACAGTAATTCAACCATAAATAAAATACTTGAATTTTTATCCTAAATAAAGTGTTCACTTACTAGCAATGTTTGCTTCTTGAAGCTATAAACTATTCGTATTGGTACATTCTTATTATCCCCATTTTCCATACTTCAACATTGTTAATCACTTTTCATTCAAACATGGTAATTGAAAATAAATACCATTGAAAATTATTTGGGGTTTAACACTCCATAAGTCATAATGACTAACTTTGGAGAAAACTACTATTAATATTGGAGAACAACATAGAGAAGGGATGTTGTTTACTACAATAGCTCGACTTAAATATTTGAATGGTATATGATTTCAACTGTCCTTTTCATATGGTCGATATGAGAAAATGGAAGAACTAATAGGTGTGATGTAGGGGTATTAGGCTCAAAAGTTACTTTGTACATAAGTAGACATAGGGGGTCCCATGTTCTTTAAATTTCTTGTAAATGTTAAATAAATTTGGTAGGGAATTGTAATTGTTCTCAAGTCATTTTGAGAACATGAGAAATTGGTTAAGATAGGAATACGAAGAGTCAGTTTAGGATCAGTTCAGTTATTGAGTCTAATTTTAGGAATTGGGAATGCTAAGAGTTGTTGAACTGTTTGGAGACCTGAATCGATTCAGGTCATCCTTATGGTATAAATGTAATCCCGAAGAGTTTAGATAGGGGGAGAGAGGTAGAGAACTTCTTCAGCAATAGAGTAGGAGGATAATGGCCACTGAACTGAATATCTGGCCTGCCATGAAATTGTAAGGATTTTATTTTGAGATTGATCGCCTGTATGTATATATATATATATATATATATATATATATATATATTTATGGAAGAACAGTCTTTGAATTAAGTGTGTCTGGATGGGGTTAAACCCTGTTTGAATGTCTTCGAATTTCAATGAGTACCTTTGGATATGTATAAAATAAATTGTGTCTGAATTCTGTGATAAGGGAATTTGTTGTGTTAATTGCTGAGTGAATAACTTCCGTATCTCAAAACCAATTGTATAAGAATGTGTAAATATGTACTCTGCAATTTGAGACTGTATGTGCCTTGATTGAACTGAGTTCTGCGTAATTGAACCGACCCGAGGTATAAGAACCATCACGAATAGGCCCTGCGGAGATGTTAGAGTCTCGGACTTGAAACTACAGTTGGAAGGTTTCAGAGAACCGTGTGTGTATAAGATGGTACCACGAGTGGGTTGGCGTCGAGGAATGGAGGAGCGAGGTTGTAATGTGGAGAAATCAGCATTGAGATGGTGCGAGGAGGAGAACCCTTTTAAATAATAAAGGCGACGGAACCTGAGCGTAAAGGAGAGGAGCAGAACCATGAAGGAGGAACAGTGAACGTGGTTTAGAGCTGAACCGATGGTTTTGATCGCACCACCTTTGCACGGTAAGTGGTATTTAAGAATTGGGAGCGATTCCATAGAGTAGCTGACATGTGGCATAAGGTGGGACCCCAAAACCGCTTTCATTGCGCACCATCGCGCATTATTGTTCGTGCATCTAGGCCAAGCGATATTCGTCGGATCATATGGAGCAGGGCGACGTGCTCTCCGCCATCAGATGTGGAAGGTCGTTAGTACAGGGGCCGCGCATGTTGTCGTGCGTTAACTAGCGACGATGAAATCACTGTGATATCGCTGTGGATCGTCCGATCCGGAGATTGATCGATCGAAGGGTGGTCGCGTCACAAGTTACAGGGGAGATAAGCCAGGTATGAATTTGGTTTGTGTGTTCTACGTTTGTATGAGTGTGGGACCGACAGACTTAATGTCTATTGGGTTTTGATGAAGTCAAGATCTATTAATGAACGTTAATTACGATATGGTCAGCTCTTTATATGGTGAGATTAATTAGGGATGCACTTATATGCGAAAGGAGGAAATTGGATTAATATCTCAATCTCAAATTGAGATATTAAACAGCCTTAGATCAATTATCTAATTGCCAGACCAAGAAAATAGAACAGTGTGAGTTTGCCAGAATTGTGGATTGGTTGGGGCAAGAAAAATTGGATGCATTTTACACACAGATTGAGGTTGAATCAAGGTAAACCGGGGTTGTGGGTTATCCCCACTATCAAGTGGTATCAGAGCTTCAGGAATAGCTCTTTTTGAAAAGTCCAAGTTTGGTGAATGCAAGGAAACCAAACTTGTGGAAACTGATAAGATTGCAGCCTACAGAGATATAGTGAAGGTGATTGCAAAATTGCAGAGTCCAATTGGAGGACAAGAGTTTTTAAGACTGCAGATTTGAAGAAGGAAGATCAAGCAGCAAGGATACACAGAATCACAGTGAACAGGATTTGCAGAGTGAGTGGAGGACAGGATCATGATCTTGCAGGTAATTAATTTGATTTGGAATTGCAGAATTATGGTTTCTGAAAATTGAAGTAGTGGAGGCAGTGAGCCTGGTATTCAGCTAGAGGCTGGATAAAGAGGACAATTGTAGTGTTCCCAAGAGAAGGTGATCAGCGTTTAACTCTGGTTGAAGGATTGTTTGCAGAAGTCAAAGTGCAGACAATTGAAGACATCTCAGCAAAAGTAGATCACAGCCTTGAGAGCAGTGGTAGAAGATTCAAACAAGGGACTCTGAGTAAAGAAGGAAAGTGTGGCAGAACCTGGAAGATTCCCAACAGAGGTTGGATGACAGAAGAAAAGAGGTTTTCTCGAGGAAAGTTGCAGAGTGAAGCCTAGTGAGCAAAAGAGAGTGCTCAGAAGGTTCCAGAGAGAAGGGACCAGTACTTGCCAAAAGCTGGATCCAGAGGGAAGGATTGGTGAGGTGAGTTCCAGCAAGAGAACTTGTTGTTGCAGAGGGTTAGTGCAGCTTGTGAGTGAAGAACTCCTAGAGAATAAAATGGCTACTGAGAGCCATAGCAGAGATTGCAGAGGTTCTGAGAGAGGCCACAACAGAAGAATGACGGAAGATGCCAAGGCAGTTGGCATGAGGAAGAGACTCACAGATGAAGAGTATTGGAAGGAATTTGCTGAGATCAGGGAAGATTTCAATAGATTGAAACTGAGGATATAAGAAAGCCAGAGAATTGGTTGGCTCATGAGGAAGAATGTGAAATGGCAACCATTACAGTTGAGGTTGAGGTAGAATAAGATTGCCTTGTTGAGAGAAGAACTCAGAGCAGCTGAGTTGAAAGAAAAAATTTCTGCTTGTGAAGCAGAACAGAGCACAAATGAAGAGTGGAGACCTACAGGAGATCTTGTGAGACATAGTGAAGACTCGAGGCAGCAAGAAGCTTTTCTTGCTGAAGAGGAAGTCATTGAGGAATTCCTGAGTTATTGGACAAGTCCAAATGATTTAGGGGCTTGTGTTCTTGAGTCTGACAAATGTGAAGTGATGACAGACTCCACAGAGGAAGAAGAACCCATAGTTCTTGAGACAAGGATGGAAACTGAAGATTCCATGTGCAGACTTGTTCAAGAAGAAGTGTTTGAGGAAGCAGCCAAGACTGGAAAGTCTTGTGATTTGAAAACTAAAAATTTGTGTGTGTTTGCAGGTACACCACTGGAAGATGAACAAGCTTCAGAGTTTGTTGATGAGAAGAAGACATTGAATCTGAAATCTGTTCAGATCAATGCTGAGATAATGAGATCTTAGGGAGAGATGAAGACAGAAGGGTCAAATGAAGGTATTCAGCAGAATGTTGAAGTTGAGAGAGAAGGGCCAACAGAGGATTGGTCAAGAATAAGCAGAGGCATAAAAGGTTGTGTAAGGTTCCTGAAATCTACTCCTATGGAAGTTGTTGAATTGTATAGGAGGTTAGATTTTCAAAGAAGACATTTGGAAAAGCAGAGGACCGATGCACTGGATGAGTTGCTGGGAAAGCAAGGCAGGAAGATCTTCATGGATGGAGTTTATGGAGCAGATGTTGGGAGAAAAGTGAGACTAGCTGACAGTCTCATGAAGGATGCAGATCAGCATGCTGAGGTGCTGACAGAAGGTTTGGAAAGGAGTTCTGCACAACATACTGATGTGTTGTCAAAGAAGAAGGAGACATTGAAGCACTGGAACTTTACTGCTGATGATTCATGTGTTAATAATACAGAGAAAGAGGAAGAACAACAGTTGGAAGTTGTCAGAGAGGTGAATAAGAAGGAAACTGTGTTGGCTGGAAACATAGTGAGGGATCATCATTTGGACATGGTTATTGGAGCAGTGGAGATGGCTCTGACAGCTGAAGAGAAAGATGATGAAGAATTTCTGAGCCTTGAACTAGACTTAGAATTTCCGGGAGAAGAATTGGTGACCAGGCCATCAATTGAGATCATTGGGTCTCATGGTTTTAACACTGACAATTTGTTTATGTGTATAGGTGATGCAGAAGACAATTCATCCTTTGAAATTGTCTTGGAAGGAGAAAAACTGTTGCTGAAGGAGGATGAGACAACCATGTCTCATATGCAGGAATTTGTCACTGTCATTGATAGAGAAGAATTGGCTAGACTGATGGGCCAAGCGCAGACTGGAGGGAAGATTTTAAAAGTTGTTGAAAGGAGGAGGAATCAGCATTCCATGCTGACAGAATATGAGAAAGAAAAGCTCTGAGAACTTGATTGGATTTCCAGAATCCATCAGGAGGATGAGAGGCAACTGCTGAAGATTGCCCACAAAGAAGAAGAAAATGATGAGTCTAACTTACAGCATGTTGAAGGTGTAAAACAAAAACAGGAGAAATGGTTGAACTGTTTGCTGGGAGCATTTGAAGAAGAGAAAGGGATTGCAAACCCTGGAGCAAGGATGCCTGAAGTTGTGAAGAAAAGAGGAGCAGATACTAGCTTGCAAAATCAAATTCTATTTACTAGTATACTAGATGAGTATGTAACTGCTGGTAGGAAATTAAATGGTGGATTGTTTTCCGAGAATGAATTTACAGATGATGAACAAAAGAAAAGTGTTGCAGAGGTACAGGAAGGGGAGGCAGCAACACCCACGGTGGCAGCAGACGCAACATGGAGGATGACACCTGCAGAAGTAGTAAACATGTTGATATCATGTGAGACTGCAAGAGCAACAATATTGGCAGCGAAAGAGATTGAAAGCAGCAGCAGAGGGTAAGATAATTTCCAGCTAGAGGATGAGCTGGACATGGAGATTGAATACATCAAAAGACTGATGGTAAGGGTGTATCTAGCAGCAGACAGCAGCAAGGAAACAAAAGGATCTTTGTACAGGGAGGACAAAAGCATATTGTGAAAGTATAGCTGGAAGTGACTTACAAAACAAAGTCTGGAAGCCTGGAGAAGATCAGTTGAAGAATGATGTAGCTGATGGACAGCAGCAAAACCAAGTATGGGATCCTGGAGGCAGAGACGAAGAGCACATGATCAGGAGATCATGAACAATTTGAATCTTGGGAGTCTGATGCAGGGGCATTAGGCTCAAAAGTTACTTTGTACATAAGAAGACATAGGGGGTCCCATGTTCTTTAAATTTCTTGTAAATGTTAAATAAATTTGGTAGGGAATTGTAATTGTTCTCAAGTCATTTTGAGAACATAAGAAATTGGTTAAGATAGGAATACGAGAGTCAGTTTAGGATCAGTTCAGTTATTGAGTCTAATTTTAGGAATTGGGAATGCTAAGAGTTGCTGAACCGTTTGGAGACCTGAATCGATTCAGGTCATCCTTGTGGTATAAATGTAATCCTGAGAGTTTAGATAGGGGGAGAGAGGTAGAGAACTTCTTCAGCAACAGAGTAGGAGGATAATGGCCATTGAACTGAATATCTGGCTTTCCATGAATTGTAAGGATTTGCTTTTGAGATTGATCGCCTGTATGTATATATATATATATGTTTATGGAAGAACTGTCTTTGAATTAAGTGTGTCTAGATGGGGTTAAACCCTATTTTAATGTCTTCGAATTTCAATGAGTACCTTTGGATATGTATAAAAGAAATTGTGTCTGAATTCTGTGAGAAGGGCATTTGTTGCGTTAATTACTGAGTGAATAACTTCCGTATCTCAAAACCAATTGTATAAGAATGTGTAAATATGTACTCTGCAATTTGAGATTGTATGTGCCTTGATTGAACTGAGTTCTGCGTAATTGAACCGACCCGAGGTATAAGAACCATCACGAATAGGCCCTGCAGAGATGTTAGAGTCTCGGACTTGAAACTACAGTTGGAAGGTTTCAGAGAACCGTGTGTGTATAAACTGGTACCACGAGTGGGTTGGCGTCGAGGAACGGAGGAGCGAGGTTGTAATGTGGAGAAATCAACATTGAGATGGTGCAAGGAGGAGAACCCTTTTAAATAATAAAGGCGGCGGAACCTGAGCGTAAAGTAGAGGAGCGGAACCACGAAGGAGGAACAGTGAACGTGGTTTAGAGTTGAACCGGTGGTTTTGATCGCACCACCTTTGCACGGTAAGTGGTATTTAAGAATTGGGAACGATTCCATAGAGCAGCTGACACGTGGCATAAGGCGGGACCCCAAAACCGCTTTCATTGCGCGCCATTGCGCATTATCATTCGTGCATCTAGGCCAAGCGATATCCGTCAGATCGTATGGAGCAGGGTGACGTGCTCTCTGCCGTCAGATGTGGAAGTTCGTTAGTACGGGGGCTGCGCATGTTGTCGCGCATTAACTAGCGACGATGAAATCACCGTGATATCGTTGTGGATCGTCCGATCCAGAGATTGATCGATCGAAGGGTGGTCGCGTCGCAAGTTACAGGGGAGATAAGCCAGGTATGAATTGGGTTTGTGTGTTCTACGTTTGTATGAGTGTGGGACCAGCGGACTTAATGTCTATTGGGTTTTGATGAAGTCAAGATCTATTAACGAATGTTAATTACGATATGGTCAGCACTTTATATGGTGAGATTAATTAGGGATGCGCTTATATGCGAAAGGAGGAAATTGGATTAATATCTCAATCTCAGATTGAGATATTAGACAACCTTAGATCAATTATCTAATTGCCAGACCAAGAAAATAGAACAGTGTGAGTTTTCCAGAATTGTGGATTGGTTGGGGCAAGAAAAATTGGATGCATTTTACACACAGATTGAGGTTGAATCAAGGTAAACCGGGGCTGTGGGTTATCCCCGCTATCAAGGTGTGACAATAGAACAATAGAAGAAAATAGTTTCAGATTGATCATAATGAAGATTGTTTGTAATTGACTTTATTCTTATTATTCACATTTTCTATCATTCAACATTGTTGCATTGTCACTGTGCACTCAAATTTTTTATTTCATCATTTTTCATCATTCAAGTCACTGACAATCTCTCTCATCTCAACAAACCGAGGTAACTAACAAATTTTAAAATTAAATTGACCAAAATAATCTTAGACACAATTAGAATATTTAAAATGATGAAAATAATTAGATGTTCAACAAATTTTGGCTGACCGGGCACGACTAACCAACCTAGACCCATCTCAACCCCGAATATATCAAGCACCGAGAAGGATCAAATCACTCGAGGTGCAAACCTCTCCTGAAGTTTTTTGCACCTCAAGAGATTTGATCCCTCTTGGCACTTGATAGATCTGGGGTTAATATGGATCTAGGCTGGTGATATTACTAATTCTAATGAAAATGTTTAAATTGTAATTAGATTTCTTATATAATTAACATATATGATAATAACATAGCTAAATCATTGGTAAATGTTGATAGACATCTATTCATCATTTTTAATACATTTAAGTTGCTAGAAAAGAATTAACTAGATTATAACTTTATTTAGAATAACAATAGTTATTATTAATGATACAAATAATTAATATAAATTTAAACGTATCTACATTAAAAAAAACATGTAACAAGATTCTTAACAATGAATATTTACCCCAAAACGAAAATTCACAAGCTCTTAAATTTTTGGGCTTCTAGAGGAAGAAATCCTACAGCTGGAAAAAGCTCATATCAAGTTAGGTATTTTGGCTTTTCTTCTATTTTCTTTTGTCTTGTCTCAGGGAAAAACATGAATTTTGGAGAAAGGCAGAGGAAAAAAGAGGAGTAATATCAGAAGCCATAGAATAATTTCGACGAATTATAAGTGAATGTAATCCCAGGGCACTACAAGGATCATAACAATTCGTTAATAAGTTGGAGGAAATTCCCGAAGTCACTATCCTTCCAACAATATCAACCTTAAAATCCCTAGCTCTTTTAGAGCGAGGATTAGTTGGTTAGTTTACTAGAATTTGTCCAGCTCCAAAGGCAGTCAAAGCTTGGGTAGACAAATTAAAAGTATTTCTCTATAAGAATAAAAGTAGCACTAATTGGTGTACATCCCTATAAAATATGCACTCAATTGTAAAAGGTAAAAGTAGTGCTCATTAAAATTTGGTGTCCATCCCTATCAACACTTTAGCATTTTTTATTTTATGCTCTCCATGTGCTTTCAAGTTGCTAAAATTTAGGAGACATTAAGTGGAGAACAAAAAACATACACCACGGTAGAACCAAGTACAGTCTCTAACTTTAGATTTAAACATGTAATCAAGCTAGTACGTGCTTCCTGAGCATGGGAATCATAAACAAGCCCCAAGGTTCATCAACTCATAATCAACATTCCTACTTGATAGAGCAATCACTTGGACCTCTAGAGCATTCCTCTGTATAAAGGATATATAGTGAACACCAAAATAAGTACTATATCAAACATTATAATGCTAAAATTTACATAATGTCAAAACATTAACTATAAATTGATTGCACGTTCAAACACCCTCATTAGGATGAAATGGAGGCCCTATGTAGCCATCTTGTGGAGATTTAGGACCAATTTAACCTGTTGAAGACCAAACTCAATGATAGAGACAATGCAAACTGGACTTCAGAAGAACAAAGCCTTAACATGCCAACTAATGGGGAGGATAACAAATGTCATTGAATTATGTTGCCATGTAATTTTTGCTTCTTGCTAAGTTATTTTTGTCGTATTGATAGCTTCAATAACAATTTGAAATTTGACACAAGTAGTAATTTTTTAAGCATGGCATCAACACTATTTAACTCTATGGACTTATAGGATGATGTTCTTATTGTAAATTTTCCAAGTGTAAGTTGTGACGGGGCATAAATTGAATAGAAATTTTAATCTCTTTAAAAAATAATAATAATAAGATAATGGTGCTATAAATAATCTATTGCCACTTTCAATTTTGGAGTCTTTGGGATTGGAATGCACCAAATATTATGAAGCTGCAAAAAAGTATATATGCTATTGATTCTAGAAAGGTTCCTCCCTATGGTAAAATTAAAGAATTTTGTGCATAGATAAGCTCTAATCCACATATAAATATTCACTATAATTGTAGTTGTCCTCCTAATGGATTATATAGTTCTTGGTTTTGATTGATCAAATAATTGATCACACACAGTTTGTATAACTTTGCATATTAAAGCTAAACAAAGATGCATATCTCATTATTAACAAGCATATCCATAGTATTGGATTTATTACTAAAGGCCATTCTTTGTTTTACTCATGATATGTGAAATGGATTTTGAAGGGCTCTATCATTGCTCCAGACCTATCATATACAAATTTGTCACAGAAATAACAACTAACATGGCCTGAAAGAGTTCTCTTACTTCCATATTAAAGGTTATTTGGGCACTAGTACCATGTGAAATTAGAAATGCCTTATCGATGTTAAGGTTCATTAAATCAAAGAAATTCTTTTATTCACTTCGAGCTGGTGCCAAAGAGGATATGTTGTCTCCTCCATTAAGCTTTCACATTCAAGCTTTAGCCTGATGATGTAGATTGCATGATGTGCTTTCTTTTGTTCACTAATAAAATATCTGATGCATTTTAAAATAATTTTGAGAAACAATTTGAAAAATTGTCTTATAGTTCTAACATGTCACTTGGTAAAAGCCTTGCTTAAAGCATATTTATAATAATATTTGTAATGTCGTGTAGGTAATGAAGTATGGTTACAAATGGAATATTACATTTCTGTGAAACATATTTTTAAGTGCATCAAACGACTTCTCTGATTTGTATTTGTAAACTCTCACACCTGCCATAACAATAGGCCTTTTAAATTCATAATGCATCATTGGTAGATCTTTGATGAATAACATTATTATAAAGAAGGCTTAATTTCTACACTTGTATCTTTCAGTCGATGATTTTTCTTATGATTCAATATGTTTTATAAGCAAAACGGGCCTTCAACATTTCGATGCATGAAACTGCAAATAGTGGCCATGTCATACTTGACATTTGGTACAAGTAAGAACACATGAAACACTAGCAGACCAAGCTTTAAATGGTGATTCAACACAGGTGCCATTTTAGCCAATTTGGAACCTACAGGTGATTTATCTTGATTGCGGTCTTTCATCAAAAGGTGGGAAATCACATATAGACAATACTTCTTTGTGGAATTGGTGATAAAATATAAAAATAAATTTGCTTCTCTACAACTCTCCTCTTTTTATGAAACTCTTCTTAAATGCAGTTCACTATTTACCATGCTGGAATCATACAATTGTTTCCTTGATATATACCAGGTGTTGGAAGAAAATATGAAGAGGAAGAGCAACCGGCTTTCCCAAGCCCTTGATCACATGATATTGTTTATTCTAATGTATTTTTGTGAAACACATGGGTCTTCTAAAGCCACAAATTGTTCAGAAAAAGGTAACTCCCTATGTCTGGAAGATATGTCAGAAATAATCAACTTCAACAGTTAGATTCATAGATATATTACTGGCTTAGAAGAGAGAGAAAATGAAGATTTAAGTGATTATTCTAAATGACAAAGTAAATATTTAATTAATATCTGGTTTATATCCCCTTGCCATCTAGAATCATGCAGGGAACCATCTTTCCCATACTGGAGTGTCTACATCTTGAAACATTTCTGTGTATCGTTTCTTAAACCAATTTTCTTTTTCTAGGAAAAGTCTTCTAAATATTTTCTGGTCAAATTTAGAATGCATTTTGAAAAGAAAGGCCCAATCTTCATACTTATCTCATTGGGATATTTGTTTTCCGAAACTTAGTAGTGAATAGTGCTACTGCCTTTGAATCAAATTAAGAAATTTTAAGAGTTGTCTGTTTTTTTCAGCTTTTAGGTTGTTTGGTAACCTTTCCAGGTTTTTAATGCCATATATTTTTTCGGAGGAGATTATTTTATCTTCATGGGTTTTTAAATGTGATTCAAGTCTGCAATGCAATTTGTCCTTTTTAAGTGTACTCTTCGATGTTTTATCAAGTAATTAATTGTACAAAGATAGTTTCTGTACCTTTTTTTTATATACATTACATAATGTATTTTGATTGCAACTCAAATATTTAAGGTTTTTCATTTCTGATTACTTGTTTTGTGGTTGATGAGGTTCACAATCCGTCAATTTGACAAGGAAAAAAAATTCAATTTAAGAATTATAATCAATATCTCTCATACCTAAATGTTTATTGGTATCATGGGTGTTTGTGTGGAAACAAAGATTATATTAAACATCATCAAATATGGGTAAAATAATATCATTTAATTAACCTCGCAAATATCTTGAACCATTTTAGTATATTTAGAGGTAAAGACAAGAAAGGGAATAAGTTTCTTTGTATTCAATTCCAAAACATAGGTATCACTGGAAGTATTTTTCCCAAAGTTAATAATAGGGCACAAAAAAGAGGAAGTAGTGATGTAGTACTAAATATAACTGATGAATGATTTCCAAAATCCAAGTTCATGAAAAATGTAGACGCAAATATTCCCTTGTTTGAAAAATAAAAAAATGCAATCAATGGTGTACTTGGGAAGAGTCAGTTACTAGCTCTCAACTTGCTATATGTCTTTCATGTACAAATTCATATGAAAAATAATAAAAATTGTACTAAATCCTAATTCATTTGAAAGATAATAAAAATTGCACTAAATCCTATATAATAAGGATCATAGGTAAAAGAAGGCGGTTTAGAACTTAGGAGGCTTTTGGAAATTTGAGTTTGAGTGAACCCAACGGATCTGGTTTTTCTCATTGTCATTTGCCAAGCATGGGACCCAAGTCATGTAGAGGTGGATAAAACATCATTACCAAAGAACATGCATCCCCTTCTTAGTCCTCTTCCAGAAATACAATGACCTATCACATTATTAATGAGGCCTTGCTTCACCCATTGAGATGGAAGACTTGCCATATCTTATTTTCAAATAAACATTCCTATGAGTATAATTAGGAGGATGTTAGGCATTTAACTTCCACTAAATATTCTAGAATATTCTTAGTAGCATATGTCCAAATTTATCTCCAAAGCCTTTTTTGCCAAAATTGTTTAACTAAAAAAATGTCATATGAAATGAGTTATGCTTTTCTTGGGCATATAGTGTTGATAGACCAAGTTATTTTGTAAAAAATCTTTCGGTAATAATCACATGCAATGGAACATTGTCGACGCGTTTCGAACCAACTAGTGTGGTTCATCATCATCATTGTATTTAATAGACCAAGTTATTGTAGCAATTCCTATTTATAGATTAAGAATCTCTATCATAAAGAGGGAGTAGTCTATAGAGCGGAGGAATTGTTTGGACAGCCAAAAGTGGTTGGAATCAAGTTTAAAAAATTCAAAAAATATTGCAATAGTAGTGTTTGAATTATTTTTGTTTTATGGAAGACATAAATTCAACACCATTAATGTAAAGAAAGAAAAAATGTTCTTAGTTAAAAATGTTGTTACATGTTCTTTTAAATACATTTCTATTTAACTTATATCTTAATTATTTTTATAATTTATTTTTGTTAAACTAACCTAGAAATATTTGAACCTTTAATCCCATAATTTACATTAAGTATTTTAATCTTTATTAATTCTTGTCTATATAAATTACTCTAGTAATCCATTCTAAATGTAATATTCCCTTTCTTGATCTAGTCAAAGTGGATAGAATCGATCCATGGTACTTACCGTGGTATTTTCCCATGGTTTTGACCCATGGTATTTCTTGTTGGTATTGACCCATCAAACCTATAAAAGGGGAGAGAAGTTAGGCATTTAGAGCATTCTGGATTATCTATCTTATTGTGTTTGGGTTGAGAACCTGGCCTGGCCAGTTCTAGCATTGATCCCGGGACGAAAACCCCGCGGTGATGTTTATGTGGTGGATCCATCCAGGATTCACAACTGGGCTTTAGTTTCTTATATTTGTCATTGTAAAGCAGTTGTGCATGCCATTTGCAGGATTTTATGGTCTGGGCATGTGTTTTACTTTTAGTGAATAATAATAATATAAATAAATGGCTACATTTCTTATGTTCTGGTTCTTGATAAAATATTCTATTAAATGAGAGCACTAAGATGTTCTAGATCTATCCAATTTTTTATTGTTTGGAATCTTACAGTGGTATCAGAGTTGTGCATCCTGCCAGCCTGAGGGTTTTATGTAGGGATCTTTGGCGAGATTTCTTCTCACCCTAAGCCTGCATCTTCCAGCTTCGGTGGTATTTAGTTGATTTCCTAATTTTTACGTCTTTTAAGGTTATGAAGGCAAGCATTTGCTTTGTTGAGGCTACGGGAGAAAGGGCCATGAGGCCATTGTTGTTCAGGATTCAAAACGCAAAAGACCAAACCAAGGCCTAGAGTTAAGTAGTGGTGGCACAAGTCGCATCATCATCAGCATTAATTGGATTAGTGTGTGATTCTCTCACTGAAAACAGATCCACGCCATTCATTTGGTATTAGGTCGAGGTGACTGGGTGAAGACCGTGTTCAAGGTGAGAATTTATTAATTTTCTTGTAGAGACTATTAAATCAATCTTGGACAGGTGCACCAGAGCCAAATCTGGTCGTTGAGCCGTCGAAGAGAGGGTTGTGTGGCACATATCACCACATGCGCAGCACAGTGGAGAAGATCGATTGATCGAGGTTCTAGACAACCCTTTCTGCAGCACAGTGAGTACGGCTGGCCAACAACCACAAGCACACACCCTGTGCAGCGCAGAGGATGGGTATCTGACGTAAGACTGGGCATGCAGATCGTACCGGCAGAGAGATCGACGATTTCCCTTGCCTGCAGCATATCCACCGAGCTAGAATTGTTATTCCCTATGATGAATGTGGTTGACCCATTAACATAGAGAAGCAATTGGTCAAACCGCTGTAGTAAACAAACCTTCCTTTAACAAGAAAAACAGTATTATCAGGATTATCATCACTTCGTTGATTAAACTGAGCCCCAGTAAAATTCGTTGTGCTGAAAGTAGTTGACCCATCTGGTCAAACCAAGCGTCTATCTTCAACATTGAGGGCCGAAGGCAGTGTAAATTTGAAAAGGGCCAAATATTTGGAGGAAGGCTGTCAAATTAGGCAGCAAAATGCATTCTAGAAAGAGATCGAGTCTCGAGGGACAAATATTTGAAGGAAGACTATCAAATTGGGCAGCAAAACGCATTCCAGAAAGAGATCGAGTCTCTTAGGAAGGCTCGAGCCACTGAGATAAATTCCCAAAATATTCCAGTTGGAAGTCGGGTTCTCATTCTAAAGAGGACGAATGTAGTCGTCATCAAAGAGCTGCATGCGCTAAATAAGAACGACTCCTTGTTTTGGATGGATGCAGAGACACCGAAAAATTTCAGATTGCAATTATGCAGTGCTAAGATTGCAGTCGGCATCAAAGAGCTACAAAGGTGTTAGTTTTATGAATGGTTATTGTAAGGGTTGGCACTTATAGATGCAAGGGTTCTTGACTGGGACATCGAGTCCAAAGACAAAGGTGTTCTCATAGTGTGGCAACGACAAGAGAAATTCATAGAGTTCATGCAAGGTGAGTACCTTGGGGCATGTGAAAGGTCGAGAGGCATCCTCATTGTCTGAGATGGTTGAAGAATGTTATGATTGCACCCTGGTTGCAAGAAAGGGAAAAGAAACGACCTCATTATTGACTGAAGTAGACGATTTGCAACAGAAGGGTCGACGGTCAGAGGGGCCAAAAATCTGTCATGTGTTGAGCGTTGGGCAATTGGGACGAGGAACCTGGAAGTTGAGCGCAGAAATAATCATCCCTGGAGGCTCATTCTAACAGAGGTAACTATTCCCAACGGATCACCGAGCATTAGATCGAGCAAATCCAGCAAACGAGATATCAAAATTCTGTTGTCTTAAGGTTCGAAGAGCTTTGCAGTTTATTTTATTCAATATTGTTTGAAGGGCTTTGTTGTTTATTCAATATTGATATAAGCACTCGAGGGTTGTTTATAAGAGTATATATATGGGGAGATATAAGAGATTGTTTATGTATTATTTATTTATGTAGGAGGCTTTAATGAAAATTTTGAGAAAATGGATCGTCTCCAAGAAATTTTGGAAAACAATCAGAAAAAACTTAATGAATTAGTGAAGATATATGGTCCTTTAAGGAGCCATACCTCCATAGAACAAAATGATAGTCAAAGGAGACCGTTCTCAAAAAGGGTCCACGTCATTTTGCAGCAAAAGCAACCATGGGAGGTGAAGGAAGGACAAAGAAGAGGAGCTAAGCTCTTCGAACTTGGCTCTGAATTGCAACAAACAAAATTAGTCATAGACCTTCATAAGTTGGAAGAATTAGACATATGTTTGTCCAAGGTGGGACAACCAGAATGGAAGAAACTCAGTTGGGCTCTCAAACCCTCCATGCTTGCATTAATACAACCCAGACTTCGGGAACATCCTAATGAAGAGGTCAGACTCACCATTGCTTCTTGTCTCAGCAGGGTCATATCTCTAACATCACCATTAATGCCCTACAATAATGATCTCATGAAAGATGTACTGCAGTTGATAGTAGACACCCTTCAGGGGTTGAACAACATCATGTGTCCTACTTATCAAAAGCGGTGCAAAATTTTAAAACTCATGGCAGAGTTCAGCTTTGGCACATTCATGCTGAATATGGAATGTGATGAGTTGATCTTTCAGTTGCTCCAAAACGTTTATACCAGTATTACACCAGCTCACTCAGACCATGTCAAAGCATGCATGCAAAAGATTGTGTCTTTGTTCTTAGAAAAGGAGACGCTGACATATGTAAGGTACTAAGATCCAAATTGCTAACCATTTGGAGAAAGGAACCAAAGGTATCACCAGCTGCCTATGATCTAGTCGAGAAATTGGTCAGGCAGAACATAAAATGGCTCAGAAAGGTGTTGACTAGGAAGGAGTTGAGAAGGATTGATGGGGAAAGCAAGAACAAAATCTGCAGCAAGAATGAACTAAGGAGGAGAGGACTATGTTTTATCTGCAAGGGACCTTGGGCCCTTAACCATTCCTGTCCAGGTGATCAGAAGAAGGAAACAAAGATAGAACAAGAGGAGATTACTTCAAATCATGGGAAATATTTTATAGATGGGTCTATTGATCTTCAGGATGGTGAGCAACATCGTGACATTATTCAGGGAGGCTTGCAGGACGACAAACATTTGGAAGTGCATGAGGAAATTCTGTTAGGTCCCTATATTACTAGTATAGTCCCTTATTGTTGTTAGTGTAACCCCCTTATTGTTATTATTGTACCCTTGTAACCCCCATTTTATTATTATTGTGCCCTTAAATTATTATTGTTAGGTCGGCTAGGATTACATTGTGGCCCACTAGGGTTACATTATGGCCCCATGGACTCCTATATATAGAAAGGAGGTTTTGTAAATTGTATCATCCAAGAATTGTTCATTTATGTAATGTATTGGAGGTTTCCCCCTCGAAGTGGCTCATTTCTAAGGCGTTGATATCTCTTTTCTTCTCTTTTGGAGCTGGTTACACAACATTTGGTATCAGAGCTTTGGATTCTAGGGTTTCGCTGCTCCAAACAGGTCATCGTGGCATTTTCGCTATAACTTTTTTTCTACGAAGTTTCAGAAGCTGAAATTTTTAGAGTACGAAGCCGAAATCCTAAGGAAGATTTCCTAAAAATTTCAGAGCTTGGTTCGCAATATTTTTGGAGATATCATCTGTGGAAGTTAGGTATTTTTTCAGGCTCCTAAACAGTTCATCGTGGACTTTTCACTATAACTTGTTTTCTACGAAGGTTCAGAATCTGAAATTCATATGGTGCAAAGCTAAAATCCTGAGGAAATTCGTCAAAAAATTTCAGAGCTTGGTTCGCAATATTTTTGGAAATATGATCTGTGGAAGGTAGTGCTTTTTCAGGCTCCTGAATTTCATCTCAAAGAGGTGATCGTGGGAAAATTTCAATAACTCTCTCTCTGGGGATCAGATTGGAGTGCCGTAAAAAGTGGTCACAAGTACACGGACTGTAGTTTCTTGGCTATCAATTTCAAAGACAAAGGACAAAACAGTGATATGTGGCAAGTCGTACAAGTTCGCTCTACTGAACCAGTCCAGAATTAGGTCATTGTGGGAGATTGGACACAAATTTGTCTTGGAGAATCCAAATCAGGTCAGACCTGTGGAATTTGAAAGAAGCTTCAGAGGGCTACTACAGGGCTGAATTTCAGATATCGAAGATTTTCAATCACAGAGATAATTCAATTTCAATATCGAGCTCCTCAAAGCAAGTAAAAGGTGTGTATTTTTTTCCGAATTGCATAAGTCTTGTTTGAAGAATCAAGTTGAATTGATTCCAAGGGCATCTTGTAGAATAGATATCACTATTAGATTCTAAAATGGCCCCTAAAAAGAATTCAACACCCATTAAGCCTTCAGAAGGCTCTATTATGACTCATGAAGATGAAGAATTGCAACATGATCTATCATAATTACAAGAGCAAGTGCAACAGATTTCATTCTCACAAAGAGCAACAAAAAATGAAATGGAAGTTTTGAAGAAAGGCATGGAAGTGAAGATGGACGGTTTGAAGAAAGGCATGGAAGCTAAGATGGATGGCGTGGAAGCTAAGATGGATGGCATGGAAGTGGGCATGGAAGCTAAGACGGATGACATGAAAGACAACATGGAAAACATGAAGAATGATATAAAAGCATACATGGAAGGCTTGATGACAAGCTTAAAACACAAAGATAATACAATTTCAATATCGAGCTCCTCAAAGCTAGTAAAAGGTGTGTATTTTTTTTCCGAATTGCATAAGTCTTGTTTGAAGAATCAAGTTGAATTGATTGCAAGGGCCTATTGTAGAATAGATATCAATATTGGAGTCTGAAATGGCCCCTAAAAATAATTCAACACCCATTAAGCCGTTAGAAGGCTCTACTATTACTCATGAAGATGAAGAATGGCAACATGACATGTCAAAATTACAAGAGCAAATGCAACAAATTTCGCTCTCGCAAAGAACAACAAAAAATGAAATGGAAGTTTTGAAGAAAGGCGTGGAAACTAAGATGGATGGTTTGAAGAAAGTCGTGGAAGCTAAGATGAATGGTTTGGAAGCTAAGATGGATGGCATGGAAGTCGGCATGGAAGCTAAGATGGATGACATGAAGAATGATCTAAAAGCATACAGGGAAGGCTTGATGACAATCTTAAAACCAGAAATGATTCCTAATGCCGGAAATATATGAGAAGAACCTCTTGATGAGAACAAAATAAATGTTAATCATGATTTCATAAACTCGAATGTTGGCGGGAAGAACCACCATATTCCAAAAATGGATATGAGGAAGTTTGATGGAAAGGATCCTGTAACATGGATACTACAGATGGAGCAATATTTTGATCTCCATAACGTGCAAAACACGCAAAAGGTACGCATTGCAACTTTACATTTAGAACAAAATACATTTGTATGGTATCAATGGCTTTGCTCCCGTAAAAAAATTGTCACTGGGTCAATTTTTACGGAGGAAATGATAGCACATTATGAGGATACAAAGAGCAACACCTTCTTTACCCAATTGATAAATCTCAAACAAAAGGGTTTAGTGGGGCAGCACATTGAGGACTTCCAAAAATTGAATATAAGGGTGACTGATATTCCAGAGGGACACAGGATTGATCTCTTCCTAAGCACTTTAAAGGATAACATCCAACATGAAGTTCGCGTTTTGGAACCTGATTCATTGGAGAAGGCATTCAGGTTGGCAAGAAAAGTTGAATGTAAAATTTTGGCGACAAGGAAGCCTACCACTCAATTCTATAAAGAAGGAAGTGTTGCTACGCCTAGATTTCCACAACCTACAAGGTTGACACCACAACAATTGGAAGAAAAAAGAGCAAAAGGGCTTTGCTACAGTTGTGATAGCAAATACACTAAAGGTCATAAGTGTCCTGAGAAGAAATTATTTTACATAGATTGTGAAGAAGAAGAAGAAAATGAACAAGAAGAGGATATACACCAGGAACCACCCCTAGAAGAGGAAGAAATGAATCCGACCATATCGTGTAATGCACTGGCAGGAATTACCGCTCCTCAAACTTTCAAGATAGAAGGACATATAAAGAAGAAAAGGGTAATAGTGTTGATTGATTCAGGTAGCACCCATAATTTTATTCATTATAAGGTAGCCAAGGAATTAAATTGTTTCCTATACCCAGCACCAGAATGTCAAGTGATGGTTGCAAATGGAGGAACTATAAATTGCTCTGGAAAATGCCATAATATCAAGCTAACCATGGGGGTATATGTATTGACTAGTCCAATGCTTGCCATTCCTATGGGAGGTGCTGATGTTGTACTAGGAGTACAATGGTTACAATCTTTGGGGACGGTAGCTTTTAATTTTCAAGAACTTTTCTTGAAATTTTTTTCAGAAGGAAAGGAAGTTGAATTACGGGGTATTGCGGGGAAGCCGGGAAGGATACCAACAAGTCTTGGACAATCATTCCAAGGTGTTTGAAACTCCCAAAGGACTCCCACCTATTCGTGATCATGATCATGCTATTCATTTGATTCAGGAAGTGTTCCTCCAAACATCAGGCCTTATAGATATCCTTACTTCCAAAAGAGCTAAATTGAACGTATGATTGCAAAAATGTTAGAGGCGGGTATAATTCAACCTAGTCAAAGTTCTTTCTCTGCTTCTGTAGTATTGGTACACAAGAAGGATGGATCATGGTGAATGTGTCCGGATTATAGGGAGCTCAATAAGCTCACCATTAAAGATAAATTTCCCATTCCTGTGATTGATGAATTATTGGATGAATTGCATGGAGCAATTTATTTTACCAAGTTGGATCTTCGTTCAGGATATCATCAAATTAGAATGAAGACTGAAGATATTCCAAAAACAACATTTCGAACTCATGAGGTCATTATGAATTTTTGGTCATGCCTTTTGGCCTTACCAATGCACCTTCTACATTTCAAGGGTTGATGAATTCCATTTTCAAACCCTTCCTTAGAAAATTTGTGCTAGTATTTTTGATGATATACTAATCTACAGCAGGTCTTGGAAGGATCATGTTGAACATGTTGACAGGGTGCTCAAACTATTGCAGGAGAAACAATTATATGCAAAAAGTCCAAATGTTTCTTTGGAGTACAAGAGGTGGAATATCTGGGTCATATTGTATCTCACGAGGGTGTTAAAGTGGACCCTAACAAAATTAAAGCCATTAAGGAATGGAAAGTTCCCACAACCATAAAACAGTTGCGAGGATTTCTCGGGTTAACAGGGTATTATCGCAAGTTTGTTAAGAATTATGGGAGAATAGTAGCACCTCTAACAACATTATTGAAGAAAGATGCATTTTCATGGACTCCTGAAGCAACTAAGTCCTTTGAACATCTTAAAGAGGCAATGTGCCTAGCACCGGTCTTAGCTACACCAGACTTCACAAAAACCTTTATTGTGGAATGTGATGCCTCAGGAAATGGAATTGGTGCAGTTTTAATGCAGGAAGGAAGAACCATTGCTTTTGAAAGTCGTCCAATCAAAGGAAAGTATTTACAGAAACCTATTTATGAGAAGGAAATGTTAGCAATACTGCATGCACTAAAGAAATGGCGAACTTACCTAATGGGAAGACACTTCAAGGTAAAAACTGATCATGATAGTCTTAAAACACTTTTTGGAACAAAGACTATCTTCAGAAGAGAAGCAAAAATGGGTCACAAAGATGTTGGGTTATGACTTTGAAATAATCTACAAAAAAGGAAAGCTTAATGTTGTTGCAGATGCACTCTCAAGAAAGAATGAAGGGGTGGAAGCATTGCTTTGTGCCATTTCTATTATCCAACCAGATTGGATAACTGAAGCAAGAGATGAATGGAAGAAGGACAAAGATGTATGGACACTCATTCAAAAGTTGCGGCAAGATCCTAGTACATCTGATACATTTAGTTGGAAAAATGATTCCTTATGGTACAAAGATCGCTTATATCTTTGTAAGAATTCCCAACTAAAACAAAAGATTCTTCTGGAATTGCACACTTCTCCTTTAGGAGGACACTCAAGATTTTTAAAAACTTATCACGGGGTGAAGAAAGAATTTTTTTGGGATGGCCTTAAATCTGATATTCGAAAGTTTGTGGCGGAATGTTTGGTTTGCCAGCAGAATAAAGTGGAAACAATTAAGACCCCAGGACTTCTACAGCCTTTATCCATTCCAAGTCAACGTTGGGAGGAGATTTCAATGGATTTTATCACAGGTTTACCTAAGTCCGAAGGAAAGAGTGTCATCATAGTGGTAGTTGATAGACTTACCAAGTATGCACACTTTTGTGCATTATCTCATCCATTTAAAGCAAGTACAGTTGCTACTACATTTATGGGCAGAATTCAAAAGCTACATGGAAGCCCAAGGGTTATTGTGAGCGACAGAGATCCCATTTTTACTGGAAATTTTTGGACGGAGTTATTTTCTTGTTTGGGTACTCAATTAGCTCATAGCTCATCTTATCATCATCAATCTGATGGTCAAACTGAGATAGTAAATAAATGTTTGGAAGGATATCTTCGTTGTTTTGTATCTGATAAACAAACACAATGGGTCAAGTGGTTACCTCTCGTTGAATGGTGGTATAACACTTCCTTCCATACTGCGACAAAAATGACCCCATTTATGGCACTTTATGGATATCATCCACCATCCATCACATCATCTTTAAGGGAAAATTCGAAGGTTCAAGCAGTGGAAGATCACATCGAGCATCGGCAAGAAGTTCTCCAACTCTTAAAGGATAACCTGAATTTGGCACAAAATCGAATGAAACAACAGGCAGATCAACATCGCAGCGAGAGAAGTTTTGATGTAGGAAATTGGGTATTTTTACGGCTACAACCATACAAACAAATGTCCCTCAAGCAAGCTAAGAAGGATAATAAATTATCACCAAAGTACTATGGTCCTTACAAGGTGTTGCAAAATATTGGTACTATGGCATACAAATTGGGGCTTCCTGCTTCTTCGCGAGTACATCCAGTTTTCCATGTTTCATGCTTAAAGAAGGTTATAGGTGAAAATCTT